>OY759162.1:1622575-1997575 GCA_963662125.1 Diplazon laetatorius | reverse complement strand
CTCGAGTGAATTTTTTCATCCGTCCCTTTGTTTCTGGAGTTATAATTTTTTTTTATTATTGGTTTTTTTTATTGTTTTTTTTTTTTCACGTTTGAGTACGGAAAAGTGTCGAATTGCGGTGAGCGCAGAGTGTGACACGAGATGCTGTATCGAGTTGCATCTCCGGACCGTTGGGTGTATAAACAGGTCGAGAGGGGGAAGGGGGGGGAGGATAACGTTTCTTATTTAATCGTAAAGTCGAAGCGTCGAGAATGACCCTTCGACTCATTCACCAACGTTTTAAAAACGCTCCACCAAGTAGAACAAAGTCGACAATAATTTTGGGAGAATTAAAAAAAAAAAAAAGAAAAAAAAACAATCTTACGACACTCGAAATGAAAATGTTATCGCGAATAAAGCTTTCCGAAAGCTTTCACCTGAAATTCTCAAATAAATTATCGTAAAAAATACAACATCGAAACATCTTGCTCATGTTTGTCTTCGAATTATCGAACACACTGATACGATCACAATACACGATGAAAAGATACGATGGGAGAAGAACGAGCCACTTGGGAAAGCTCGCGAAGAGTCATCGAACGAAAAAAATTATTCGAACCTCGAGTACTTTATTGTTATTTGTGTTGTCCCGAGGCAAGAAAGACACTTCATCTTTGAAGGATGAGAGAAAGAATAATATATTTATGACGCAAACATGTTGACGGATTATGGAATATCGATCGATCGAAATGACAATTTTCTCGCTAATGACTCGACCCGAAGCTCGGAAAAACGCACTTGGAGACGGCCCAATTTGGCCGGGGGGGGGGGGGGGGGGAAGCTAAGTTTTCACCGTCGGGTTACCTTGGCCAACAGTCGACGTCGCCAATAACCCTCGAATAATTTCAAGGACCCCCCATGACAATATATATGTCAAACGGAAACTTTACTCAAACATTTATCGCATTATACGATGAAAAAAAATATTTTTCAAGTACATATCGCATTATATTACGATAATATCTCCCGCAATATATACATATATATCGCGTTGTATCATGAAAAAAAAAACTCAATTCCAAATAATTAAAAATAAATAAATAAATAAATGAATAAATAATCCATAAGCACGTGGATGCTGCTACACATGTGTATATCGGTAGAACATATATATATATGTACAAGCATGCGCGCGCATCCGACCAGTCAGAGTGGTTATCCACAGCGCGAGAGCGAGAGAGAGAGAGAGAGAGAGTCAAGAGGGACAAGCCCCTAAAACGCAACAAGTTGCCCATTCGGAGTCTCACCCCCGCCGGGGTTCTGGCTGCTCCAGCGACTTCGTCGCGCCAACTCCACCCCCCGCCCTCTCAACCCTTCCGTACGGCCGAAGAAAAAAAATGATTAAGAAAAGAAAAATCTGCATATAATTTTTCATTATTCACCGAAAAACAAAAATAAGGAGCGAAATCTTTTGGCTTATCTTCGAAGTCCAAGACGTGCTTTTGACCTGCTTACTCGGTCAATCCCCCCTCCCCACCTCCCTCACCTCTTAACAAAGTCGTTGACCAGCAATAAAAAGTTTTCGACACAAAAAAACCAACAAGAAAAAACGAAAAAAAAAAAACATAATAAAATAATAATTTCTGAGATTATTTTTCCAAAACGGATATTTCTTGCGGTTTCATTTTTTTATTATTTTTTATATTTAAACGCGACGCATGCGGTTTGTGGCGTCGATGTGATCGATGCTCATTCCCAAACGCTTCCGGAGCGAATTTGGCTTTAAGACGGTTGTTCAACCGAAAAAATAGAAAAAGAAAAAAAAAAGAAAAAAGTATTCACTTCGAAAAAGTTTATCGTCAAAACGCAAGACCGACAGAGTCCCGGCCAAGATGAACCAAGATAGATAGACCGTATACCGACCGACACCCGTAAACGGTTCAAATCCTCGCCGCAAAGCCGCACGACACCCCCCCCCCTCCCGCGACAAACACACACACACACAAAACCGTAGCTTCCCGAGATAACCCGATTTGGGAGGGGGGGGGGCGGTGTCTTTCGGAGCGAGTGTCATTTGCTAACGAAGGACGTTGGCAACCGTGGGGGCCGCGTGAACGATAACCCCAGCAAAGTCTCGACCGCGTTAACGATAACGCGAGTTAACCAACGACGACGAAAGTCGCCGTTTGTATTGGTTCGTATATATATATATACACATGTATACACTCACGTCTCGTGGTTTCCCTCTTATCACGTTTTTTTTTTTTTTTTTTTTTTTTCAAACTCGACTCGCGCTTCTCGCAATACGTCCCCGCCGAGATGACCCCCTCACCCCTCGCCCCTGTGTCAATTTTTCAAAATATACATTCGTCGTCATTGAATTATCGAAACTCAAAAGAAAAAAAAATATATATTTCCACGTTAGTTACATTGATATTCGAATTATTTTCTGGGGGAAGAAGTTATATATACATTTATTTTGTTTTGACGAAAAAATAACAAAAAAAAAACAAATAACTAGGGAAAAAAAATTACCAACAAGTGAATAGCTGAATAAATAAATAAATAAATAAATAAATAAATAAATAAATAAATAAATAAATAAATAAATAAATAAATAAACAAATAAATAAATAAATAAATAAATAAACAAATAAATAAATAAATAAATTTTCCAGAAAAAGGCCCAATCGAACATCGAATTATTTTACGGACGAAAATGTCCATTCCCCCCTCCCCCCCCCTCCTCTCCCGAAAATCAGTCGTCATCGTTAACGGTGTCTCCCGAAACTCACATTATCGACATTCTCAAAAGTCCGATGTCCGATCACGTGACCCGGGTTCGCGAAGATCCTAATCATCATCATCGTTCGCAGCATCGATGAGGTTATGGTTGACCAGCGGGCAGGAGGGAGGGGAGGGGGAGGGGGGAGGAAAGAAGGTACACCAACCTCTGAGGACATATTCCAAAGAAGCCTCGTGGCCATTCCCGCGCACACGTGCAGACACGCAGGAGGGACGAGGACGGGGGGGGGGGGAGGACAGACAGACAAGGAGCGCGAACGAAGCACGTGGCGGCGGCCCGCGACCTCATCGAACGACGGAGAGCTCGATGAACCCGGTTGGTCGGTCCTTGGGACCTTGGTCCCAATGTAACGCTCTCGAGGCCCACGCGCGCTTCACCGTCCACCCCCTCCCTCACTCCTCCCGTCCCACCAATCACGGCGCCGTGCGTCGCCACGCGCACTACCCGACCGCGGCGCCACCCATCGACCGCGTCCCCCAACTACATCGGCTTCCACACCGTTTTACGATCTTTCCGATTAGCCAACGGCTTTCCGGCGTCTTCGAACGCGTGGAAAATTACGGGACCGACTTCTAAATTGATACCACGATTATTTTCAAGGTCCTTGGCGTGCCTCCCCCCCTTGCTGGCCCTGAATCCGGACCGAAAGAACTTTATTATACGCCACGCACACACACTAACTCGAAATCCATTTTTTTTCTTTTTTTTGACTATATCATGAACGTACATCTCGTGATGAAGATTTTTTTTGTTGTTGTTTTTCTTTGACTTCCGGGTTGCGCGACAACGTGAGATCTCTTCTCATCGTCTTGTCGCGGGGGCCAACACACACACACAAGCACACATACACACACGTGAAAACATTTTCGAGTATGTATCGGAGACGATTGTTATCTCACGGCGTGGCACGAAAAGCCATATCGAGAGTTCGAGGCGAAGGTCGACAAGCAAAATCAACCGATATCGGTTCGAGCCGTCTCGGTTACTGTGATGTATATATACATACATATATATATGTATATATATCTTTGGGGTAAAAGAAAATACAATATATTTGACATTTTGGTGGGCCGAAGCAACAACGTAAAGATTGTTCGGGGGTTGGGGTGGGGGGCAGAGGGTGGAATTGCAATTTTCCAAATCCGAACAGTCCGGAAACGTTATCGTCCAGGGTGAGGGAGAGGAGGAGGCTAGGAAAAACGAGGCCTAGGGCCACGAGGACGCGAGTTGTGATTGATATACGTGGCGACTCGAATAAGGGTTGCACCCACCGAGCGGTGGTTTGGGGGTGCGCTCGTACGACGAATGTCACATTGCGCCTTTGTTTGTACAAAAGTGACACTCGTGTGTTCTGTGCCGGACCGCCCAGCCTTGCGTGGCGAGGAAGGAGGTCGAAGGAGGTCGAGGGGAGGGGGAGGGGGTAGAAAGACCATGCGTCACACGTGTCGCAAGAAAACAGAGTCATTGCCGTGACATATGAGACGATATTTCGGTAAAGTGGAGAAGGTTCATCTTCCTCTCTCTCTCTCTCTCTCTCTCTCTCTCTCTCTCTCTCTTTTTCTATCTCTCTCTCTCTCTGTCCGAACGAATTTCGCGGTAGGCCGTGGATTCCGGAAGACAAAAGAAAAAAAAAATGTTGGTTTCAATAAAGCGCATGAGGGCTCGATCGGGCGCGTCTCGGACAATCGTGAGAAAATTTATTCAATACCACAGATATCGAATGGTTTGGATGATTCTTTTTATTTTTTTTTATTTTAAAAATCGTACTCGGGCTCTTCGACCCCCTCCACCTTCCCCAGTCGAGCCACTCCGCCCACATCAACCGGGAATAGATCTTCGGTTCGAAAATGTTACATTTCAATGAACGATATATATATATATATATATATATATATATATATATATATGTATTATAGATCTCGAGTGGTTTTAACTTTGAAAATTCCGGATAAATCCAACGTCAAGGACGAGCCTTTCCGAACGTGCAACGCGCATTTTCATTTTCATTTTCATTTTCTTTTTTTTTTTTTGAAATTCGATCGACGATGATAAAAGAATCAATCGCAGTAATGATTTTTTTTCTTCAATTTTTTACGCGTCCTTGAAATCGTCGATAACGCAAGTGGGGGTGGGGGGAGGAGTGCGTTGTCGATGAGGAACAAAGTGAAAAATTATTTTTCGCACACATTTGCGCGAGCGCAGCCGCCGCAGCGCGCAAAACGTTAATATGAATCCACGATAATGCATTTCCATATTCCGTCTTGATTATTCTCACGGTTGAGGCGAACAAAAAAAAAATAAAAATAAAAATGAGAAAAATTATCATTCGCATTCTCGCACGTGTTTATCAATCTTTTTTTTTTCTTTTTTTTTATATCCACACCTTCGACGAGACTTCGTCGTCGTTCTATTACGCGTATTTTGTTTATGCAATGATGCATATAGCTATCAAGATTGAATTATCATGTAAAAATTACGTCTGATACAAATTATCTTTCCAACATTTTTTTTATCATCCACTTCTTTCAATTTAAAAAAAAAAAGAAAGAAACAAAACAAAACAAAAAGAAAAAACGAAGCAAACCCCTCAAATTATTGTTTTTAATATGAATACTTTTTTCGAATTTCTTTTTTTTATGTTACATAACACAATAAAGTTTTATCACAAAATAAATGCAAAAAATAAAGAATGAAAATAATAAAAAATAGAAGAAAAAAAAAGTGAATGAACGTCCCCATTCATGATCGGAGCCTCGTGCGCCGGCGCAAAGATGCGCGAACGCGCGCATTACGATATGACCATCGGCCACATTGAAACAAACGACACACAACTCGACGGATCATAGGTCGCGTGACGACAACGACAACTACGACGACGACGACGCAGACTTTATTGAGAGGCACCCGCGTGTCAAAACATTATGTTGCGATAGATCGATCGATCGATCGATCCATCGGACGATCGTGACACGTTCTGGCCGATAGGTTACACAATGATACGCAGGCGCCTTCATCAAGTGCATCCCATACGCCCATTAGCCATCGATCAACATTGTCACACACATACGAAGACTCTATTACACACACATACACACACTATCGACGACCAAACGTTTTAATTAATTTTTTTCTGGCTATTATTGTTATTATTATTGTTGTTATTATTATTATTATTATTATTATTATTATTATTATTATTATTATTATTATTATTATTATTATTATTATTATTATTATTATTATTATTATTATTATTATTATTATTATTATTATTATTATTATTATTATTATTATTATTATTATTATTATTATTATTATTATTATTATTATTATTATTATTATTATTATTATTATTATTATTATTATTATTATTATTATTATTGGTAGTTTTTTTCTTCTATTTTTGAATAATTCATCGTGCAATCAAAAAATCCAACGATTATACAAATCGTTCATAAAAGATATTCTCCCTCACGAAGTAGACACCGAGCAAACCGGACATGAGTACACGTTAATCGTACATGCTACTTATGTATCGACAATTATATACGAACCGTGAGCATTACAAAAACGCAAATACGCATACGAACAATAATTAATTGCAATGTGTATACCTGACTTACGCGTAATAATCGTTCGCGATGAATTATCGTCTCGCGAATGGTTTCGAATTTAATTAACGATCGATACAATTATTATCCGGGACAGAATTAGAGAGGGGGGAGGGGGGGATACATGATTCATCGACGATTATTCTCGTATTCACGAAAGCTTTGGCAAAATCTTGGATCTAAAATTTGTAATTTATCATTCAAATTTTGCTAACGTTCGATAATACAGTTTTTGTCATCAAATTAAATTTTCGTCCCTTATTCTTTCTCTCTGTTTTCCTCTCTTTTTATTGAGTGTCAGATAATTTATAATATATCGGATAATTAAGAACGTAAAAGGTGGAGTGTTAAAGTCGTCCGCGGTCCGTTGACAGTCTCGGGTTTCACACGGCATACCGATCCGCGACCCATTTATACGACGAGAAAATCGTCACACACACGCACACACACAAACACAAACAGACACACATGTGGACCCGACTCTCCCGGACACGCGTCGCTCCGAACCGTTCAGACGCACCATGCTCCCAATATCCCACTTGACTTCGTGACTTGCTACGTCACGAATACACCTTCCACAAAACCCAGCCATCGGAAAAAAAAATACAAATCGAAGAAAAAAAATATCAATACATATATATTAGCCGCAGGAAAAAAAAAATATCATCGTTTCGAAAATTTTAGAAAAATATTATTTGTCTTTTGTTTATTTAATTTGTAAAGAAAAAAAATTCATTCTGTAGTTAATCTAGATCGTGTATATATATATATATGGCAGTCTTTTTGGTAGGAGAAAAAATAACGAAAAAAAAATTAATTAAAGTTTGATTAAGAAACAAAAATAATTCAAAATTTCATACGAAAAAAAAATGGAAAATTATGAATTTTCGTATTGATTCGAATATGAGAACGGAGGAGACGAAAGACTGCTATGGCACGATGAGCCACGAAGCACCAACGAACCCTACAACCATGTCGACACCACTTTGACGACCCCCCCCCCCCCCGCCCCCCTCAGGCTGGAGACGCGGAGTGCATGAACCCCGAGCGAATGACCGTAGTACCGTCTGGGTACGCACGCACTTGCCAATATACATATAACATATAATAACACGACCTAAATTGACCACAGAATGATTTTTTTTTTCGAAATTAAAAAAATAAAAGAAAATAATATTTTGGAAGATTTTCAAAAAGATGTTTTTTTTTTTTTTTTTTTTTTTTTTTTTTTTTTCGGAGGCTGAGAATTGTCGAGAGCGTCGATGTTATCGAACGTTACCATGTAAATTATCGCATTTATCCGGATGAATATGAATGAAAATGAGGGAAAACAGAATGTAAATTACGAACAATGGAAGATTCTGAGACTGGCAAAGTCGCTGATGAATTATGCGCGAAAGCAGCAGCAGCAGCAGCATCGTCGAGAGACGTTAACGACGTAGACAGAGAAGAAGAAAGAGAAAGAGAGAAAACTGTCAATCAAAATCTTCGGGCAGAGTGAATAATTTATTTGATTATTCAAAAAAAGAAAAATAAATAGAAAAAATAAAAAATAAATCGATCACGCACCGATAAAATCGAATAACGATGAATAAACGAAAAAAAATAACATTTCAATCACAATCTTCAGGCAAAGTAAACGATTTCTCCGATTATTCAAAAAAAAAAAGAAAGAAAGAAAGAAAAAAATCCGATCACGCACCGATAAAATCGAATAACGAAAAAGAAAAAAAAACCAAAAAAAAAAAAAATATATGGTCTCAAAATTCTCACGGCTATTTCTGGATACCCAATTTACATACACATCGAAGCACTCGACATCCACGTGATCGCATCGTGCATTATTTCAAAATTCGTATAAAATGGAATATCAATGTCCCCCACCACTAATCTCTTTATCTATCTCTCTCTCTCTCTCTCTCTCTCTCTCTCTCTCTTATCCGCCATTCAATCCACACAATTTTATCGAAGCTACGATAAAAAAAATATACAATTTTATCATACGTACCGTCGTACGTAATATCGAGCCCATGTCTCTGTATCTTCGATAATTTCTATTTGTCTCGTTTTTCCATTCGAGAGATTAATCGTCATCGATATACTTTTTTATTTATATATTTTTTTTTCACGGACAAGAGAGAGAGAGAGAAAGAGAGAGAAAGATAGAGAAAGACTACGACTGCAAAGCAAACGCCCGTGTGGCCATTGGTGTTTGCACACGATTGTCAAGATTGCGAATCGCTGCGATAATTGACGTTCGCGTTTGTACTGGAAAAAAAAAAAAAAAAAAAAAACCTCATGTACTGCTTGCGCATCGAACGCTCTCGACGGATTGCATCCGCCGTCCTGCTGTTCTTCCGTTTGCCGTCGGAGATGCATCGAGAGAGAGAGAGAGAGAGAGAGAGAGAGAGAGAGAGAGAGACCACATGCACACACGCCTCCCCCGAGTTACCGATTGTTCGAACAACTCACGACGTCGTTTGTTTAACCCAGATCGAAAATGTTTGCCGGGCTCGTTAATCGAGCTACCAACTTCCACAAATGCTGCGACCTCTCATGCACATATATATATATATATATATATATATATATATATATATATATATATATATATATATATATATACATATGCATATTCAGGTACATTATTAGTATTATTATTCAATAGCAATTCCCAACTAAAAAAAAATAATAATTCAACATAAAAAAAAATAACGAATCGAGTCGGAATGACCGAGTGTTGGTTTCGAGATAAATATTTTTTCAAATTTTTTTCTCTTTCATGTACGTGTGATCAAAACAAAAAAACCCGCGAATTGATTCGGCGCCCAGTGTGGTGAAAAATGATCTCCACGAGTTATCGATCTTATGTTTGCACAGTTGACACTTGCAACGTGTCGCAATTCAATTTGACTGAATAATTCATGTTTTGCCAATCGCCGCGTGTGCCACTGCGTGAACAAAAAAAAATACAGATACGCATGCGTCAATGTAAAAAATTAATAATGCCTATATATCTATATATCTACTTTTTGCATTAGTGATAAAAAATATAATTTTCCATACTGTGTGTTATTTAAGCGGGATAAGGACGTATTTCAGTCTCGGTCGTAAAAAAAAAAAAAAAAAAAAAAAAAAAAAAAAAAAAATAGGCGCACTGGCCCAAAAAACGCGAATGATATCGGGAGAGTAGACGGTGCGACGGTGGGGAGCGGAAGTGGACGAGGAGTGGGAGCGAGGAGGAGAAAAAGAGAGAGAGACGAGCCGAAGTTGAGACGAAACAAGTGTGAGAGCTGGAGGGGATGAAGAAAGACGAAAAAGAAAGGACGATGTGGCGAACGAGACGAAGAAGGAGATGAAGGTGGAGGAGGTGGAGGATAAATGGCACTCGAGGTCATTGCCACGAATTCCCGGATCGGATTTGATGGGAATCGATTTGAGAAGCGAAACAACCGACAGACGAACAAATCACCAAACGAAAAACGTGCAAAATTTTGGGACCCACGAAAATCCACGTCGCAATCTCAAAGCTTTCAATTGCAACAATCTGTTTTTGTTTTTCATTTTTTCTATTTGAATACAAAAATAAATTATGAAAGAAAATACGTGAAATCGATACGAATATTAATTCTTCACAACAACAACAACAACAAACGAAGACGACGACGAAGAGGAGATGGGAAAAACATTTTCTTCGAATGATTCTCATTCACCTTCGAATGTCAATAACCTTGCTCAAATTAACCGTGAAAACTCGAGTGAATATAAATTCTCATTGAATTATAAATATTCAATATTTCCGTAAACATTGATTTTTATCGTCTTGATTGATTTTTTTTTTTTTTTTCATTTCTTATTTTCATTTCGATATCCGGATTATTTCATTCGTCGTATTCTTCGAGACAAATCCGACGGGAGCAGCACTCGTCGACTCTTCATTAATACTTCATTGTTCCCCCACGGATAAAAAATGAAAAAAAAAACAACAACAATAAACATACACAAACACAAGATGGACAATCGTGAAAACATAAATAATACGACCCCCAAACACACAATAACGAGAGAGTGCGCATGCGCCAACGATAAACCTTATCACCGATAAATCGAAGAATACTTTTTTTTTATCTTTCCCTTTTTTTTTCGCAGACGCAGTCGATATCGAAACGAGTTTTCTCGAAAGTACCGTCAAACGCAAAATCGCAAACGCATCGAACAAATAAATATAAATTAATATAAAAAATATATATGTATATTAATTATATATAAGGCATTCCACGTCAACACCCTGTGACCCCCACCGATCATATCGATATATGTATGTACACATACGAATATATAAATACACGGATATATATATATTCACATGTATATACATAGATATATGTCCGCCCCCCCCCCTCCCCTCTCCAATTCCACCCGACAATTCATGGCAAATTTGCGTGCGAAAACGTTATTACCCAGCTGTCATCCACTCACAACGGGTCCAAACGACTTCATACTTCCTACGTACATACATACATACATATGTATGTACACACACTCGCAGCTACATAATCTAACACGTTTCATTACATGAGAAAAAAAAAACTCGTGAGCCTGTACGATAAAGTGCGCCGCAGCGGTTATGTGTGTGTGTATGTGTGTGTGTATGTGTGTGTGTGTGCATGTGTGTGCGTACACATGTACATATATCGTCGAATATTAATGTCCGCTATTTTTTTTTTCTCTTTTACTTTCCCATATAAAATAACGCCTACGTAAAATTAAACAATATATAAAATGAATATAAAAAAAAGAAGAAGAAGAAGAAATTAATTAAACCTCATTAATTACTTCACCACAAAATGTACAACACACACACACACACACACACAAATGAACTTGTACGGCACATCACGCGATTACCGTGCCGTGAGACACTCTTCACAAGAGTCAAGGGCAAGTTGTGCCAAGACGTATACCCACCACTCATTCGCAGACGTGTGTAAAATTCTATACTACATACATACATATATACTAGGGTGTTTAAAAAAAAATGCGATTTTCCCCCATTTTTCTTGGCAGTTTCTACATTGGTAGTGGATGCTATCAGAAGCCATCTGTGAAAATTTCAACCCGATCGGACGTTATTCAGAGGTTCCGCTTTCGCGAATTCGATTTTTCCTCTGATTAACACGTAATCATTTTTTTTTTTAATTTACTTTTTATGTTTTTTTTTTTTGGATTTGCATTTACCTGTGGCGCGCTAGCGCCTGTTGCATGCCCCGGTCTTACGTCACACGGCCAAGTACGCACAAGCGCACCGTCGGCAACCGTCGAGGAGGTGGGGGGGGGAGGGGGGGAGGCGACGATGATACGCGCATGGCGCGTGTGTGATACGATACGCCGTGCACCGGGCTCGATCGCCGACCACGAGACGGCAGTCATATACATATATATAAATATATATATGTTGTATGTATAAATGGGCAAGCTCGCAACGTCGGGATGACTACTGTACGTGCAATAATTAACGACGGGGATTGTCATGTAACAAACGGACTTTTGTGCACGTATATGTACGTTGTCGAACGTGTATGGGACATTTCGGAACGGATCTCGATCCATCAGACTCTCTCAAGACCTGCATTATTATTATTATTGTTATTATCATTCATATACACGAATTAATTATGATTTTATAATTTATTTTTTGTTATGATTCTATTTTGTTATGTTCCGTCTTTATTCTGTTTTATTTCGTAACAAATGAGCCGAATAAAATCGACTTTTCTACTTTGCGAAATTTTTGAAAAGTTTTTTTTTTATCTCCCCAAAATGTATTTGATTTTGCATTATTTTGTTTATGAGAAAAAGTGGAAGAAACGCAATGATATGTATTTCTGTTTTTTTTTCCCGAAGCAAAGATGCAATTTGAAGTGAAATATCCTATGGATATCCGGCATTCTATTCTTACTCCATGTCCGTAACTGTGGCGTTTGATAATTACGCGACGCGTCGTCGATTATCAACGTGTACCACCTACAATTTTTTATATTATGGTATTCACGGTCGGGTAACAAAAAATGGTTATTATTTTTTTTTTTTTTCAAAACCACACACGTGTCCTGCTATCTTTGAAACGATTTACGAGCGAGCGTTATTGTTTTTTTTCTAATTTCTTTTATTAATTCTTCATCATATCATCACGTCACGTCGTGATCGCAATTCATGATCGCTATTTCTTCTACCATCAAACTTCTCATCAATCAAACGACTCATACAACACACACACACACATGCATAATCCCCCTTCAAATTTTACAAGACCCCAAAAAAAAAAAATTAATTCAATTAAACACATCTTCAATCCTTTTAATATTTTCATCGACTTCAATCATTTTTCCAGTTATCAATTCGTCACAATAGAATCGATTGTTATTCAACCCCGTCGTACTCAATGCACTTTCAATGCACTTAACATCAGAGTTCAAGGAAATAAAAAAAATAAATAAATCAAAAATAAAATCATCCTCGATTCGTAAAACCGACAAAAAAAAAAGATATTCCAGTAAATAAAATAAAAATAACTATCCAAAAATAGATAAATTCAAGCGAAGAAAGATGCAACAAACCGAAAAAAAAAATATTATCCGAGATTCGTAAAGCCGGAAAAAATCTTTTTGAAAAAAAAACAAAAAAAAAAAAAAGACGCGAGTATTCAGTCGGTGATAGTCGGGGTGACGCAGTTGTAAATGAAATGTCGAATGATTTTGAAAGTTTCGAAAGAAAAGGATGAAAAAAAAAAAGAAAGAAAAAATATACATATATGTATATAGCGCGGTAATGGCGGATGATCGAGAGGAAAAAAGAACGGTGGCACACGGTCTGGCGTCTTTTTTTTTTTTATATAATTATTATTAATACGAGCGGTGATAGTCACATCGGTCGGCGAGAGAGAAAGGTCACGGACTATCGGAACGTGTGTGTGTGTGTGTGTGTGTGTGTCAGTGTGTGTGTGTTGAGTGGTGCAATGATATTGGTAAACGGTTGGTAGGCGGGCCAGTCCGGAAAGTGGCGAGGCAAGTGTCCTTCTCCTTCTCTCTCTCTCTCTCTCTCTCTCTCTCTCTCTCTCTCTCTCTCTCCCACACACACACACACACGAATGTTTTATCCGTTAATCTATGAACCGCCGAGAATTCAAACGGAGCGCCCGCGCGCATGCGCGCTCGACGTCTACCGATGCGCCGTTCATCCGTGTGCGAGAATTTACGTGAGAGAGAGAGAGATAGCGACAGAGAGTGAGAAAGAGTAAGAGAGAGAGATCCGAGATTCTACTCGCGAGGAGGCTACTTGCTATCTACGGACCGCGACGACGACGACGACGACGACGACGACTGCGTAGCTCACAATTTGCCGATGTAAAATCGCAAACGGCCTTGCCTTCGGGCAAGGTGATGGCTGTGATCTATACAGGGTGTCTCATTATTACTCAAGCAATCGTTGCTAAATGACCGATCGTGTGTTGAGCCCGTTTTCAATCGGCGAATCAGATACAGACATCTGATTATCGCTTTCCTTTTCTTTTTTTTTTGTGTTTTTTCGTATTTTTCTCACACCCATCGCGTCAACGAACCATAAACAAAATATGGTATTTAAATATTTGTATTTAATTTAATTTTGTGAGATATTTTTTTTTTCTTTGGTTCAGGAAAATTTGGAGCAATTGTGTGCTTGTTGTAATCCTAGAACTCGTAGCTGGGGTTCAAAAGGACCCCGTCAGGAGCGATGACAAAAAATGAACTTTTTTTTTTCAGTTTTGAGTTTTCAAATGAATTTCTTTTCATCGACTCGATGACAAAATCAAATTTGATCATTAATAATAATAATAATAATAATAATAATAATAATAATAATAATAATAATAATAATAATAATGTGAAAATTTAAAAAAAAAATAATGTGCGTGTGTTTAGAACTCTTCAAAATTATGTTTCACACATGAAAAAACATAATTTTGAAGAGTTTGGCACCTTACAACGCACAACGTATGTATATACGTAAGCTGGTTTGGCCTTTCGGACAAACTTTTGTGTCTCGGAATCTCTCGTTGCTCTCGCTTAACGAACGAGCGAGAACGCCGCCGCACGCGTTGAGCTCGGTTACGCGGCAACGTGGGAGAAGCTCTCTCTCTCTCTCTCTCTCTCTCTCTCTCTGGGCACATTGGCCAAGCCGCCCGTGGTCGGCTCGGCGTGGCCGCTCGGCGGAGACCCGAGGATCGGAGAAAATCCGCGCGAAACGACGCGATGCATCGAGACGAGAGCGCGTGAGAGACGCGGCAACGACGCTGGTCCCGCGTCGTTCTCCGAGTGAGAACCCCCACACACCGCGTTGTAACTCTCTTTACTTCTGTCTCACTGCTCTCTCTCACTCCTCTCGCTCTCTCGCGGTTGCCTCGCGCGCAAAAATAACGCGGAAAGCATCACCCCGGCCAGCGCGCCACTTCGAAGCTTACTCGACCGAGATCTCTCGCTCTCGCTCTCGCTCTCTCATCCCGAACACATCTCTCTGTCTTTATCATTCTGTTTCTCTCTGACTATCTTATTCGACGCTCCTTTGTATTTATCTCCTTATCTCTTTCTCTCTTCATCATCCTCACTCTTTCTATCTTTCTCTTTTTCTATATTTCTATCTCCCTTATCTTTCTATCTTTTTATCTTGCTATCTTTCAATCTTTCAATCTTTTTTCTTTCTATCCTTTTATCTTTCTATATTCTTTTAATTCTATATTTCTAAAAATATAGAAATATAGAATTATAGAAAGATATCTTTCTTATCTTTCTTATCTTTCTACCTTTCTATCTTTTTATCTTTCTCTCTTTCTATCTTTCTATCTTTCTATCTTTCTATCTTTCCATATTTCCATATTTCCATATTTCCATATTTCTATATTTCTATATTTTTATATTTCTATATTTCTATATTTCTATATTTCTATATTTCTATATTTCTATATTTCTATATTTCTATATTTCTATATTTCTATATTTCTATATTTCTATATTTCTATATTTCTATATTTCTATATTTCCATATTTCCATATTTCTATATTTCTATATTTTTATATTTCTATATTTCTATATTTCTATATTTCTATATTTCTATATTTCTATATTTCTATATTTCTATATTTCTATATTTCTATATTTCTATATTTCTATATTTCTATATTTCTATATTTCTATATTTCTATATTTCTATATTTCTATATTTCTATCTTTCTATCTTTCTATCTTTCTATCTTCTATCTTTCTTATCTTTCTTATCTTTCTTATCTTTCTTATCTGTCTTATCTTTCTCTCTTTATCTCCATCTCGCTCTCTATCTTCCTTTTCTTGTCTTTTTCCTCTCGCACTTTTTCTCTCTCTCTCTTCACGCCCATCTCCTCCTCTCGAATTTTCGAAATTAAATCCCCACAAAGAATCAAAGATTAAAAAAAAAAAAACAATCCCCCCCACCCCGCCAAAAAACAAGAAGCGAAAGTACCGTTCGTCGAAATTTTCGTGTGTGTCTCTGCCGTACTCGTCTGTGTGTGTATGTGTGCGTATGCGTGTGTTCGTATAAGTAGCTACGCGTGAAAATTCCGCGACTGTATCTCAACCGCATGCGACAACGATTATAACCCACGTTCGATCGTCAATTTCAACGTCTCTCTCTATCTCTGTTCTCTCCGTGTAAAACTCGGTTGTACGTATGTAAGTGTGGGGCCGTATAAGCACAGTCGTCAAACTTCTTTATCGCGACGGTTTTGCTCGGGCTGCTCGCGGGAGTCGGTTTTACTCGGTCGGTCGTTCGCTCGCTCGCTCGCTCACGCGTTAACGGATCTCGCTCCGCACGCACCCAGCTCCGGCGAAACGACGGCACGTGCGATTTGTTCGACGGACTTGACGGAAAGTTACGCAGCAACCCAACGAGCAATACACTCACACACACACACACATATATATATGTATACGTGAATGTATATATATTTATATGTGATGTGTGTGTGTGTGTGTGTGTGTGTGTAAGTAGCGTCGGTTGGTTGGTGCGGTTGCCGCGGGTTGGTTACGCGGTGCAACAGTGCATCGAGAATGCAGATGCGATCGGGCAGTCGGCGCGCGGTGTTGGAATGCCGCGATACCCGGGCGTCCTTTGCAACGACGTCTGACGATGATTCTTCTGGGTTATCTCGTTGCTGCTGCTGGCTGCTGCTGGCTGCTGCTGCTGCCATTTTCCAACGGTATTAGCGAGCGAGCGAGTTTGCGCGAACCGAAGATGATGATACGATGGGAGAGAGAGAGAGAGAGAGAGAGAGAGAGAGAGAGAGAGAGTGAGAAAAGAAAGAGAAAGAGAGAGAAAGAAGAAAGTGAGGTAGGTTTATTCCGTGTTCTGAAACCGTAGCTTCGTCTGACAGTAAACCGTGCAAGAAATTATGCATTACCGATACGTGTGAAGCAATCAAAATTACGAAAATATAAACTTGGAAAAAAAAATTTTTAATCAAAATTAAAATTTAAATAAATGGTTTTTGTTTTATTTTGAAAACTGAAATGAAAATAAAGATTGAAATGTCTATTTTTTTTTAATTAAAAAAATTGAAATAAAAATTTAAATGTTTTTTCTTAATTGAAATTAACATAAAAATTGAAATAAATATATTTTTCTAAATTTTGTAAATTAAAATTAATATATGAAGAGAAGGGGGGAGGAAAAGACAAAAAATATTTCATTTATTCGGGGCTGCCACCGAAGTCAATTAAAATGATTATTTTAATAATCTTTGGTTCTAATAGTTTTTTAATGACCATATTCGACGTTAATTAATGTTTGAGGTAAATAGCCGGTGGTCCATAAAACGAAACGAAACGAAAGAAAAAAAAATTGACCATAAACTTTATCGTTTAATCAGCAGACGGTTATTCCGTGACCACATCGTTGTTGAAACATCTTAACCAATATTAACGACGACCTTTTTATATTTTCTGTTCTATCTCTTTCTTTCTCAACTCACGGCCGAAAACGGGAGTTATGTGTTTCGTCGTGATGGCGTGAATCAGAGTTTTTCGTCGTGATGGCTTTTCGCCGAAACGGCTAATCTTCTTCTAACAGTTTTAGCACTAAGTAAGAATATTATAGTCTATTGTCTGCAAAAGTCCATTGCTCAAAAATTCGAAATTAGAAAAAAAATGATTTTTTTATGAAAAAAAAAATTTATTTTGACGAAAAAAAATTTTTTTTTGGGGAAAAATGATGGGTCGGGAAAATCGATTCTTATGCGTTAATCTTTCAGAGTTGGGTGTGAAAAGGTTTGTAGTGAACGTCGTTTCGTTTGTATCCAAGCCGAAATAAAGTTTTTCGGACTTTTATAGGTTTTCAACCCCCCAATTTTGACGAAAATCGAATCAAACGGTTCATTCGCATGGACATGGCTCTGGATGGGTGATCTAACGGTTGATTCACATACAGATACCCTTGTATATGTCTCTGGTAACCGAGTTTTCGTTGGTAGTAGAAAAAAAATCGATTTTTTTATGAAAAAAAAATTTTTTTTCACGATAAAACGATTTTTTTTGGGGAAAAATGATGGGTCGGGAAAATCGATTTTTATGCGTTTATCATCTAGAGTTGGGTGTGAAAAGGTTTGTAGTGAACGTCGTTTCATTTGTAGCGTAGCCAAAAACAGCTTATTCGGACTTTTGAAGGTTTTCAACCCCCCAATTTTGACGAAAATCTTCTCTTCAAAACGAACAAAATGGTTTTTTGGCCATAACTTTTTTTCTATGGGTCCGATTGAAATGATCGTTGTTTTGGCATGTTCAGGGGGACAAATCCTATCCAAAACACCCCTTATAAAAGGTTATTGCTCGAAAATTCGAAATTTCGATTTTGCGTACAAAAAAAATAATTAATCAACTAATCAAACTTGCAACGTGTTAGCATTGAACAAGGTTTCTATCCTTATTTGTCCGACCAATTTTTTTATGTATTTATTTATATTTTTTTTTTTCGATCGCTAGATCATATTTTGCAATGACAATTTTTTTTTAGTTCTCACACGTCCTTCGCATCTGGCAACGTCTTTCAACGTTTCACTCGCTCGCCAATATCCATTTTACGTCTATTTGCGTGTGACTCGAGACCTTCCTTTACTTATGAAAAAAATCTCATTGTCGATCGAAAAACGGGGGGTAAAAAAAAAATCACAACACGACCATCGTGCATGACCCTCACCAACTACAGCCACAACTCACTCGGTCTGACCCGGACTTTGCTTCCCCAACACTAAATTCCTGCTTTTTTTTCGTATTCTCCTTTTTTTCGTTTCTTTTTCGCTCTCGCATAACGTTTTCACGCAACAAAATATCGACAAGCAAAAAAAAAGAAAAAAGAATGCAAAAGAGGACAAAAAAAAATAAATAAAGCAAATTCTCACACGACAGACGGAAAGTCTTCGGGATCTCCGTCCGGGTCGTCTCACACGTGGACCATCGGGTGCAAAAAAAAAAAAATTACGAAGTAAAAAAAGGAAGGACAAAAAAATAAAATAGAATGAAAAAAAAAATTCGCCGATCGACCGAGGACGCTCGGAGAACGCGATTGGATCTGTTATTCGACAAATCCGCGAGAGTCGGTCGACAAAGCAGCAAAAAAAAAAAAATGTCGCGCGCGCGTTCGAAAAGCAAAAATATATTGCGCGTCGCATATATAAGACGGAAGAATGAGGTAAAATTCTCTCCGGCCCCACCCCCCTTCAAAACGCAGAAATAAAGTCCACACTGCCTTCTCAAAAATTTAAAAAATATTCAACCAAATAAAAATTTCGAAAAAGAACCATAAAAATTTAATCAGATTGAAAAAAAAACAATTCATCTAAATCGTTGGACTAAAAAATTGGTAATAACCAAAAAGTTGTAGATAATTTAATTCCTCCCCAAAAGTTTGTTTTCGCACGATTAAGACTCAATTCGAAAAAAAAAAAAAAATATATCAATGGTAGACAAAAATTCGAAATAACTAAATTTTTGGACAATTAAATTTCCTACAACTTTTGTCATGTGCGACATCAGCCAAAAGTTGTAAAACAAACGTGTTAATTAGAAAACAAACAAAAATACTTCTGAAATTCAAGATGGCGGTCAATTCGAAAGGGTTGACGGTCGAAAACTTAAATTCAGACTACCAACCCTCTCTCCGAAGATTACAAAAAGAAAATGCCAAATGTAGATTTCAACTGAGCTACCTCAAACCAATTCAAATATATTCAACCATAAAAAATAAAAAAAACATCAAAATTTCATCCGATCGAGAAAAAGTACTCGTTCTCCATCAATCCCATCCAAATATAATGCCTCATCGTTCCAAATCTTTTTTGCATTAAAAAAAACCAAAAAAAAAAAAAACAATAGAAATAATTAAAACAAACGTTAACATTGCAAATAAATAAATATAAAAAAAAAAAAAATGGCCACCGACCTTCCATCCGGCGCTGCTGTTGCTGTCCCCCTTGTCCTTGAAGTAAGGAACGTTCTGCACCATCCAATCGTAAATTTGCGACAGCGTCAAACGTTTTTCCGGCGCGCTGGTTATCGCTTGGGTTATCAGATCGGCGTAGCTCAGATTGCCCCAAGCGTTGCGTCTCGACGATGTTTTCTTCACGGGCAAAAGTCCGGCGCCCTGACCCAACGGTCCCTGTTGCGGTGGGGTACCGCCCTCCGCGCCCTCTTTACCACCCGCGCAACCCCCACCCACCCCCGTACCGTCCACGTAACCTTCCGGTCTGGGCAACGGCCACGTGTTCGATCGGGCTCGCGTTTGCGGCTCGAAACCGCTTTCCAAATCAAACGACAAACCCTGTTGTTGTTGCTGTTGCTGCTGCACGGTTACCGGTATCGGTATGCTACCGGAAACCGTTACCGATTCCATCATATTAGTGTCATCCATCACCGAAACAAACACCAACACGCACACGCACAAAAAAAAAAAATGTCTTCTCTACTTTCACCTCCGAATAATTCTAAAAAAAAAAGAAACCCTTGATTTTTCTGTTCTTCGTTCTTATCAAACTTTCCCCCAAATTCGATTGTGAAAAACGCAATTTAAAAACAAAAATTTCCACCGATAAATAAATATCCAAAAAAAAAAAAAAAGATTCACTCGCGTATCTTTTCACTATTTTTTTTTTCGTTCTTATCAAACTCTTCCGAGTTAGAATGTCGAAAAAAAAAAAAAAAACTACAAAATATTTCCACTGTTATTGTTGTTTTTGTTATTGTTTTTTTTTTTTTTTTTTCGGCGTACAGTGGATTACACCGGGCTATCGGGATCAGACGCGAATGGGGTCACGGGGTCAACGAATTCCCCGCGACGGCGATGGCGGTGGTGGTGGTGGTGGTGGTGGTTATGTGGTAGCGCCGTTGGGAGAGGGAGAAGGATTGTGCGAGCGCGACGGGGTTAAAGAGATCAGGACTCGAAAACGTGTCCGTGCCGGTAGGGCTCTCCGCGGAACGTGAGTGGGGATTGGGGGGGGGGCGTCGGTTGGTGGTCGCGTCGAGCGAGGCGGCGGTGGGGGGGGGGTCGTCTGCGCGCCGTGGCAGCGCAGCAGCGTCGCCGCGCCGCTTGAACCGCGGGATGTGACGATGCGGGTGGGGGGAGAGCGGGGGCGAGGGGGCAAGAGAGGAAGGGTTAGAGCACGTGGTTCAACGTAGCGTGTTGGCTGGGGCACCAGCTTGGGCGCGATTGCCTCCTCGCGGCCCACAAGTCACGTGGCCATGTTTTGATTCGTCTCCGCAAGTGTGATGGTTTCGTTTGTGTGCGTGTGCGTGTGAGTCTATCACGACTCGTCACGACACTTCCCCCCTCCACACGCTCTCCTTTTTTGTCCGTATATTTTCTTTACTTCTTAGCTTTCTCTCTTTCTCAACGTCCCACGCTTCGTGTTTCTCCGTCTCTGTCGATACTCGTTTATCGTCACACCCGTTATATATGTGTATATATATATAACGCTCTCGAGAGATTGTGATATATATGTTTAATAACCGTTCGGAGCGCAATTTTTTATATTTTTTTATCGAGACGCACTTGTTGGACGTTGCAAGATTTATCGAAATTGGATGTATTTTCCGTTGTGCGCGTTTGTTTATTTTTTTTTTCTTCACACTTCGATGTTACGTGTTCGAGTGTGAGTTGAAGCCACACAGAAGCCGAAACGTGAACGTTTTGTGTGTTTTATTGTGCGAGAGACAAAAGCACACAACAACGAGCTTGCGCGAGAGAGAGAGAGAGTCCGTCGATCTACGGCGAACTCAATTTATTTATCATCTCCCTCTCTCTCTCTCTCTCTCACTCTCTCACTCTCTCACGCTCGTGTGTATTCGAATGTATACAAGCTGTTTCTGTCTCTCTTTGTATATCTGAACGTTGTATCGTCGCGTCCTTTGCTCTCGGAATATTTCGTATGTATCTCCGTGTCTCTGTCTTTCTCTCACACACACACAGAGTCGCTTAACTCGGTATTACAGAGAGAGACAGTGAATCCCACGGAGGAGAGGGACAGAGATCCACGCCCGTTGATACTCTAAAGTCCCTCGTCGTACGACGTGCGTGAGAGATCGTGCCCAGCAACGTTTTCTTTATCTCCCTCTCTCTCTCTCTCTCGCTCTCACACACTCGCGGCGGTGCTCCCACGAATTTTTCGAACCGAAGAATCTCAAGGTCGTCACACCGTGGACGTGTATCCGCGTTTAATACGACACAAACCCGTGAGCAATAATAATAATAATAATTTTAAAGAAACAGAAAAAAAAGCACAATTCTCAATCGTCGTTGTCGTCACAGGTGCGCGCGCGCCTGCGCGGCCACGTTCGAATCACTGCACTCCGAAATAAAAAAATAAAAATAAAAAAATAGCAATAAAAATTCTCCCTCTTGTTCACAAACTTGATTATTATCTTCGATTATCCAATCCGTGATTCCAATAGTTTCTTCATTCTTCCGTTTATAACAATTTTCTTCTTTTATTATCTCATTATTTTTCACTCGAATTTATAAAACACTTGTGTCATGATGGACGATGAAAAAAAAAAAAACGAACGAACGAACGGAGTGCGCATGCGCAGGGCGTACGTGATGAATCGCGATCGCTGCTCGTGGCGCCCGCGGGGGAGGGGGGGTTTAGAGAAAATTTGGCAAAACACAAGTCGAATAATTTTTGTGCGATGTGGATTGGTGAAACGTTGTTTTTTTTCTTTTCGTCTCGATGAAAGTCCGTGAGAGACAGAGGACACTCGTTTCTCAGTCTCTCTTTCTCGCTCTCTTCTTATCTTTCTCTCTGACTGTCTCGTTTATATTTCTCTCTCTCTCTCTCTCTCTCTCTCTCTCTCTTTTACAGACGAACACACACGGACACGACACTTGGTTGAAACGTTACTACCACAACTTTGAACGTTTCGCCCGGTTGTAGTCGGTTATACCGGGTTTGTAACTCGACGAGTGAGCGAGTGAGTGAGTGAGTGAGAGAGAGATGGTGGATAATGTCGGCGCGAGCGCGGCGAGAGACGTGAGGGGCGAGGAAAAGTGACCGGACCGCGATGATGCTGCCGCGCGGCTGCTGCGATTCTACTCGATGTGGAATAACGTTCTCGCGCTCGGTTCTACCAGCTGCGCTGTGTTTCGTCGACGATCACCCACTCTCGCGATTCCGAACCTAACCCCCCTTCGGTTTTATTGCGGTCGATGACTTTGCTCTCTTTACTTTTTTTAATTTGTTTTATTTTGTGTGTTTTATTCAAAATATTTAGTTTGTCGTTGTTTTTTTGGGGGTTATGTGGAAAATTTATGATCGAACGAATTACCCACGTGTTCGCTCGTGACTTCCGTTTGACTTTTGATGAACCCGATTTGACGAAACAATTTTTTTTTTTTTTTTTTTTTCACAATCCGCACTTGCACCCGCGAAGCACGAAAACGTTTTTTTCGTTTGTGGTGGGAGATATTGTGAGTGTGACTGTGGGTTATATTAATAACGCGTGTGCGATGCCAGGTCTCGCGAGAGAACGCACGAAAAAAAAAACAACGAAGAAAAAAAAAACGTTTATTTTCAACGCCCAACTCGTCCGATTGACTTTGCTATCGAAATTTTCGTTCGAACCATCGAACGAGTCAATCAACGTTCTCTTTTCAACGAAAAGAAAAATAATTCGTTATCTTTGTATTATTGTTATTATTATTATTTCATCGGTTATTTATTTTTATTGTCACCATGATAACGTGGACTGAGAAAAAAAAACGAAAAAAAAAAATAGCTTTATATCAGTTCATGAAGATAATTGTTGTTGTGAAGAATGTAGAAAAAAAAGAAGAAGAAGAAGGAAGGGAAAAAAACCGAAAAAAATTCGGGTGGGGTGGGGGAAAGGAGGTTCGTAATACGCGATGGAACGTGATAACGTTGCGCGCCAACACCCGCGCTCTGTGGTTTATGACTCGCCGGCGAGACGGCGCGCGGCATACTACCGAACGCATCCCGCGGACCGTGGACTCGGGCCGCGCGAAGGCGGCGGCGGCGGCGGCGGCGGCGGCGGCGGTGAGCCCCGACCGCCTCCACGAACGCAGCCGAGCCTCGCCGAAGGCGGCCGCCGCGCGGCGATTCCGTGGCGCCTCGACGTGTTTACCCCCACTGCGCACCGCGGCTGCGCGGGGGCCTCGCGGCTCGGCCGGCGGGCTCGCGGTGTTACTGACGCCGCGGCCGTCGGCGATGCAGCGTCGTGCGAGAGCCGGCTCTCCGAATTATCGAGAGGAACGAACGTTTCGGAGCATCTCGAGTTGACTATTGGTCCCCAACGTGTTTTTTCGCGCCCAACGGTAGGGGGGGGGGGGTATATATACGTTCCAATGCCTCAAAAATCACTCCAAAGTGCTCGGAAAAATTCCAAAAAATTCATAGAATATTTTTATGCATTTTTTTGAACGTTTTGGGAAAAGTTTTCAATGGGGTCACTCGTGACCCCCGGTGAAAACTCAAGGTTAAGGATGTGTGGCACGAGTGTCTAAAATATCGAGAAAATTTGAAAATTTTCCGAATTTCAGTCAACTTTTGTTGTTACGAGAAATAAAAACTTGAAAATGTTTCGATGCGAATCAATTTTTTTTTCAGATTTCCTTATCAACCGAACGAGAGCATGAAGGGGTTGTGTTTTGACGGGACAAAATCTCATCAAAACAATATATTCGTTGCATCGACACCGCCATTTTTGTAATGCAAATTAACGTTTTGATAATTAATCGAAACGATCGACGAAATACGAGAACCGAAAAAAACCGATAAATATAACGATTTTTTTTTTGTTTTTTATCGAAGCACAGACGGATTTGTAAATTCGTGTGTGTACGGTGTATATCTATGTATATATATATCGCATGTTACGCAATGTCTGGGATTGATACGGCCACGACTTTGAAGATAACCGTATTCAGTAGGGAAACCACGTCTCATGTGTATGTCAGACCAAATTCCATACTATGACAATCGTGGGTCGCAAATTATCATTATTATTGTTTTATTTTATTTTTTGGGTCGTTCGAACGTCTTCAATGACAGCGTGGGCCGCGAATGTTTGTTGTTTTGAAAAAAAATAAAATGTTACATCTGTATATATAATACAAACTCGGATTATTCAACGAAACACTATGAGGTTGAAACACAATGATGATCATTTTCACGATTTCGTGTGTGCGAAGCGATTCACGTGGGATCTTCGCCATTGAGTCGCAATTGAATAACGAAAATTATGTAACTCAATTAGTAACCTTTTAGTTATCACAAACGTAATTTTAATATAATATTGTTCATAAGATATAACTAAACTGGTTATTGTCTTTATCATTATTGTTATTGTTATCATCATTTTTATCAAGTACTGCATAACCAAAAAAAAAATCGATCGTAAATTTTTCAAACGATTTTCTAACATGACGTTATGTTGCGATAATGGTTTGTCGAGAGATAAGATATAAAGTCGTCGATTTGAAAATTATGCATATTTTAATTTCGCTTGACGGAATAATAAATGCGCGCCGACAATGATGAATCTTATTCAACACATGTGTACACATTATTCGGCTGTGGATATGACACGAAGATAAAATCATCTTATCACAGACACGTCGAATGATCGTTTGACGATTTTACAAAATAATATATATATATTTTTTTTTTTTTTAGTTTTACGATCGTAATTTTTCGAACGATTGTTTGTACAAGTTTGCAATACTCGATAGATCTGTATTTATGGATCGTGTGTGTGTGTGTGTGGGTAAAGGCGACACGAACGATTCACGAATACCAAGTTTTGAATAACGAATCAAGTGTTATGTTAATTCGATTGTGATAAAAAACAAAATACTTTATTTTTATGTTATTTTTTTTTCTTTTAACATTGTTAACCCGTCGTCGGGGTTCGTGAAGGTGCCCGAAATCGAACGATTTTTCAGTCGTCGATAGCACACGGGCCAAGGGGTTAAAAAAAAAAACGTTCGACTTATTGGGTTGTGAATGCTCGAGAATTTATCGTGCGAGTACGAACAAGTGGCGCGAAATTTACCGTATTGAGGATAAAGATATCAAAGAGAACACCTTCGATTTTTATTATCTCCATTCGGATTGCCAGTGTGAAATTAATTCACGATTTGAACTGCTTTCAGGATGCTAGAAAAAAATTAGAAATCATCGAATATGACCAAACATATGTTT
This sequence comes from Diplazon laetatorius, assembly GCA_963662125.1. NCBI lineage: Eukaryota > Metazoa > Arthropoda > Insecta > Hymenoptera > Ichneumonidae > Diplazon > Diplazon laetatorius. The sequence goes on along the minus strand of OY759162.1, from coordinate 1,971,410 downwards.
CTTTTTTTGTCACCTTTTTTTTCAAATTTTGTTTTAAAAAACTTGACTTTGCTTGGCTGAGGTTTTGTCAATGACTGTACACCTGTTTCAAATGATTCGACTGTAACGATTTACAAAATTGCGGATGTCTCGTCATTACTTTGATTGATTCGATGGAATAAAAATGAATATAATAAATTCGCAATCGCCAAGACGATTAATGGCGGTGCGAATGGATGAGGTGGCGCCACACGACGTCGACGCGACGAAGCTCGCGACGCCATCGACGAACGTGAAACGTTCACGTGGATAATGCAGACGCACATCGTGGGAGAGAATGTATTTTAGTAATTCGAAAAATTGAATCGTGTGTGTGCGTCGTGCCGACCGAAGGTGGCGACAGAAACGCTCACGATCGGCAGTAACAGTCAAAATGGCTGCCACCAATCCGAGCTTTTCCAGTGATATTCCAGCCAAGAAAGAAGATGAATTTAACGAATTTTACACCGAAGTACGTACGATAAGATAGTTTCGAACGAATTAACGATATTCGGAGATTGCGGTGATTAATGAGAATCGTGATTTGTGAGGTTACGTAATCGTGAAAACGATCGACGATGTGGACCAACTACAAACGTCATCGACGCTCTTGTGAATGAATTTTCATGGTTTGGGATGATGATTATCGAACAATTGGTCGATATTTTGTGGGCCGCGATGTTTTTTCATCGTTGTGACGAATTCTCGAGTGTCGAATTATGTTTGGCAGTCGCGGAAATACGGAAATAGCGAAACTTGGACAACCTAACCTCACATACATTTTTTTTTCAATGATAAATATTGATATTCGCGGCGGGGGGGGCATGCAATTTGTTCGTTGTGTCATTGACAGGTCAAAGATTGAGAAACGAAACTCGGGAAACCTAACCTGACCTTTTTTATTTGAATTTTAAATATTAATATGTTGGGGTATCGTAATGAAGTTTGTTTGTGCCCATGACAGGTCAAAGAGATCGAGAAACGAGACTCCGTACTCACACCCAAGCAACAAATCGACAGGCTATTGCGACCAGGATCATCGTACTTCAATCTCAATCCTTTCGAAGTTTTGCAAATCGATCCGGAAACTACCGTAGACGAAGTCAAGAAGAAGTATCGACGCGTAAGAATGACGATGACTGTGCGGAAGTCGATGTTAGAAAACTTTTCTACGCTCGTGTTCTGTATTTTTTTCCGCAGATGTCGATTCTGGTGCATCCGGATAAGAATCCAGACGACAGCGAACGTGCTCAGCAAGCTTTCGAGAGTAAACATAAATTTTGAACATTTCGTTCCTAAAAGAAGTTTTATGATTGAATTTATTAATATTGTTTCTTTTTTTTTTTTTTTGCTCAAAGTTGTGAATAAGGCGTGGAAAACTTTGGAGAACGAAGAGACCAGAGCAAAATGCATGGACGTCATAGAAGAGGCGAAAGCGCGGACGGATCACAATGTAAATAGTTCAAATGCTTTTATCGGCGCGACTCAGGCTTGAAAATAATTGTGTCTTACCATCAATTGATAATCTTTTCTAATTCTATCTCCGACAGATTGCGGAAAAAAAGAAAAAGCTCAAAAAGGAAGGAAAGGAAAGCAGCGCGGTAATGGCTCTCGAGGAGGAGACCGAAGAGGGTTACACGCACGCAGTTTGGGTCATGACGATGAAGTTGTTTGCGGATATGGAACGCAGAAGGTAAAAAAACAATTTAATTTCGAATTGAAATAAAAAAAAATCATATGCATTCTCCGAGTCCAAAAAATGGCGTAATTCGAATTTCGTGCGTTTAATTCGTTCGTGTAGACGTGAATTGGCGACGAGAGACGCCGAGCAACGCAAACGCAAACGCGAGGAAGAATTGTCGGCCGAGGCACAAGCGGCGATGGAAAAAGAGTGGCAAAGAAATTTCGAGGAATCGAGACAGTCGCGCGTGGACAGTTGGAAAGCATTTCAATCGGGTTCCGGCACGGCGACCAAGCAAAAAAAACCAAAAAAGATGAAAGCCTTCAGACCGCCCAAGACAAAAGCCGAATCGCGATAATCGGATTGCAAATTATTATTTTTTTTTTTTTTTTCGACGTTTGACTCTCAATCAGTGTGTGCGCGTGAGTGTGTGTGTGTGTGTGTGTGTGTGTGTGCGTGATGCGTGTGAACAAAGACGACAAAAAACGACGAATGAATGAAAGAAAGAAAGAAAGAAAAAAAATAATTAAACGATTTAAGTACAGTGTTAATGTTTCCGTCATCTCGGGCATGAGTGCGAGAGAGACGGCGCTATCGACGCTCGCTGCAATGCGAGAGAGAACGAGCGAGGGTTTCACATCATTCTTAAGAACAGTAAATAAGACAAACTATCATTTTTTTCCATTTTTTCCCTTTTCTTTCTCTTTAAAAACGATGCGACGTGCGTGGGCGAAAAAAAAAAAGAAACATGATCCGAAATTATGGCGTTTATGCACGAAACTATCAATAAAAGTAATATTATTTTCGTCCATCTCCTTGCACTTCCGACCCGACGAACGAACAAAGCAAAAAGAAACAAAACAAAAAAAATCAGATGTGTAAGCTCGAGATTGTGCGGAATGTGAATTTTTAATATATTCAACGTGAATGTACGATTTTACTTATTCGATAATTCATTTGAATCTCTGTAATGGTGCAAAAGATAATTCACGATGTCCCCCCCCCTCTCCATGTGGTATGCAGTCGTCTGATTAACCCTTTTTAGTAACTCAATAAATATCCCTGCAGCAAACGACGAGAACGTTCGACTGCGCAATTCCAATACGCAGACGATCGTTCTCGTCGCCGATCCGAACGATCAACCGTTCCTGAGAAGAATGGGTTACAGTTTTCGTTACCGACCGAGCATCAAGAATCGATAATTAATTTTTTTTTCCAATCAAATATTCATCCATATGACAAATCATCTTTTGCGTGTGACAATCCCACCGGAAATCCCGGCCATGTCCATGGATCCGCCATTTTGACGTCGCAAACGCTTCCTGGACTACGCGACGACGGGAATGCGTTTTACGCTATTGTTCATTACCATCCGGAGTTGAGCGTGACAAGAATGCACATGCGACATCGTACATCGATAAAGATTACAGACAGACAGAAGCTACATGTTCGTATGTGTGTGTATATATGTACATCCACAAATGTCTCACGGTCCCCCCTCCCTCACTCTCTCCCCAGCCGTGCAAGAAACCCTTACCCCCACTCTCTTTCCCTCGAGACGCCACAGGTATGCAGCAACGCCGTCTCACGGCTCCACAGACACAACACACATGTTGCACACTGCAACGTCTACATGTATATTACACATATGTGTGTGTGTGTGTGTAACCAATACGACACCCAGCGTCCAGCGAGATAGCCGCGTGACCAAGCGTTGCGCATGCGCGAATCAGGTGCCCGAGCGTCGTGCGAGCGTGGTGCAAGCAACAGGTAGGCATTTGCTTACGTTTCGTCCTTTCGAATTTTACGTGTCCACGAGTCCTCTCCGACACGTTCATTCGGCTAGTTACTTTCAACGTAATCGCAACCCCCTCACGATTGTCAATTATCATAATCGTTTGATTATCATTTGTTGTTTTTTTTGGTTGTTTTTTTAGTTTCATCCATAAAAGCGAGGTTAGAACGTCGGCCATTTGGAATAATCGACAACATCGTGAAGAATTCACGGATCACAGGTCTGTGTGTGCGTGTGTGTGTGTGTGTGTGTGTGGCCTCGTGTGTTTCTAGTGTTTTTGTAAAATTGTGTGACGTCGAAAAAGCTCGAAAAAAAATGGCTGCTTCGTAAATCCGCGAACCGGCGAATATTACGGAGCAAGATGAAATTAACGATCGGGTGACAAAAAATTATTGAAGAAGACGTGAGACAAAACAACAACAACAACAACAACGAAAAGGATTGTACGTCGTTGATGTTTAGTTGCTGTGTATTTATCGCGTAGCGGACATTTCGAGGTTAAAAGGTAATGTAGAGAGAGAGACATAGAGAGCGAGAGTGAGCCAGAGAGAGAGAGAGAGATAGAGATAGAGAGCAAGAGCGAGCGAGAGAGAGATAGTCGAAAGGGTAGCGCGGCGCCATTTAAAAAATTGAAATAAAAAAAAACAAAACAGTCCTTACTTCGTGATCGCCGCGTTTTCCATTTCATCGACATAAAAAATGTACGATCACGATTGAACGACGGGACACGGTGACGTCACGTCTTCGCGCGACACATCCGTAAATGAAACTTCCGGTCGTTCGCCATTTCCGGGAAAGCTAATTCCCCCGGAATAATCAATCGAGTTTCGAAAGCCTCGCGGGGAAAGGGTTGGAGGTTGCGATGAGAAAATTCGACGCGTCAAGGTCACGAGAAGGTCGCGGGTGAACGGGGTTCGAGATCTCGTCAGCCTTGACGAAAAAGCTCGGGCGACATCGAGATCAACATCCGCGAGAAGAGACGTTCGGGGGACAATCGACGAAACGCACAATCGAAGATCGGATATCGATTCGACTGTTCTCGGGATTGTTCGCGAATTTGACATTGCCCGCGTAGTTCAAAATTTCGATTCTTTCATTTTCTTTGATTTCTCTTTCTTCTCTTGTCTCTTTACATTTCTTCGGCTTTTTGTTGTTGTTATTTTTAATGATTTATCATGTTTTCCTTCTGTGAAATTTCTTTTTTCTTTTCCGTCTCTTTAATTGCTTATCTCTTCCATTATCTCAATTTATTCACTTTTTCTTTATACAATTTCCTCAGCTTCGTTCTTTTCATTTTCTCATCCTTTCTATTCGTCAAATTTCTTCGATTTATCATTTTCAAATTTTTTTTATTTTCCGTTTTTTTCATTTCATTTTTTTTGTATATTTATTTTATTAAATTTTAACTTTCTTTTCTTCTAACGATTTATCTCGTTGATTTGTTTTTTTTCCCATCGATTTTTCGATTCGACGAATTTTCAGATTTGGGTTGAATTTGTTTGTTAGTGATTGTGAGGGACAAGCCTAGGGGTGGGGAGGGGGGAGGGGATTTGGATTTGGAAATCTCGGGGTAACCGGTTTGGGAAGGTTTCGAATTGTCGACGTGAATTGCGTCGATCGAGGATGAGGAACACGTCCGATATCGCGATAAGCAGGTTTTGGTCGAGTCGCGGCAAGTTGTAGCGGTGTTGTCGTTGTCGTCGTCGTCGTCGTCGTCGTCGGTTGAACGGCCGTGCCGGGTTGTAAACTACGGGTGGTTCGCGTTAGTTATTCCATCGATGTTCCGATGCGTGCAATGTCAACCATCAACGTGGAGCAGCCGACGTGCGACGAGGAGGAACAAAAGTGTCATGGGTAAGATTTAAATAAATATAATAAATATAATTATTTATTATCGTTTTTATTTTTATTTTTTTTTATGCTAATTATTTTTATTAGAACTATTTTTATCGGTCGAACTTCATCAAATAATAATGTTTTTTTAAATGTATGCACACACATTTAAATTTTACACGAAAATTATGCATTCTACATGGAATTTCTGTAAAATGAGCTTCATTGGAATTAATATTCATTATAATTATTCATTTGAGGTATTTTAAATATAGGTAAATGCATTTATGTTAATTATCAATGCATCTATGAAGGCCACATTGATAATTTTTTTATTTCATAAATTTAGATTAATATTACAGTATTAAAAATATTAATATACATATATACACGTATTTTCGTCATTATCGACGAATGAAAATTATCGTGCAACTTGAAAAAATGTCAAACTTCGTAATATCTAAATATAAACGTTGTAACGAATGTAAGGCGCCAGAGTGTCGAGCCTGTAAATGCATTTGATGCAGTTTATGACGGTGCAATTGGAGTTTCGCTTCGGGGTGTGGGGTTCAACGTTGTTTCATTCTCATGCGGAGCAAACGGTTGAGCGCAGGTAGAGGCAAAATCGTCTATTCGGCATATCGTCGAATCCGATCTACGTACATATATATATATGTACAGTGCCGAGTTAGTTGGAAACGGTGCGGAAACAACGCACAGCCATTAAGCTTCGTGTTCATTGTACACCGGAGCGGGTGTCTCAGTGGCACATTGTGCACTTGATCGCAACCCGAGACGAGTCATCCGCGAAATACTCGCACGGCCATTATCGTGTACCCTCTCGACGTGTACTCGGTATTTATCCGCGTGCAATTAACGCTCATTCCCTCTCGCCAAACATTTGTTGCAATGTCCACTTTTTTTTATTTTATTTTATTTTATTTTTTTTTTTTTACGTTTTACTCAATCTCAAAATGGGAATTTTAATTGTCTAATCACAGAAGGGGCAATAATTGTATTGACGTCCATATTCACGTATTTGTATTAACAAATTATTTATTCATAGATTTTCATTCGAAAAATTTTGTTTTATAGATTTTCATTCGCATATTTTTGTTTATATAGATTTTAATTCACAAATTTTTATTCTTTAAATCTAGATAATGACGAATAAATGAAATTTATTGGATTTTATCAATGCATAGAGATTTGTTTTCTCCATAGAATTTTCAAAATCGCAACAGAAAAAAATTGAAACATATTTTTGGAACTCCAAAAAAAAAAAAAAAAAAAAAAAACATTAAATACGAAGAAAATATCGAAGCTAATTTCAGTAAATTATTTCACAAGGCAAATGTCATTGCTAATTCGATTTTAATGGAATTTCTAATTTCCAACAAAAGTGTCTGCCGTCTAGATTCCAAAATACAGCCGAACAAGGGCTGTTGGAAAAATAAGAATATTTATTCCGAAAAATGAAGAATAAAATTTCCCGAACGAGGATTGAATTTTGCTTATTTTCTTGCGATCGCTGCAACAAACTCTGGCGTCATCGATACCACCTAAAAAACCTCAAAGGTTGAGTAACGGTATTTACGGTCTCACATACCAATGGCAACCTTTTTTTTTTCTTTTTTTTTTTTTTAACATCCGAGAAACTAGTTATCGGACGGTCTGGCCGGTAGACCGGAGACGCATGTGCAAACACACTCGGAGAGTTTCTACGTGCGAGTTGTAGGTTCGCCAGGCTTCAACGGAGCTGGCCGAGCTTGGGCTTCACAATATCGGAGCTTCGTTGTGTTTGCCGCGGGTTCGAGACTTATCACTGGGTTGGTTATTGGCCAGTGGCAACGTGTACGCGCTCCGAGATCCGGACGGATTCTCAGGTGAAAAATTCGAAAACCCGTCCTGACCGTGCCGGTTGTTACCACCCCCCCTCCTCCCCCTCCTGTCCATTACACACACGTCGGGACTTCCCCGTGAGCAACATCGGGACACGGAGATGCCGCATCACGACGACTCCCGGAGACGATGAAGCTCCAGGAGTCCGCACTCCCAAAAAAAAAAAAAAAATCATCGTCGACCGATTTAATTGTTTTTTTCACATTCGTTGACGTATCAACACGAACGTGTGGAGATGTGTCGTCAATCAAGATCACTCCCTTTCATTGTAATGCACATTATAAAAAAAAAAAAAAAAAAAAAAAAAGGTTTCGTTAACGAAAATTAATTTTTTTGAATTTTAAATTCGATTAATTTTGCGAAAAATTCGATTCCCCATGAATCGATGTTCGAAGAATCTTTTAAATTGACAATCATACAAATTTTCAAGCCACCATATTTGTTCCCCCATTTTGATTTTTTTTTCCTTCGAAATGCAAAAAAAAATAATACAAAAATTATGCATACTTTTGTTGAAGCAAGTATTGTAGAAAAAAACGAAGATGGAAATATTTATTTTGCAATTAATGTTGTGCACGATTGGGACAATTGGTTGGAAGAATTGTTGGGTGAAACATTTATTCGAGTCTCGGATATTTGTGTCTCGTACGTCTGGTCGCGTTATAGTCCGTGGGGCATCCTTCTCGTTTCCACACCGTCTCGACTTCTGTCTTTTTCTTTCACTTCTTCTTCTTTTTTTTCTTGCGTGGCCAAGGTGCCCAGAGGTGCGCGCGGTCGACCACAGTCACTGTCCTCGTGTGAGCCCGAGCAAACGGGGACCGCCGCCGCGGCGGGTACGCGATAGGTAGACGAACCACGGTCCCGGGGTCTCTGCTCCTGCTTCGCCCCCTGTCCGCCATTGCATTGCCTCATGTGTCCCTCGACTCTTTAGCCCCCCACTCGTACATTTCACATCGAACAAACTAAAGGTACAACATTTTTTCCCCCAATCATTGTGACGAGGGGTCATTGTTAATCCAATTTGAAATTTTCGACGTTTGAATTTTCCCGCGTCGACCGCCATCTTTGAATTCAAGGAAAATTTGTTTTTTTTCAACTTTCACGTAAAAATGCATCAGACCAAAATTGTACGGGCTTCAATTCTCCACAATTTTAGTCATTACACTTTTTCGTCTACGACTAATATTTTTCGAATTAGGTTGGAAAATGAGGAGTTGAGTTTATTATCGCGTTATTCTCGTTTATTTCGAAGTTTATCGCGATAATGAGTAGGAATGAACTTTCGGGGAATGAAATTGTCGACAATTTTGGTTATTACCTTTTTTCGGGTAGGATCAATATTTTGAGTCCTACGGCGATGGCAAAGAAATACATTTTTTTATAGTCACGACGATTTATATTTTCTATGATTCAATTTATCTCGACGAGGCTAAATCGATTTTTTTATCAGTCCCTCGGGTCATACATGGTCATTTGGGATGTGGTACTTTGAACCCTTAGATACGACTGTTTCAATGCTTTCAGCGTCAAAAAAAAATTCTCTACTGCTGTCTTACTTTTTAAATTTAAAAAAAAAATATTCGACTTGACACGGAACGTCCTACATACATGCAGCCACACACACACACATGCACATATATCAGTGGAATAGAATCCACGTGATAGAATCGAAAAAAAACAAAATCGGGACTTTGGACCTTCGAAAAAAAAAATAAACGACCACGTGTCACGAGTCCATATCCAATCATTAATATATATTTTTCTTCTTCTTTTTATTTTACGACTTATTCGCTAATAAATTTCTCGCCTATTTTCTCGTAAATAATTCGACGAGTATATATACATATATACATATATGTTTTTAGTATAATAATAAATCGCGTTGCACGAGTGAAACAAGCCCGCGTGTAGGAAAACCGGTGACGACAGAGATCAGCAATCGTTGCCCTTTTAACGGTACAACCGGGACGACGAGGAGGAGGGAGGTGGACGAAGGGTGGGGGGGAGGGGAAGGGGACCCACGCAGCCTCCGCCAGATATCACTGGGCGCACCGGAAACCCGAGAGTCTTCCGGCCTACGCGACTTTTTACCTTGCACTTAATCGAAATCCAAGTGTTCTTCATGTTTTCTAATGCCTCAATTATATGAAGAAAAAAAATTATCAACTTTCTTAACATTTTTCGTTTTTGTTCTCAATTTTTTCGAACTAACTAAATCACACTTTCTTATAACTAAAAAAATTGTAATTATTACATATACATAAATATATGACATTGCCAAATTTCAAAAACAATTAAATAAAAAATTCAAACGAATTACAAAAATATTTTTTTCTATTTTCATAATTTTCTTATTTCAATGAAAATTCAAAATTAGTCTAATTCTTGAATTGGCAGACACGTCGGTGTATAAAACAGTTGACTGGAGGCTCTTTTTGGAAAATAAAAAAAAAAATGCTATCGTACCTAAATCCGACAATTACACAACAATGTTTTTTTTTTCCCCCCGGTCGGTTGTGAAATAATTATAAAATTATAGACACGATCGTCACGAATGGAACTTGTTTCACGAACATCGGTGAAACACGTCACGTCGCTCCGTGTGCGTGCGTGTGTATGTGTGTGTTCATGTGCGTTTGTGTGTGCCCGTGGATTGCGTGTGCTGCGTGGATCGCCTGCGAATAATCGGAGCTGAGGGAACGGAGTGAGTCAAGGAGTCATCGGGGTGGAGGAGGCGAACACACCGGGGCGGTCAGAGGGGGGAAACCGTAGAAGAAGGTCCCCTTACACGGAGACCGCAGCTTCCATATCCTGGACGACCGAACGTGCCGTTATGGTCATGCCCCGTGGTTCGCGGACTTCTCTATCTTTCTCTCTCTCTTCCTCTCTCTCTCACATTTATCCTCCCTCTCTTTCTCTCTCTTTTATCCTCTCTCTCGCTTTTTTATTCTCCCTCTCTCTCTCTTTTTTTATTTCCCTCTCTCTCCCTCTCCCTCTCGTTTATTATTTCTCTCTTTCTCTATATCTTCTACTCTCTTTCTCTCTCTCTATTATCTTCATTATCTCTCTCTTTCTCTCTTTCTCTTTTATTATTTCCCTCTCGCTTTCTCCCTCTGGTTTATTATTTCTCTCTTTCTCTCTCTCTCTTTTTCGATATCTTCTACTCTCTCTCTCTCTTTTCATTCTCTCTTTATTATCTTTATTATCTCTCTCTTTCTCTTTTTTTCTTTCTCTATTTTATTATTTCCCTCTCTCTTTCTCTCTCTCTTTCTCTATATCATCTACTCTCTCTCTTTTTTTTTCTTTCTCTCTCTCTCTCTCTCTCTATTATCTTCATTCTTTCTCTCTCTTTCTCCCTCTCTCCCTTTTCCTATTTTTGAATCTCTCTCTCTCTCATTCTCCTTCTTTTCAATTATTTCAATAAATGTGATATCCGAATTTTCAAAAAATCACATTCATATCTCACATTCATCACACGTCGATGAGTGTTAAACAGTCACAGCGTACACGAATAATTTGCAACGATGTGTGGGTCGTGCACAACAGAGGAGAGACACGATATTATTCAAGTTTGTGAGGTATAGGTGGAGGTATATATGGGTGAGGTGTTTCGCCAGAGTGTCGATGGGGAGGGGAGGAGGAGGTGGGGAAGTGAGTCTGTGGGAAGGGACAACCGACGACTGTCATTGTGGGTTATGGGCGAGCACGTGGTGGACCCCAACATCGGTCGTGTGGGCACCGCGAGTCGATTTCAACGAGAACGGAGAAATCTCGGGCTTCTGTCCTCTCACGAAAGACTCCTGTTTGCCGGACGGAGAGAAGGACAGTGAAGAGAGCGCGAAGGAAAAGAGAGGCTTTGTATAAGGAGAGCGTCCTCGTGAGAGGACAATGAGATGAGAAAGAGTCAAGAAGTATATACCTTCGTCGGAGGGCGGAAGAGGGAAGGGGCAAAGGGAGGGGGGGGGGAGGCGACGTAGAATCGGCATTGGGAATAATATACCTACGCTACATCGCGCTGACGTCCTCAACCTATGGCCGGCCCGTGGAAACGAGACGGACGAAAGAGAAAGGGACGGAGAAAGATCGCGAAAGGTAAAAGATAGAGAGAGAGAGAAGGAGAGACAGATCGAGTCATAAAGAGAGAGAGAGAGATGTTGAGTCTCGCGAGGCGGATAAAGACCGCAAAAGAGAAAGAGAGACAAGAAAAAGAGTGAGTGAGAGAGAAAGATATGTATATATGTTGAGTCTCGCGAGACGCCCCCGCTGCTCCGAAGAAACGTCTCGTATCGCGGCGAGTCGGAAAGAGCGAGCGGCTAGTGGAGCCGGGAAGCTCGGAGCACGCGAGAGGAGACGCGAGCAAAACTCTCCGCGCGTGTACCAGCGATCCTTGTGTGACCGCGTGTGTGTGTGTGTGTGAGTGAGTGTGTGCGCGCCCGCGCGTTTATTCAAAAGGTGCTCAACAAATTTATTTTTTGTTTTTGTCTTTCTTTATAAAGAAGTGTCAAAAAAAAAATTTTTTAAAAATAGAGAGAAGGCTTCACTGTATCAATTAAACCTTTCGACGTCAAGTTTATCAATGAAAAGAGAAGAATTCATTGTAATCGTGTTTTTTTTCGACTGCATTGAAACTTTAGATTTTACGTTCATTGACGAAAATTCTTTTTTTTTTTTTTTAATTCAATCGTCTTTCGACTAAAATTGAATCTTCACCGCTGTATTGAATATTAAACAACAACGAAAAAGAAACAAAAATTCGTGATGTGACGTTGATCAAGGAATAACAAAAAAATATATATAAAATAAAATATTTATAAAATTGTATCTCCTCCGAAACAAATTTAATTTTCGTCAAACCAAAAATCGTTAATCGATCAAAAAAAAAAAAACGCAACAAAAGAAGAGATGCAATAATTAATGATAAACGTGAACGATTATCGAAATATCCGAACGTCACGGAAGTCGAGCGACATTGGAGAAAGTATTCAAATCGCTATCTGCAACCAACGGTACCGCGTAAACCCGCCAGGCCTCTGTCTTATATACATATAAATATATATGTGTGTGTGTGTGTGTGTGAGGGTTAACAGATCGATTTCTCGTCAATTGACAAAACGTTCGAAGTCGGTCGACGTTGACGTTGTTGGACGATGATCCGTTGGGTTGTGGCGATGATGACGATGACCGACGATGGCGAGTTGTTCGCGGCTAACCCTCGAGAAGGGCATATCAACCGGGTTTACTCGGAACTCACCGCGACACAGTCACACAAACACACACACACACACACACATCTTTCAAACCACGAGTAACTATATCTACACAAACACAAAAACACGAGAACACACGAACACACATTCACACTGATATCTCGTAGCCTACAGTCTCCTGGCCCCGATGTGATCCACACTCGACACCGAACGTTTCCGTGTACAAACTGGTCCCCGTAATACCGGATGCTGCGTGTTCCAGAATCGTTGATAACACGCGTTTTCATATATCGACTCTTCTTTTACCTGACGACTAACACTCACTCACACGTTCGACAAAAACTCACTGGAAACTTCACCCTGTTCACCCTGGCTTCACTCGTCCCAAATGTAACCGTAACAAGGATAACTTAATTAACTTGGCAATTGATTTGAGAGATCAATGAAATAATTAAAACGTAGAGAGAAAAATAATCTCACAAATTTAAATGAGATTATTTTTTTATTCAAAAATAAATAAATAGAATTAGAGTAGAAGAAAAAAATAAGGATAACAGATAATAATAATAATAATAATAATAATAATAATAATAATAATAATAATAATAATAATAATAATAATAAATAGAGTATTGTCAGAATAAAAAATTAGTTGACCCAGATAATTAAAACGTAGAGAGGAAAATAATCTTTCAAATTTGAATGAGAATAGAAAAAAAATAACGATAAAATAAAACAAAAGGATAACAGATAAGAATAATAATAATAATAAATAGAGTATTGTCAGAATAAAAAAATGAGTTAACGTAAATAATTGAAACGTAGAGAGGTAAAATAATCATACAAATTAAATGAGAATTTAATGAAAAATTTTTTTTTTTCAAAATAACAGATAAAAAATGATAATAATAAATAGAGTAACAGAGACGAGGATTCTGTGAGTGTAACTTGAATATATATATATGTATATATCGAAGAGACCGGTGCCCGAACAGACGAGCTCGACTTAGCTCCGGATTTTTATAAAGTTCGGAGTGCAATGGTGCAAGCGATGGGTGTGTGTGTGTGTGTGTATGGGTCTCGTTGGAGTTGAGGCGAAATGCAGAGATCGGTTGCGGGTTGAAGCGAGTTGTGGCAGTCGGTTTGCTCGTGGTATCGGTGTGGGCCCCCTGTGTATGGGAAGTTAATATATAGTTTGTACTTCGAAGAGGAAGAGAAAGAGAGAGAGAGAGAGAGAGAGAGAGAGAGAGAGAGGGAAAAAGTGCATTGTGCGTGTTTGTGTGAGTGTGTGTGTGTGTGGTTGAGTCTCGGGGATCCGCTTGCATTATACGAGTACGTGACTCCCCGTAGCCCCGAGAAGCAAAAAACTTCCTCCAGGCCGGACGTTACCAACGTTCGACCAACACACACTTACACACACACACACAGACACATTGGGGTCGACTCTCGTCGACGACGTCGTCCTCAGCGAGAGCTCCTTCGAGAGAGTGAGCTGTAAAACCGATCGCGAGGATCGAATCCTTCGCACCGAACTAAATCGTCATCCTTTCCTCGTTCGTCATCAAATTCATCCGAATGCATCTCTCGATGACGTAGCCAACAGATTTACCATAATTTCAAATGCAGTTTTTTTTTCTCGATGACTTTTGTATCGAGAAAATTTATTTTCTTCGACAGAAAGAAATTTTTTTGTTTTAAACTTTGTTGATCAAATTTTTCAGAAATAATTATTTTTTCAAACGATAATTATTCTTCAACGTTTTGGATAAATTCATTTGTTTCGACTTATTATCATGAAAAAATTGAAATATACGAAATGCATAATTTTAAAAAAAATTAATTGATCAAAGTTTACCTCAAAAATTCAAAATTCCCGCCTCAAACAAATAATTATTGATAACGATAATTAAATCATGATTTATCCATCAACACTTGATAATATCTTATCATCACTGCATTTAAAAGACAAATCTAATATGATTTACTAAAATTTTTATCATCATCAAAATTCTACGAAAACAATTTAATTGTAGCAAAAAAATTCTAAAAACGTCTGATTCATCATCGCAGAGTCATCGAGACGACTTTACCGACTCTCATAATTGATTTTAATGATCCCCAAGTGAGAATTTTCCAATCGTCACGTGTAAAATTGACGTTTCACATTTTTTTCATAATTATGATTTAATTTGTTTTGTTCTTGAATGTGATGGACAGAACGTCGAAGGCCGACCACCACCAGGAGCAAAATCAGCAGCACCAGCAGCAGCAGCAACATCAGAATCATCAGTGGACGAGAAGGCGAGTCGGTTTAGCCGGCAGAAGTCCGGTGGATAACTCGAGTCAAGGACGCAGATGCGCGAGATGCGGAGGTGCATTCGGTAGATTTTACAACACCGGGGCCTCATGTCCGCGTTGCAGGCTACGAGTTTGCCGTCAGTGCCGTGAGTTCAGGGGCTCCGACACGGCCAACAACAAGGGCGAACAAACGGTCGACTGGCTGTGTGCTGTTTGCCACAAGATCGCGTGAGTCCCACCGATATGCGCCTTAAAACCCACACCAAGAAACTTTGTTAAACCTGATAAGTCACCATAACTCTCACCTTAAGGAATCAACATCTTGTTCGAGTCCAAAAATTAAATTAAATTTTTCATGATTTTTTCAAAAAATATTTTAACTTTCTGAACGTTTCATTTGTTTAAAAAAAAAATTAATTTGTAAAAGCTTCAAAAGACAAACTCTAATTATTGAAAAAAAAGAAATATCCTGCCAATAGTTTGCAAGTGAAAAAAAAAATAATTGATTTGTAAAAGCTTCAAAGAACAAACTCTCATTATTGAAAAAAAATGTTTTGCCAAAAAAATATAATTAATTTCTAAAAGTGGCAAAGGACAAACTCTAATTTTTGAAAAAAAATGTTTTGCCAATAGTTTGCAGGTAAAAAAAATATGATTAATTTCTAAAAGCTACAAATGACAAACTCTAATTTTTGAAAGAATGTTTTGCCAATAGTTTGCAAGTAAAAAAAAAAATTTATAAATATATGAAAACCGTTGAACAATTGTGAGTTCGGACAATGGGGGACAATGGGGACTCTCCGTCTCACCGTCTTCGCGTTTCAGACAACTCCACGCTGCAACCGGAGAATGGATATACGAGACCGGCTCCGTCACCTCGAATCGTCGGGTTGCCGACGGAAAAAAATCAACCGTTGACATAATCAAACGCAGCATCAAACGGGCTTGGACCATAAACGGTGAGATTGTGCTCCAAATTAAATCAATCACTTGCCACTTTGATTTTCACTTTTATTATCACGTGAATAATTTGTTTTCAAAATTGTTTTTAATTAAAAAAAAAATGTTCCACTTCATCGTTTTGGGTGAATTTGTCGAATTAATTTGATTGATTGTATTTTTCAAGGTCCTCCGGCTCGCTGGTCAGTCGCGAGAAAATCACCGGCTTTTCGAATTTATCGCAGTCTGCCGATACGCGAAAAAATAGAATCGCGAACGGACATCGACGAGGACATCGACGACGAGAGTTTTTCATTGCCACCGTCGACCGAAACCATCGCTAAGTATTACGACGAAGACACGTGTTCGACCAGATCGCACATCGTCGAGGATAAAACGTTGGAAAAAATCACAACGACGAACGAACGCACGAGAAACGAGAAGAAACGCATTGTCGATAATTCGACCTTCCTGGAATCCGCGAGAACGAAGAATAACGAACGTGACGTCGTTGTGGGTGCGACGGAAAGTTCGAAAACCGATCGGACCGATTGTCCGAACGTCAACGAGTCCACGACCCATCGGATTTCGCTCATTAAACCGCCCCGGATAATTGCCAAATTTGGGACTATCGATAACAAACAAATTGGGAAACATCATGGAGATAAAAAATCTAATATACCGATTTTTCGACGAAGTTCGAGGGAGTTCGAGGACATTGGGAGCCCACAAGAGACCGCTAAACGGTCACTCATACCGCAGAGGTGAGTTTTTCACGATTGATTAATTTTTTTCATTTTTTTACAATTTTTACACAAATTTTTTTCTCGCGATAAAAAAAATAATAATAAAAAAAGGTGTCGTCGATGATTAAAAATGGATTTTGATTAAGCTTCGAAAATGTAAATTATCGAGTAATTAAAATATATTTCATACGAAAATAAATTCTAGGATAAAAAAATCAATCAATCAAAAAATCAATAAATTAATAAATTAATAAATTAATAAATTAATAAATTAATAAATTAATAAATTAATAAATTAATAAATTAATAAATTAATAAATTAATAAATTAATAAATTCAACGAATGTTTTTTTTCTATTTATTTAGAGATAGTGATGATTCGATATAAAACAACTTATCATTATTATTATCATTATCAATTTTTATTTCCAGATATCGAGCAAGCACCGACGATTTGCGACGTAGTCGCGAGGACATAAGCGTGCCCAGTTTGATACCAAAATTATTTTCACCCCGTGCCAAAGATACGGAAAAGCTCAAACGTCCGGACAGCAAGGACGACGTTCGTCAAATTCCAAAATTATTTCGTCGTGAAAATCGCGATTCAACGCGCGAAGAAACGCGAATAAGTTTTTCATCGCCGAACGTGCGCGAGGATCACAAAAGTTCAACGAAAATCGCGCGCAGAGACGATCGCGAGGACGTGGGCGGTGAAACAACGAGCCTGCCGAGTTTGTGCGGCGTTAACCGTGGAAAAAATACGTGCAAGGACGATAACAACAAAACCGGGAGAACGGAATCTACGCGAGTGGGTGAGACGATAACGAGATCCAAGTCTTGTCCCACTGAACAAGGCAAAACCGCTTCGAAGTCGTTCTCGATGGATCAAACGAACGAACGAAAAATAATCGTCGATTGCAAAAACGAAATAATCGAATTAACGAACGACGATAATAAAATTCACTCGGTTGAACATTTCGTGGACAAAATGGCCAACGAAAAAACGATCATCGAACAACGTCTCGACGGTCCGAACGTTCGTGAATCGTCGTTGGAAAAAAATGCGAAAACCCACGAAAAAGACGCCGACGAAGAAATGCAAAATTTGATAATCACGAACGCGGAAATAATCGAACCGATTATCATAAAGAACAATGAAATGTCTTCGGACGCGATGAATTTTGGGGAAATTGATTTTTCGAATATTTCATCGGGTGAAAAAAAATCCAGCGTCGATGCTGCGATTACTTTGAAAAAAATGGACGATCCTCAAGTCGTTCGTCGAAAATTTTCCAAGGACGAATTTTCGAATCCCGACGACACGGACGAGACCCCCAATCGACGATCTTCCAGCGTGAGTCTCGTCACAACTCCTTCAGAACCATTTTTTTGTCGAAAAAAAATAAATAAACGTTTTGGAGAATTTCGTGATAATTTTGTGTGGTTTTTTTTTTTTGTAGCATCTATCGCCCGAGGCGAGTCCCCTGAGCACGCGTTCCTCGAGATACAGCCCGCGTGAGAGCGAGAGCGAACCCACACCGGCTCTTCCACGTAAAATCGGTAGCGGCGATTATTCAACGGCCTCCCAAAGAATTCGCGACGCGATCACACGAACCAGACGCGAATCCAACAGCAGCGCGAGATACGAGAGCTCAGGCAGTGAAAGCGTCAGGTTAGTCGTCGATGATACAACAAAAATATTTATATTTCCCTCAAAATTATCCTTAAAAAATATTGCAATAACGATCACTGCTCGATCGCTAACGAAAAAAATTGTAAACCAAATATCTCAATCTTTGTAACGATTTATTGTTCAGTAATTTGTTCTGAAAGAATTATTGAAATTAATTTTCATTTGTCAACGAAAGGTTCAACAAAATATGATTTTTAAATTAATATCGTCGATTTTTTCCCGGAAGTTAAATTTTTGATATTTCAGAAATTAGTCTCTATCGTCCAAACTACAATCTTATTAAAAAATAATTCAATTTTAACAAAATAGTAAAACTGTTTTTAAAAATTCGATTTTTGAATATTTTTTAAGTCTTATTATTTCTCTAAAAAATCGTGAATAATTACGACAACCCAAATAAATAGTTTGAAAGAATCCTCGAAATACATTTTCATCGATTGAATGTCAGAAGAAAAAAAACTGCGCCAAACTGGAGCCTCGGAAATCGTCCAGAACGTCAAAAAGTGTGTGACATTAATTAATTATTCAAACGTTCTTCGACAGATTGAGCGAGCCGGGTTTGCACGGTTACGCGGATCTCGCCCGAAGGGTCAAGCTCTTCGGAAGCGGTGGCACGAGTCCGGGACCATCGGCCGGAAGCGACGAGCCGATACAGCGCGACAGCGCGACGAGCGCGGGCGAGGACGATCCCTCGGAGGATTGTCACTCGCGCGGACCCGGTTCGTCCCAGGGACGAACGATGTTGCGACGACGTCGTCAGTTCGACGCTCAGGGTAAGCCTCCAGGACATTCCAAGCCCCCCAACCATCTAGAACTATTTTAACACAACAGAACAAGCTCTCCATCAACTCTAAAACTGCTCACCACGAGAGGGATTTTCCAACGCGCATCTTTTATTTTTTTTCTCGCAAACTATTAACGGAAAATATTCAAAAAAATTAGAGTTTGTACTCTGACGTTTTTGGAAGTTAATTATATTTTTTTTCAATCGAATTAAACTTTGGGAATGGAGTTGTGAAAATAATTTGATGGAAGAAACGCTGAATGGGGAGATTTTGATTATTAGGTGACCAAAGTTAGAGTCAAAAGCATATGGTGAACGATTTAGGGTTAATTTCACCCACGGGGAGGTTTCTTCAACCCTTTGGCGAGCCGTGAGAGACGCCCCACGTTCGTCGCACATGTGGCCTCACGATTATTATGATAAGCCTATTGATTAACGAAGCCCTATCATCGCGACCGTTGTCCAGGCTCCTTTTCTCTCTTTCTCTCTCTCCACTTCACTCCACATCATCCTCAGTATTCCCCGAGGCCTCAGACTCTTCACACTCCATCGTTATCAAACACTAAAAAACCTAAAAAATAAATTCCTTCAAAATTAAAAATTAAATCGCTCAACAAAATCGCTTAAAAAAATTGTTTAAAAAAAGAAAATTATATAAATGAATTATTCAAACAACACGAAGAAAATACAATTTTTTTCAGCGACAAATTGACGAACAAATCGGTCTGTACTTTCGCTCGTTGAACATTTCGTAGAAACTCTTTGTGCAACCGAAAAGATAATTTTTCTTCAAAGATAATTTCCGACATCGTCTTTTGTCGTTATTGTTATTATTTTGTTTTCGAAATTTTCATTAATTTTGTCCTCGGGTCGTTTGTCATTCGTGCTAATAACACAGTCGTCGTCTCGTCGAGAGAGAGAGAGAGAGAGAGTGAAGAATCCCCGGAGACTGCAAAGACTGAAGACGTCTCTTCGTCGTGACGACATTATACCGACGACGAATCATGGACTTCGTGAGAATCTTACAACTTTTCGTCACGGTTCTCGTGTCCACGTATTTTCTCATATTTTACGGTGCCGTTTGCGTCGTGCTGTATTTGCTCTGGGCCGGTAATCACTGATTGTCGAACGAGTTGGTCACTCGACTCGAGCTCGACTGTGGAAATAAAAAAAAAACAAAAAAAAACAAAAACGTAATCGTAGAGCATTGTAATACGACGAATCGAATGGTCTCGTGACGATAAGGACTCTGATGGAATGATGAGAGGATATCGGTGAGACTCGACACACACACACACACACGTTTGCAAAGGAGATACGAAGCTTAACCATTGGACAGCGATAACGTTTGTCCAGTCAAACTTTATCTTTCTATGCGATCAAACGTGAGAAGAAAAATCGTTGCGATGAAAATTACGAGAAGTGTTTGTTGAATATAAAATGGAGTCGGTTGAGTCGTCGATGAGAGACGGTCACGAGTCAAGTGTCACTTAGACAAGAGTCGCGGTAGGTGAGAAGTGAGAAGAAGAAGAAGAAGAAGAAGAAGAAGAAGAAGAAGAAAAAGAAGAGAGAAAAAAGAAGAACTAGAAGAGAGAAAAAAAGAAGACGAATAAGAAGAGAGAGAAAAAATAAGAAGTAGAAGAGAGAAGAGAAGAAGAAGAAGAAGACAAAGAAGAAGAAGAAGAAGACGAAGAAGAAGAAGAAAAAACAGAGGTGAGTCAGTAGATTCTCGTCATTTTGTAGGCCAAAGCGAGCAAAAGAAAAAAAAGAAGAAGAAGAAGAAGAAGAAGAAGAAGAAGTAGAAACAGAAGAAGAAGAAGAAGAAGAAGAAGAAGTAGAAACACAAGAAGAAGAGGAAGCAGAAGAAGAAGTAGAAGAGAGAAAAGAAGAAGAATAAGAAGACAAACACGAAGATTAAGAAAACAACGAAGACGAAGACAAAGACGAAGAAGAAAACGAAGAAGAAACAAAACAAGAAAAAAAAAACGAAGAAGAGTCGAGTCAGTGGATTCTCGTCGTTTCGTAGTCCGAAGCGAGCTGAGCGAGGCGAAGCGAAGCGGTTCTTTGTGGAAGTACAGGTGGGAGCGTGAGGGGCGGGTGGGGGGCGGTGGGGGATGAGGAGGAGGAGGTTGAGGCTTAGGTATATAATAGTGTAACAACGTCGTCCACTGTTTCGCTCTACAGTGCGCTCACCTGCGTGTCTAACGGGTGTCCGGTTGAATAATGGGATTGCGGACGAAGCGAGGACGAAATCGTGTCGCGCGAGCAGCGCATGCGCCGTGCGCTGCTCCGTTCGCGGGCCTCGACGGTTTGACACCGAGCGGATAATGATTCGTCTTTCGGAGCGAATTGCGTGGGCGTGTGGAAACCCGATAAGAGCGCGGGCGGGGGCGGAGGGAAGGGGAAGGGGAGGGGAGAAGCCAGATCGAAAGTTCGAAACGTCACGCGAAAACGACCACCTGTTTCGTTTGGGGGGGGGGGGGACGAGATGCGAGAGCGGTAACGCGACACGCTCCGTTTGGCCACGAGCTCGGATTGCCGATTTGATACGATGAAAAAAAAAAGAAAAAAAGAAAAATTAAATTTTTTATTTTATTCAATTTTTCAATTTTTTTGAATGTTTGATTTGATTTTTGATTGAATAACAATTTCTAGTCTTTTTTATCGTGCTAGCCTTTAAATAGAGAAGCATAGTTTACATTTTTATTGATAAATTATAATATTTATTATCTCAATTATTATGAATGATAGATTAATCAATTATTCTCTGATTTAGTATGAAATGAAAAATTGATTATTAACTTAACATTTATTATCTGATTAATTGATAAATCAATCATGGTCCGAATAAAAAATATAAATAATGATAAATAATAATAGACGAAAATAAATCAAAATAATGAAAAATAATAATGAAATAATGAAATATAAAATAGATGTAGTTGTCGATGAGAATCATCGAGAGATGGGTCAGACCGGTGTGGCCAGGAGAGTCACCCCGTATGTCTGGGACGCAACAGTGGTGTATTAACCGCGACGAGGAACTATAGGCTGTGTGTATGTTCCGGCTCGTAACCTGCTGTTGCTGTTGGTGCTGTTGCTGTTGCTGGTGCTGCTCTTGACGGTGCCTGAGTTGGTTCCAGGTGCGCCTCCGCAGCGTGACTACCTCCCAGTTCAGTTTAGTCGCGTTAGCCCACGCGTATTGGCCGTAAGCCGTTGCCACTGTCCGGACCCCCAACAAGTTCAACTCCTCGACACACACACGAACAAACACACACACACACACACACACACAGACACATTTGTGAATTTAAATAGCCTCGTTTTAAATCGCTCTTTTAGCTTGATAAAAAAAATCATCAAAGGTTTTTTAAAAATATATTTTTTCCTTTTTTTTTGTTTTTTTTTGTTTTTTTTTTTTTGTGTTGAGTGAGATAATATGAGTGATTGACGACGCGATTAGGAGCACCGGTGATACTCGCTCGACGAACTCGGTTGCTTACCAACGACTCATCGCTCTCATATGTATATATATATATATATATACATGTACATTTATTTTGTATAATTTTATTCCACTCACAATCGGTGGCTTTGGCATTTGTAACGTGGACACGGAAGAGCGATTACCGGGGTCGGTAAAAATCGTCGTTTCCACGGTAACGCATTTTTTTTTTTTTTTAATTTTTTTTTTTAGGACTCGGTCGAAAAACGCGTCACTCTTCGGTTTTGTTTCTCAAACTCGCTGATGCACATGTCGCACGGGGAATATTTTTTTTTTGTTAGTTAGATTTATTTTTTGTTCTGTGAAAAATTTTTGTTGATCGACTTGCCGGAATAATTCAGGTTCAACGAAAATATTGTAAATTAGTGTGTTCTATTTCTGTCTGTTCTTTTTATTTTTTTAGTTTCCATCCGATTTTAATTAATTAATTATGTACAACAGGGTGTACACTGTACACACCCTTGTTTGGCGTGACGGTTACAGTTTTTTATTTATTTTTTTCGAATTTCTTTTAATTAAATTTAATTTAATGCCTAGTTTTTTTATTCTCTTTTTCTCTCTGGCTCTTTTAATATTTTCTTTCGCTGCAAAACGAATATAGTTTGCAACATTTACAACAAAAAATATCTCGTTTGATTTAATTTAATTTGATTTAATGTTCTGTCTATTTATTTCGTTTCTTTCTTCCTCTCTCTCTCTCTCTCTTTCCAATTAATTTTTTTTATTTCCCTTTTTTTTTTTGCTCGCGAGTCCATCACGCACGAGATCACCACTAGCGTTTCCATCACGCGATTGACGCGCCAAACACCGTTTTGTTAACCCGCGAAACGAGAGTGAATCTCGGGGGCTAAAAGATGTTGTGTAAAAAAAAAAAAAAAGCGTCGGTGCCGATCG
This sequence comes from Diplazon laetatorius, assembly GCA_963662125.1. Classification (NCBI taxonomy): domain Eukaryota; kingdom Metazoa; phylum Arthropoda; class Insecta; order Hymenoptera; family Ichneumonidae; genus Diplazon; species Diplazon laetatorius. The sequence continues at coordinate 1,948,115 of OY759162.1, read as the reverse complement.
AAGCTTGACGGGAATCGAGCGGTGGAATGAACCTCTCGTGTACCCTTCCTCACGAATGCGAAAACCCGTTATCTCGATTATAACAAAATATACTTCTACATAAATTTATTCATAAACGTTAAAAAAAATTCATTCCCACTTATTTTATTTTTTTATATTTTTCACAAACCATTTTCATTCAATTAAAATGAATTCTTCAATTCATTCAAATTCAAATTCAAAATTTATTTACATTCAAATGAAGAAAAATTCAATTTACAAAAATTAATAAAATGTTTTTTCATCAATTTCTTTGTTTTTTTTTTTTTTTTGTCGTTGTCGAATGATTCAGGTTCACGAAGAAGAGGCAGATCCCACGCGAGAACTTGTTGCGGCGAGGAATTGCAGAATCTTCAATCGTTGCATCACGTGATTGGCCGCGGAGGTGGCGGACGTCATCCGAGTCCGATTCAGGGACAAAATCCCGAATCAACGAATCCGGATTATCGCCGACTCGTGTTCATAAGTTCGGATTCGTCGTCCGGACGCGAGGAGGACGACGCTGATTCGAGTTGTTCCGGTTCGTCTTATCCAAAAACCCGTAACAATCATTCGCAGAGTCTGGAGGATTGCGATTGGGATTATTTCGAGAGCGGTACACTGCCGTTGCCCGGAATCGGATTGACCGACGTTGGAACAACGGTTAACGTCGGTCACGGGGAATCCGGTCTTTCGTGCAATTGGATACGTTGCTGTCCTGGACGTGGATCGACATCTTGTTTGGTTAGATATTAATGATTTTTTTATCTTTTCATTAACACGATTATTAACACGCTCGTGAAAATTCGATCGCACGATTCAATTGCTCGCGATAAATTATTTTGACGTTTGGGCTCGAACTCGTTAACCACTCGTGAATGTTTTCTGCGTCTCACACACACACACACACACACACAAACACACAATATAGTCCAATTGGGATGCACAAGAATAAAGACTTAAACAAAATTAATTCCGAAAATAATAATTCTTTTCTCAATCTTTAAAGGACGGGAGGGGTATCAAAATTGTTATGACTAAAGTTGTAGATAATTTTCTTCCACACAAATTCGTTCCTCTTCATCAACGCGCTAAAATTCTAAATAAACGAGATATAACGCGATAATCAAATTCATCTTCTATTATCCCAATTAACTCGGTTAATAACAATCGTAGACGAATATCCGTAATGACCAAAATCGTAGAGAATCCAATTTCCCACAACTTTGGTCTCATGCATTTCCACTGAAAACTTGAAAACAGGCGAGTTATTTAACAAAAACAATTTTTTTCCTGAAATTCAAGATGGCGGAATTCCAATTCCAATTATCCATTTTCTCCACACACATATACATGAATAAATATGTCATCTCATCATTTTGCATACACAATTCTCATCACAAACTCACGCAACATCACAAGCTTTAAAAAAAAACACAACAAATTTCCAATGGAATTAATTCATCAATCAATTTTTGTTGTCATTGTTTTTTTTTTCTAATTATTTTCGCGCAGGCGTGCGGTGGTTCGCCGGGTGCAAATGTGTTACCGGTACCGGTACCGATACCCGTGCCAGTGCCATATCCGGTTCCCGTGCCGGCCTCGTTGTGGACCGTCGACTTTGCCGCCGCAGCCGCGGCGTCTTCCATGATAACCCGTGGCACGGCGCCCGAGGGAACTCTTCGTCTGCGAGGCGATCCTTCGGCGCCCTGGTTCTCGTGGCATCCGCGATTCACCCAATCCCTCAACACCCCCAAAATCGATCCCCGACACGTGACAGCAGGTTTCGATCCAACATCATTTGGATTCCCAACCGACGAAGCGACTCCGAGACTCGACGCACCGACGATCCATCCACAATCCATTTCCCCGTCTTCAAACCCTCCCATCCCCCCTCCCGTGCCAATTACCACTGATTCGTCGTCGCCCATCGACGCCCCGAACGATGTCGAACCTTCCAAATCGCCCACCCCCAAAAATCCACCGATTTTCGATGAAGATGCAAAAATTTCCATCGAAAACCTGATGAAAGACAATTCAATCGCACTGTCAAAAATCGACTCGACCATCGAACAATCCGCAGCAACGACAACGTCCGAAATCATCGACGAACAAACATCCAAGGTCGCGGAAAGTTCAACGACCGAAAATTCCGTCGAAGACGACGAGGACAGTTCGTCGCGATCAACATCGTCGAGCAATCACGAAAACGACGACAGAATGTACAATCATTCGCGTGAAAATTCCGCAAGTTCGTCGGGTCGTTCTTCAGCAGACAGCAGCGACCTCGAGGATTCGGCTTCGCACCGTTTCTCCCGAGTTTTCGTGGTGAACGACGATTCCCTGACGAGCGACAACGACATCGACGACAACGATGATTCCGATTCCGCACGTCCGGGCGTCGTTACTCTAAAACGCGTGACCTCGCGGCCCGAACAGGACGAACCCGTTGTTCTCCGTCGCGTACGACTTCTCGACGAGGACATGAATCATCTCAACGAACCCGAAAATCCGCCGAATCCCGAAGACACCCATCAACGACGACACAACAGAATCGAACACCAAAACGACGTTCGTCGTTCGCAACGCGATCCGGACGCCAACGAAATTTATCTCGCGAGTTCGGTCGATAATTCCGACAATCATATTCAATTGAAATCCATCAGGAACATCAATCCCGACGTCATTGACGCGAAATCACATCAGGAATTCATTGAAAATCAAATTTTACAGAACGACAAACAAAATTGTCCGGAAAATCTTGACGATCGTTCGAAAAATTGGGATTCTGTCATCACTCCGGATTCCCTGGAAGTCGTCGACGATTTGAAATATTCCACAGCCGTCCAGAACGATAATTCCATCCTGAAAACTGAGACAGAAATTGTGGAAAATTCTGAAAATCAAGAGAACATGAAAAACACTTCAAATCCCAACGAATCACAAATCAATGACGATCTTACAGGATCAAATAAATCGAATTCGTCATCGTCATCATCGTCCCCATCGAACGATGCGATTGTCCCAGACGTCAATGGATCATCCAAGCCGAACAACCTCGCAAATTCGAGCACGTGTTCGACAACCGACACGAGCGAGACCAACACGACAACGTGCAGCGAATTGAGCAGCGACGAGCTTCACGAGTACGAAGTCACGCCAAACCCTCAAAATCCCTCACCAACTCCTCGATCATCATCCACCCCCACTCCAACACCCCCGACTCACGAAAAAATCCCAAATCACGAACCCACGATCCCCAAACGTCGTCAAAAATTGGAACCACCAGATTCCCCAACAAATTTCCACCCCGCCGATCGAACAATCTCATCGACCCCCAAAAAATCCACCCCCCCAATAGCCCCCCGATCAAAAATCCAAAACCCCCCTCAACACCCCCAAAAACCCAAAAATCCAACCCACGAGAATCTCCCAAATTCCATTCAAGGTCACAACGTCGGTGAAATAATATCCACCAAGATTCACGAAATTTTCAAAAATTCGGAAACGAATAACGACGAAGAATCGCGTTCGTTCATTGAAAATTCGTCGTCGGGGATCGACGAGGTCGTTCGTGATGGGAGCAGCACCAGCAGCATCAGTTGCACGACGAGTAGCAGCATCGAGTCAGCGGTGAGAGGCGAAAAACCTGGACGCGTGCGTCAGGTGGGAGAAAGCGAGGTCGGCGACGGCGGGGAACGCGTCGATGGAGGTGGAAGCGATTGCGAGACGGTCGAGCGTCGTGCAACGGCGCGTTTCACGTCAGTCGAGCGACGTCCGCCCACTCGCGAGGACAATGACCGCGTACGATCGTTCGCAACCTCAGCATCAGTTTCCCCCACTCCGGACCAATCGCGACAATCGATCGTCAATTCCACGACGAGCAACAAATATCGCAGCCTCGTGATGATAACCCAAGGAACTTATCATCCGGTGAGCGTGATAACATCGGACACGACGACCCTGTTGCAACCCCCGGAAGTGTCCCAATCGTCCCAGGGTCTGGCGGGTTACTTCCATCTGGCTCTGGAATCCGCGAACGAGCCTCGTCAACGAAACGGCCAACCACCCAGACGCCCGCTCATGGTCAAACGCCTCGGGACCTCTCCCACCTCCAATGACCTTGAAATAGACAGTGGTTTGAGCGTCGGCAGTGCTAGTGAAAACGACGACGTGCAAATTGTTAATATCGGACGAAACATCGTCGAACAATCGCGAGGAAACGCTGTCCCGACGAAAATTGATGTCGAGAGTGATGACAATGATCGAACGTGTTTGGTTGATAAAATCGTCGATGGATCTTCGCGATCCAACGACGATGGTTCGTCGTTGGGTTCGGGTGGCGTTGTGATACTGGAGGAAGGTCTGGCCGACGATGACTCGTGGGTGGAAGAAGTTTCCCACGACGAGGACGAACAGAGCGCCGCGACCACGGCCACGGAATCCAGTTCCGAGGACGAATCCAACAATCTCGGCGATCGTGAGGAAGAACTTCGGGGTTATCATCGTCAAGCCATTGATTTCACTCTGCACACAATTGTCGAGGAATCTTGCGAGGAAAGCGAGGCCGAACCCAGCCTCACAACCGGAAATCCACGAAAGAAACAACGTCCGCCATCCGCGTCCGAACTCGAAAAATATTTTTTCTTCGGTTTGGGCGGTGACACGAGCAGCACGAGCATCGGTTCCCGTGAGATCGACAGCCTTTCCGAAACTTCATCGATATATTCCGAGGGTCTGGAGTCTCTTGGACAAGACGACGCTCCAACGATCAACAATCAAGATCCGAACAAAGTTTCCAACGAATTTTTAAACTCATCGAGATTGGAAAAATATTTTTTATCGGAATTTTTGGGTTTCGATCGTGATCGTCGTGATTCGGATGGTTCGGTGGGCAGCGATTCCGAAGGTCATCCGAGCCCGGAGGCTCAGAGACGCAAGAGACTCGTACGAGCACGTGGAACCGGCAGATCATCGCATTCATCGTCTTTGGACAATCTTTTGGCTCTTGCTTCGGGTTCGCAAAATTTATCGTCGCAAAATTCTCTGCAGGATTTGACGTTGAACGCCGAAGGTCATCAGGACACGCTTTCGGAGGGTTCGTCGACGGAAACCGACGGCAATGACGATTGTCAGACCCCGGCTTTTGGCACGGATGGACAATTCGACACGGTAAAACGTAAGAAAAAAAAACCGAGAACCTTGGGAACTCAAAGTCCGAGAGTTGTGGAGGACAGAAACAAAACACCGGAACCACGTGAGATCACGACGATGATGACGACGATGAACGATGCCACGGAAACCCTGGACGTCGATGGGAACGACAACACCGACGACGAAAGGTCAAAGACACCACAACCCGACAATACAGCCCACTCTTCATCATCGTCATCGTCGCAGATCGACGGTAATCGTTGTTGCTCCTCGACAAATTCAACAGAATCAAATTCCAATCGTGGAAAACAACAATCTCGCGATTCCGGTTTCGTCGGTAGTTGCGACGATCTTTTGCAGTCGCAAAAATCTACGACCGACGGTCAAGGTCACGAGGGACACGGCGAAGGGTCGAAGGAACACTCGCGAGGCGACAGAAATCGAGGCTCCCACAATTTCGACGGTAAACGCAATCATGGAAAATCGGATGTTCATCAATCGAACGACAACAATCATCATCATCATCATCATCAACAGCAACAACAACAACCGCCAAACGCTTCGTTGTCGCGCAAAGACAGTTTCAACAATTGGTCGAGCGACGAAGAAACGAATCTCATGATGTCGAAGATGCGTCAATTTTTCAAAACAATGGTCGGCAACAGTCCGAACGTTAATCCACCGACCAGCAACTCTTCTGGACCGTCACCAGCTCCCAGTCCAAGGTTGTCGGGTTACGCGAAGTCACGCGGGTGTCCGCAAAATCGTACAAAACCGCCGCAATTGGTTTACTTCGAGAACGAATTGACGAGACTGATGAAAACCGTGCCTGGCATAAGGGACGAACAGGTACGCGAGATAGTTGAATATCTGAGTTCGGAGGACACTTGGTCGGATTCCTACGACAGTTCGGACTACACGAGTTCGGATCTAGAGGGCGCTGCCAGTGGTCGACGTTCCGCGTTGCAGGAACAAATATCGCAGAGTTGTCAGCAGATAATCGACAAATTCGATGGTAATTTGACGGATTGCAAAGCAGCGAAGGACACGACGACGACGACGACGACGACGACGACGAAGATTGTGACGACGACGGAGGAAGAGAAGATCATCATCGAACCCCAACCCTGTTTGGGTCGTGACACGGCTTTCGTTTATCAAAAATTGGTTCAAAGTTTCACGAAAATCGCGGCTGACGGTCCGACGTCCAACGACAACAAGATGACGCCTCACAGCAGTCCACCTTTGATAGCCAAGGTCATGCATCATATCGGCAGCCGTTTGGTGGCGCTTATGCACGAAGTTTCCGAGGGCGGATCGACGGTACAGCCTCACACGACTTGGCGACGTTATTCGCAGCATCATCGAACTCCGTCGTCCGCTTCGACGACCGAGGACGACGACTCGACTTCGGATTCCACTAATCCGACTTCATCGTCCGGGCATTTGCCCAGATCGAAGTCTCACGATCCTCTGCTGCTCATCAATGGACATCCGGCCACGACCAATGGCCCGGAGGGCGAGGAACGCGAGGCCAGCGATTACGAGAGATTCTCGTGGCGCGGGAGTTTCGAATCCGCCCTCATGGCCGCGGATTCCAGAACGAAGTTGAGCCTGTTGGCTTGTTCGGGGGATGTGAGCGCCAGCGCGAGCGCCAGCGCTCTGGCCATGGCCGCGAAACGACGAAGCGCCGGGGATTTGTTGTTCAATCCGAAAAGCTTCTCCAGGGAACAGCTCGATAGGGTCAGAAGCTGCGGGTCCATAGGGGGTGGCGGCGCAGGGGTTGGCGCGGCTGGGGGATCGATCGAGGAAAAAATTTGGAGCAACAGGAGAAGATCGTCCGTTCCCGATGCCAATACTCGCGGTGAATCTGGTGAGATTTCTTTTATTTTTTTGTTTTGTGTTTTTTTTAAATTTATTTTTGGTTTTTTGGTTTTGGATTTTTTTTGGGGATGTGATGAGATGGTTGGTGATGCAGAATTTGAGGGGGGAGGTTGGATGTTGATGCTTTGGGGTTTGTTTCGGGTGATTTTGGTTCATTTTTATCACAACTGAAATTTTGTATTCGATATTTTTAATTTCTTTCTTTCTTTTTTTTTTTTTATACATGTGGAAAAACATTTCTTTTCGAGCAAACATAAAGCGTCGAAGTCAGGCTTTTGTTCGGTTTTTTTCTCTTTGAGAAATGCTAATGCTTTGGGAAATAGGTAATTTATAATTTTGTTGCGTGGTTTTAGAAATTGTTTTTTTTTTTTATTTTTACGGTTCTCGCGATCACCACGCGTGGGATGACCCGCATTCGAAAAAAAAACTAGCTAACGAAAGTCACCGAGTTAATGTTCGTGTCGCCGGATGAGTTTACCTAAATAGAAATCACAGTGTGAATATTTTTCTGGATAGGAAAAAAAAATCTCATCAAAAATCAAATAAAAATAATAATAATAACAACAAGATCCATAAATATATAAGAAAACAATAATCTAAAGCCCATCGTTAAAGAATGTCTCGATAAATCTATCTTTTTTAAAAAAAAAAACATTTTTATAATTTTTTAAAAATTCACAAAATTATTATTACAATTATTTCGTACAATTAATTACAACTTTGTCTGCTCGATAATTATTTCCAGTAGTTAATAATGTCTCTGAAGATTCGCTGTGAATTTTGATCTTATTTTCAACATTGCCACAATCTTGAAATATTTTTTTCTTTTTTAATGTTAAAAAAAAATGTTCAAAAAAAATTTAATTTTTTTTCTTTTTCGTTCTAATTGAAGGAGCATCAGCTGGCGACGACGATACCGAAGACGAGCTCGAGTACGGTGGTGATTCGCGTGCAACGACATTGCCAAGAGGAATGCAAAATGCGGCAGGTTCATCGGCAGCGACGAATTCATTGCCCAGATTGTCAGCCACGACTGTCGGTGGTTCTGTCACCGCGGGAACCCCGTCAACGCCCATGCACAAGGCCCACAGCGTTTATCACTTCATGCCGCAGCACACGGGTGTGAAATCGGCGCGATATCGACCACCGGGTTTCGCTCGCAACAGTCTGGGAAACGCGGGTGGAACCGGCGGACCGAAGAGAGCGGTCAGCGCGCCTGGTCTTCAGGCAGCTGGGACGCAAGTCAATCCGGGAAAACGCGAAAATTCCCGCAATCGACGACAGCAAACGATTTCGTTGACACCCGGTGAGTGACACAATAAAATATGTATTTAAAAAAAAAAAACTGAATTTGCGAATTTATTCGAAATTTTTTCGTCCCCGCGACTTTGAAAAATCGTAGTTCCGTCAAAAATGAAGCTACGAGTTTGAAAATAATACTGCTGGAAAGCTCGTTGAATTCCGCGTCGAATGAGCCCCGGTTGAGTCGAATTGAAATATCGTACATCGAATTATGACGCGAGAAAGAAATAAAAAAAAATGTTCAAAAGATTTTCACATTTGACAACAATTCAAATTTTGAATGGAACATTATTTTCTGTTTGAATATTTTAATTGTCATCACGGTGATTACGAACACATGATATATTTGTGAAAATATTGAAAAAATTGGTTTTGAAACAAGAATTGCGAGACGCAAAGGAAAAAAAATTATGATAATGGATGAAGATTCGATTCGGGCGATAAAAATCGAAATTCCGGGCTCATTGACCGATGGCTTTGACAGTATACATTGTTGAACGTTGAATGTTGGAATTTTCTTTGTTGCCACTCCCGAGAGATCGTTGGCGAGAGAGTGGGCGCCTCGCGCGCGCCCGGCTCAGCATTTCTCTTCCGTTCGATTGCAACACAATTTGTTCGACGGTTCGATCGATACGATACGGATCGATACGGATAGAAAGCCGACACCCCTTCCCCCCTCCCTCCTTTATCTCACGTAATTAGACACGGAATGATTTTTTTTTCAAACTTAATTTATCCGTCCATTTACCGATCACCGTCGGTAAAACAGAACTTTGATAGAAAAAAAAAAAAACGTTCCTTTAATTAAATTAATCGTACATGTCAAATCTCAACTCGTGTAAAGCCAATTCCAATTTTTCAAAAATAAAACTGCAAAAAATTTTTGATAGAACAAAAAAATAATGTTCAAGAAAAAAAAATAAACATTACAGACGACACTGAAGTTACGTAATCGAATCATACGCGTTTTTCGCCTCCGGACAATTCGTTTTTGTTCACAATAACGCTGACTTTGTATCATATCGAATTGCAATTCAACTGTATATTATATGCCCGAACACGTTATTTATTACTGTATATACGTGTGAATTAACGATTGCTCGGTGAATCACCGACGTGCAAGTGGCAAACAATTATGCGAAGAAGACGGAATAAGCGTTTGTACCGTGTACAAACTATTACCCAACGTCTTTTGTCTCGTCACAATCGAAACCGAGAAACGAGAGAAAACTTGGAATACAGAAAAAAAAAAAAAGAAAAAAAAAAGTCTACATCGCGAATGATCGACCATATCGGGTAACCCACCTCGTATTATCTCGTTGTGAGTTACAAAATCATTGTTATTATCATCAATGGATTATTCAATGAGCATCGAGTGCGTGGGAATGATAAAAATAGAATTGTCGTGTTTCAATGAATTCACTCGAACGCTTTTGCTTTCGAAGGATTCACTTTGCGATACCCGAACGAATGAGAAGTTTCCGAGGATTAAACGTCACGAGAGAAAGAGAAAAACGTAAGAATGACGAATAATTATTGTTAGACGCGTGACGTCGATGCTTAGAATTGAAAAAAAATAATAAACAAATAGCACGAGTCGTGATAAATTGAATTCAAGATTTATTTTGGCCCAAACATTTTTCTTGAGGGCATTGTGAGATTGCAAATGAAACTTTTCAGTTTCATCTCGCAGAATGATTGGAAAAATGTTCAAAAAAAAAAATTATATTTCGATAATGTTACGAAATAAATTACAAAAAAAAAAGACGTCTCGATAATAATTATTTTTAAAAAAGACGAAGAATCAAATTGATGAATAAATAAACAAATAAAATGACGCGACGAACTGTAAATCGTAACGTCGAAGTTTTTATTTGAGGAATTGTTGGTGCGCATGCGACTTACGACACAACGACCGTGTTTGTGACTTGAAACACGTGGCAATGCGTACTAAAGCGGCCACACACACACACACACACATACTTGCTCACCAACACGCCCGCACTTACACGCGATAAGCACGACTTATGCGAAGTATGTACATATATATATATATATATATATATGTACTATATATATGTGCTTCTGCGGGGGGTAAAGACGCGAAAAACTTTCCCGTACCGTGGAGTTTGTCTTAATTGCCGACTGAAAACTTCGCAGACCGTCTCTCATGATATACTCACGGTTAACTCGGAGAAATTTTTTTTTTCACGGCTTGGCTGCACAAACGCCTAACTATATGTTGTATGCACTGTACATCGAATTCTCACGGGGCCAACTTATTCCTAACGAAATAAAAAAAAAACAGTTTTTTTCGTTCAAATTTTTTTTTTTTTTAAATCGTTAAACCGTAAAAAAATTATATTTTCGAAGATTACATTTGAAAGAAAATAAAAATACGAAATAATAATAATAATAATAATAATAATAATAATAATAATAATAATAATAATAATAATAATAATCCAAACAAATGAAATTCAATATTATTATTATATTAATAATAATTCCATACATTTATCGTAATTTTTTATTTATTTATTTATATTTTTTCATTGTCAACGTCTGTATGTGTATTATATATATATTGATGGATGGTGTAATTGGACGATGGTTGGAACCAACGAGAACAAGAGGGTCGATCGTATCACAACGATATTAGTCCGACGATGATGAAAAAAACGTACAAGTGTGCTGGGACTTTTGTATACGTGTAAGCTCAACACATGTTTGTGCGATAGCCGACACTCGAGTACGCGGAGAGTCGGCCAAAAGGATAAGTTCGCCTAGGAACTACACAACTACCGCTTTACCTTGACACACATTCCACGCGGACTCGCGCGCCACTCTTTCGAAGAAAGAAAGAAAAAAAAATGAAAAGAAGAAAGAAAAAAAAATTGCCGGTACTTGCATTCGCCGCCGATGTGTTCGCTCGCGGTGCTGCTGCAGCAAGCGTGAACGTGCATCCGCAAATTTTTTCGACTACGCCGGAGTGAGAAAGAGAGAGAGAGAGACAGAGATAGCAATGAGAAATGATTAGAAAGCTCGTGGCGACGAGATCACGAAGAAACGAAAAGAAAAAAGGAAAAAAAAAATAAGAAAAAGAACTTGATGACCGACGGTCTCATCAATCAGAGAGCTGGCACAAGTGTGCCTCCAATGATTAATTTGTATCCTCCCATCCTGCTCTGCTCCTAATGACCAACTTCTTTTTTTTCATTTTTTTTTTTTCGTCTTCCTTTCATCGGGAAAGAAAAATTCAATTCAATGGAAATTGTTATAACGATTCGAATTTAATTTTATCAATTCGTCAAAGACATTACAATGTTGTAAGGAGGCGAGTTGGACATGCAAGTTTCATTTAAATCGTAATAACATTATTTATTTAACGTTGGTGATTAATTATTCAGAATTGTATTATTTATCTTTGACTGGAAATTAAAGATAAGGAATTAGATTTTTGTTTTTTTTTTTAGTCGTGTAGATAGCTCATATAATTTATTTATGTAGACATGCATTTAAAGAGGTGTTTTTATTTTCTCCAACAATTTTTTTTCAATAAAGTTTTTTTTTCTTCAAAAAACTAAATTTTTTTTCAAAAAAGTTTGCAAAAGTTGTCGCAAATAAAAGTCGATTCGATTGATCGACAGAGCTTGGTATTTTGAAGTTGGCTTATTTCGACGTGAAACCGAATGAAAATTGAAACAATTGACTAATCTAAATATTAGTTTAAACGATCGAGTGTCCAAACCGCGGCCGAGTTCCGACACCGGAAGTGTCCACATTCGAGAGCTTATCACTGACGACTCGGCTGCACACACTCTCACGGAAATAGATTACACGTCGTGGTTTCAATGTCGGAAGCTGGTACGCCATCGTGTTTCAGTGATGCTGGAAACTCCAAAAAGGCTGGTTCGTCAAAAGTGTAAAAAAATTCACACGCGTGATCCAAAAGGGCTATAATTAAATTATTAATATTTGTCATGACGAACGACGTTGGTGGTTATTCGACCTTCGATCCACCGAATCGTTCGTCCTGTCCGGCCGGACACGTGGCTCGACGTTTGTCATCCGCTTGGCTTCGGGAATGTTGCTCCTGCTGCTGCGGAAATTTTCCATCCTGGAAATTTCGAGGTCGCTCAGTTTCCAAAGTCGTCAACGAGCGAGAAGACGTCGATCGTGTCGTCGAAAACGTCGAATCGTCTCGTGGATTGCTAGAAAAAAATGTTATCGAATTGCAAACGTTGGAAAATGAATCAACGATCGATGATTCGATGAAAAATGCGAAAATCGTGGAAACAAAATTTGGGGATATGGAAAATGACGAAACGAACGATATGAATGTTGTTCAGTCGACGATAACGAAGAATGATGATCGAATCGGAGTCAAGGAAAATTTGGATGTCGAAACGAAATTTATTCACGATTCCAAAACGTCCACAATTTCGTCATCCAAAATCGTTGTCACTCCCGTGCACAACGTCGTTTCGAAAGTAACGGTTGCGACGAGAAATAACGGATGTAATGTTGCGTTTGGGATGAATGTTATTCACGAGACTGTGGACGAAGAAACGACAAAGCCAAATAGTGTGTTTGGAGGTTTTTTTTTTAAATTAAAATAATTTTCGATACGATGCAAAAAATCTTGAAAAATAATTAGTTATTTATTTTCTTTATTTTAATTATTTTATTTATTTTATTTATTTTATTTATTTTATTTATTTTATTTATTTTATTTATTTTATTTATTTTATTTATTTTATTTATTTTATTTATTTTATTTATTTTATTTATTTTATTTATTTTATTTATTTTATTTATTTTATTTATTTTATTTATTTTATTTATTTTATTTATTTTATTTATTTTAATTTATTTTATTTATTATGAAAACTGAGACTGAAGAAAGCTGGGACAATGTGTTTTATTTCGTGGACGACAGATTAGTCGATAAAAATAATTTTTTTTTAATTAAAAAAAAAATATTCATTTCTTATCTCCAATGTTCGTGAACAGATACGACAATGATTTGTCATTCGTTCGATGAATAACCTGTGCGTTTGTTAAACCGTTTTACAGACGATGGCAGCAGTCTGTCGGAGGCGTGCAGCACGCCGATCATCGGTGCTGGATCGCGAGCCGGATCGAGCAACACCGTCATGGACATCGACGACATGGATCGAGGACTGCATTCCGGTCATCTGGCAACACGAGCCTCTCTTTCCAGTCTCGGGGTAAGTCGCCATATCGAAACAATTTCGAATGCCTCGAATTGACATTCTTTTTGCACTTGTCACGAGATAAAATTTTTAATTTAATGGAAAAAGAAAATATAAAAATGAATGAATGAGAATTTTATTTATTTGCATTTTGAATCATATTACGTTTTTTTTTTTTTTAATTAAACAAAAACAATGAAGAACAATCTGTGGGCTTTCTCTATGACTTAAATTCGAAATTTCGATTTTGCGTACACTAAATTTATCACAAAAATGTTTTAATAAATATTTTTTGATAATGTGTTTAAAGCAATTAATTCATGTCGCTTACACACAAGATCGACTGTTTTATTGCATAGTGAGTGGCATTATTATTTTTTACAATATCACTGTCCACAATTATACGGATTGAATGAAATTTTGTTTTGGATTTACAGGCGAGATCGGATTCCATGGCGTCGGTGTACAGCGGAGCCGGTGAGGGCAGATGGTGCGGTTCGGTCGCTGTACGTGGAGAAGTTGAATTTTCGCTTCAATACGATTACAAACAGCTCACCTTCGAAGTTCACGTGACGCAGTGCAAGGATTTGGCACCCGTGGACATCAAACGAAATCGATCCGATCCGTGAGTCAATCTTTCATCATATCTCTATTTTTCATGTATTCAATCTCTTTATTCTTTTTTACATGCATATTTTTTATTTTTTTTATATTTTGTAAATTGATATATTCGTTGTTGACAGATACGTAAAGATTTATCTTTTGCCCGATAAATCGAAGAGTGGAAAACGAAAAACTAAAGTTAAGAAACACACACTCAATCCAGTATTTGACGAAACGCTCAAGGTAATTTTTAAAAAATTATTATTATTATTATTACTATTATTTATTTTATTTTTGTTTTTAGAATAATTTTAATATAAATTTATATCCAATATTTATGATTTTTCTTTGTTAAATAATTTTTATACGCATTAATAAAATCTTAATGAGTTTGGTTTTTTTTTTTTAAGTTCCACACAAGCCTGAACGGTTTGGAAACGAGAACTCTGTGGCTGACCGTCTGGCACTCGGACATGTTCGGTCGAAACGATTTTCTCGGTGAGGTTCGAATGTCCCTCGAGAACAAAATTTTCGACGATCCCACGCCACGATGGTATCCCCTTCAAGAGAGAGTAAGCATCGTTCATGAAAATGTTTTGCAAATCAATTTTTTTCCAATTGATGAAAAAACGTTTTCTAATGAATTTTATTTATCGATCGATCGGTTTAGACGGAACCCTTCGACGACCCCATCTCGTACAAAGGCGAGGTAATCGTGGGTCTGAAATTCATCCCACCGGATCCGGCACAGTTGGAACGCGAACGCGAATCCAGCATCGATCATCGTGGATTGTCAAAGGGACGTAAAAATTGGAGCCGTGGATCGCTTCACGTGCTCGTTAAAGAGGCTCGCAATCTACAAACAAGAGCGAAAAATTCTGGAACTTGCGATCCATTTTGCAAAAGGTAAAATAAACATTTTAAAAAAATTCAAATTCCCCCGAATAAAAAATTTATTTGAATTCGTTAATTATTTATTTATCATCGATAACTTTATTATTCTATAATTTCTATATATATATTCTAAAAAATTCTTTATTTGTTAAAATCAATAATTTATCTATTTGATTATTATTTAAAAAATCCGAATAAATTTGTCAAATTTCAAATTTTTGTAAATAAATTTATTTTTACTTTGTGTTTTTTTTATTTTTATTCGAAACTTACTTTATTTTCAGTTACCTGCTGCCCGACAAGGGACGTTCGGGAAAACAAAAGACCGGAGTCGTACGTAGATCCGGTGGTTCGCCGGTCTGGACTCACACATTCGTTTACAAAGACGTGAGTCTTCAGGAACTCGCCGAACGCGGTCTCGAACTAACCGTGTGGGATCACGATCGTATCGCGAGCAACGAGTTTCTCGGTGGCGTGCGATTTAATCTCGGTACCGGTGAGTACACACGCGCGTTCATGAGACACACACACACACACGCACACCGAGTCGACTTAATTTCACATTCGCCATTATCCAACCTCCTCATCACGCATCTTTTTCACGCTCATCCGTTGGAATTAATTATCCGCAGGGCTGTTTCGTCCGTGTTGGCGTTTCAAATAATAATCGAAACTTCCTTAGCCTTGACCCTCGGATCAACTTCTATTTTTTTCCCCCACTTTTTTGTAATTAATCAATTATGCGTAATTAATTTAATAAGCCCAATTGAAATTATTCGAATAAAATATAAAATTTACACACAAGTCGATAGTTTTCATGAAAATATAATTTTTGAGGATGTTTTTTATGCACAATTCGAGCCAAAAGTTATCCAATTACATACTTTACAGGTCCAATATTATTTTTCACATGTTTATAGCATACAAAAAAAATTGTAAAAAAAATCTGAAACTTTCAATGACTATTATACAATAATTATTTTATATTGAAAAAAAATGTGTGTCATGAAAAAATAGGGTCCAGGGTCGATCGTCCGATCCAATCCGAATCTCGTATCCCAACAAAATCAAAATTGACGTATGAACATTGATTTTCAGGAAAGCATTACGGCAAAGTGGTCGACTGGATGGACGCGACGGGTCGCGAGTTGTCACTCTGGCAGAGCATGCTCGAGAGGCCGAACTTTTGGGTCGAGGGAGCTGTCACCCTTCGGCCAAATTTGCACAATCACGTGAAAAGCGGTGGAACGTGAATTTCCATCGATTTTCCCTCAACTAAAGAAAAAAAACACGATGGTCTTCTTTCTCATCGATCAGCCGAAACAATCATTCATCCGATCGTTTATCACAATGAAAAACAAAACGAAAAACGATCTCAAACGTTTGCGTGAAAAGAAAGAAAGGAACATGATTCAAACGAACAAAATGCGGAAAAATTGTCCAGCCTCGTTAAAACGTCGAAAAAAAAAAAAAAAAAAAAAAACGTGAACGATAACGACGCGGTCCAATCGATACGAGCTTCGCGGTTATCGAAGCTCATTCGTCTCAAGTCAATTTCAAGTTATTTTTTCTTTCCTTCCGTGTCTCGGTTTGCGAAAACGCCGAGAGATGAAAAAAAAAATAAGAAAGGTAAAAAAAAAATACGATTGCGTAGTGCGCAGCGTTTTGCAAGTGCGAATGGGGCGGCTCGTTCACGTTCGCTCCTCGATATTGATTCTGCGTGGCCAACTGTACGTTTAATACCGCACCCTCGTCCAACCCCCTCCCCTCCCTCCTCCCGTCCCTCTTTCTCTCCTCAAAAACGTTTCTGGTCCCCGTTTACAAAATCACAGACTCGACTGACGTTATCACGCCGACGAATATATATCAAATATATATATATATTTAAAAATATATATATATTTACGAGAATATATGTATGTATAGATATTCTTTCGCGAACGATTTTCTCTCTCTGCGAGAAAAATACGTTTCCACAATATTTTACGTACGACCATTTTTTTTCGTGACATTCTTTTTTTTTTTTCTAAAACTGTCGCGCGAACGTAATTCGAATGAGGATAATTTGGAACGGTGTATTTATGCATTTTTTTTTAAATACACTAGATCTCCGATTTCAATCGAATGAAAAAAACAAACAAAAAAATAAAAGAGGAATTTGAAGAAGCAATGAAGAATAAAAAAAAAAACATTTACTACGTATACCGATATATACAAATATATTTATACATATTGCAATACAAGTTTATACATATATATATATATTGAAAAACTATTATATGAATAATGAAAGTCCTATAGTACTTAAGCGACGTTGGAGCAACGAAAGAAATGAAGAAAAATCACGAAAAGCAACGATGAAAAATTTATCAGTGAGAATGAAAAAAAATATATATATATTCGCGATTCGATTGTTAGATTTAGTGAAAAAAAAAAATAATGCAAATGCAAAGGCTGAACCGATTGTTTCGTATCTCTGATTAATCGCGTTATCGATTTTGTGTATGTTCGTGAGTGTGTGTGTGTGTGTGTGTGTATATAAATATATATAAATCGTTGAGAGACGAGTTGCGATTTGCAATTGGTTTCAATTTTTCCAGCGATTCGTATTATTTTCGATTTACCAGAAAAATACGGAGCTAAGGTGTAGTACTTAATTCGTGTCGTTGTAACGAAGATTTGATATCGAATAATTGTAACGAATGATAATTGCGATTACGAAACAGGGTGGATATAGAGTTTACGATCGAGCCCGAACGATTATTTGTATCGAATTGTAGTCAATTGAGGTCGTCGAGAATTTTTTCGAGTTTGTCGTTGTTATATATATATATTATTTTTATTTTTTTTTTGCGATACCCGAGAATAATGTTTGCGGTGTGAGCCTGACCAATTTTTTCGCTCACATCGAGCGACAAACTATTCGACGTGCGAACGAAAAAAAAACGCAAAAAAAATCGAAAAAAATTAATTTCTGTTTTTTTTTTTTTTGGATTTTTTTTTCGTGATCGAAAATCGTTGTCGAGCAATTTTCGTCGCAAACCTTGTTAATCCCAGAGATTTCGCGTGAAAAAAAATAATGGTACTTAAAGTCGTTGACGAATTGTTCGTGCAACGAAGAAAAAAATTTCGAAAAAAAATTATTTAAACGAATGTTTAACGAGCTCCATTTACACATATTCCACTATAACAATGTACATGGGAATAAAAAATCTTTTATACATTTATTTGACATTCGATCGTCCAGTGTTATTCTTTTTATGATTCCACGTATTCCATAGAATTGAAGATAACCAATTTCAATCCAGTACCAATTTTCTTTTTTCTTAGAATTTAGTAAATAATAAAAATGATGTGTTTGGCAATTTTGCTGAGTATTTGGGGAATTTTTTTCCATGCCAACTTTCATTCAGGGATTGTGATGTTTTATCATTGGTGTGAAAATCAAGGATAGTCATGCTGTTTTATTATCATTATTTTATACAATATTCATATATTGTGATTGTGTAAAAAAAAGAAGAATAATATAAAAATTACAACATTTTTGGATAAGTTGATAACGTGGGTTCTCGGGGTCAGTCCATTATTATGTTTTTTTTACAGATCGCTGTTGGAAATGAATCGATTGCCTTCGGAATTTTTGCCGGAATAACGATAGCGACACTTTCCGTAAGCTCCTGTATACAAAAAAAACAAATAACAAACAAAAAGTAATTACAATCATCACAATTCAATCCACAGTTTTGTGAAATTGTCCAAATTCAATCAATTCAATCCAATACTACAATAAAAAAATAATAATTAAGAAATACAAATCAGTAAAAACCAAATAACAATAGAAATCAATAAAAATTCAATTGAAATCAATTTGACCAAAACAATTCGTAACAATGTAAAAAAATATGTTTGTCTAACGAAAAAAATTGAAATTACCCTTGTGATCCTGTGGACCTCGTTGGGATTGGGGCAAAGGTGTGTAATTGACGTCGAAGATCGTGTCGATCTCGTCGAAACCGACTTGAGTTATTTCGGTCATCGTGCGAGGTGGAAGTTTTACGGTGCGCAAAAAACGTCCGCGATTACGCGCGGCTGTTCTCTCCTGGCTCGTGATCGGCCGCGAATCGAGAAAATCCAGAGACTCGGGTAACGCGTGAATCGCGTACAACCTGTAACGTTCGTAATCGGCCTCGTCGTTGGTCGCGAAATCGGTTAGCTGATCCGGGTAACCCGGATTTCCAAGCAGGCTCACGTAGACCACGTTCGGACAGCAATCCTTTATTCTCTCGAGAGCGCTGTCGATGTCAATCACCTTGCGACAAAGTAAACCAAATATATACACACATAAATATATATCACGGTGGTCCTCATTGCGACCATTGCCGAATTTTTATCGTGCCGGAGGATCGATCGATTCCATAAAAAATATTAAAAAATTCAAGTCCATCACGAACCCCCTAGTCCAATTCTAATGTCCGCCAAAGACCAGGTAAAGTTTCCCATTTAAAATACATGCAATTTTTCTATACGTCGATTATTAAATCGGTGGGGGGACTAATTATTGTTTAAAAAAATTGAATACCGTACGGAGTTAACGAGTATGGATCCTACTTCCACGAAAAAAAAAATAAAGTGCATATATGGGTCATCTCGTGCGAGTGTATAAACGTGGCATGAGATGACCCATATATGCATTTTATTTTGTTTCCGTAGGAGTAGCTGACCTATCTCAATATTCACCCAACTCTCCGGAATTTTTGAGTTTCAAGTAACTCTAAAAAAAAAATCTTAGCTCGTGAAACGTGGATTATTCAAATTTTGTGGCAATGAACCTTGTTATTGTTGAGACTGAGTGTCTTGAGATTGGGCAACGGTGGCAATGTATTCAGATCGTTGAGTTTATTGTTATCGAGAATCAATTCTTCGAGCTGCAAGTAATCCCTCGCCGATGAAATTGACGTCAATTCGTTGTACGACAAATCGAGACTCGTGCAATCGTTTCCAACAATTCGTACCAAACCCATTGGTATGCGTTCCGCACGTTGACCCGTGTACCATGCCTGGACACCATTTAAAAAAAATATATTAAACCAAAAAAAAAATTATAATACTAAATCAAATTTTTTTTCAAATTACAAAAATTAAAAATAATAATAATAATAAACAATCTAGACTCATCACTCGATGAGTTTTCAATCGGTCAATACGTGGGCAGCGCACAATGATCTACAGATTCGATAACAAACGTGTGAAAAAAAGTAGAAAAAAAAAGATTGAAAAAAAAATACTCCGTTACCCGTTTGTTTTGTACGGTAAGCGCGCTCCTGTTGAAGTCTTGTCCGTCCACTCCCGCCATTTTGAATTTCTTCGGTTCTTTCGCGTAAACAAGCGAGCTGTAATGATAATGAGGGGGAGGAGGGAGGAATATAAGCATACGAGAGAGATTACGATGACCTCGTTCGTGTCTCAGTTCAAATATTTTACGAACTTGCAAGACTATATATTATATCTGAGGCTCGTTGGTCTAGGGGTATGATTCTCGCTTAGGGTGCGAGAGGTCCCGGGTTCAAATCCCGGACGAGCCCAATTTTTTTTTTTTTTTTCAAACTGTATTATTCATGCTTTCATTGTTTCTAAATTGATTGTTCGTTCTAATCATCACTATCGTGTAAAATTTATTCGAGAAAGATCTCAACGGGTTATCGAACACTTATACATAAATCAATTATTCAATTAAGTTCTTCTCGTTTTGTTTTTCTAGACTTTACTCTCATTAAAAATAATTATTCCAAATGTAAAAAATATTAAATAAACATATGAAAATATAAAAAAAGGTAGAAATATCGAGTTTCGTATTTCTTATGAACAGTACAGCGTCTAATCGGTCAACGGTATTCGTGTCTTCGTCGTGAATACTCGACACGCTCGTTGTAATACCGATTTCGAGTCGTTGGTTCTTATTTTTTTCATCGAAATTCACGTCGAGTCGTGAACACGTGAGTTTACTTCGAGATAAGAAGCTGACATCATACACTCATACATACATACGTATCAACACCCACACGACTTCGAATTCTATAAATACCGTAAAAACAAAGTTCAGACTTGAAAAAGCTATCCCCAAATTCATTCTCCACATCCGGACTCGAAACCAAAGACGATGGTGCTACCTTTCTCACTCTTTCGTACTCCGCCGTGAGTGCGAGAGAGAAGTCGCTATGGGCCCTCGCTGCGGAGCGACAGAGAGAGAGTACGAGCCCGAAACTTGACGATGCCCCACGAAGTTTCGTTCGTTCTTTCTCTCGCTCCGAAGCGAGCGTCCATCGCTCCGTCTCCGTCTGACTCGCAGCGGCTAAACAACAAACTTCCATCCCACACTGTACATCGAACATTTCTTTTTTTTGCCGCGATTAGCGGACCGTTTGATAAGTCACGCAAATACCTGGCGTGCCACATGCGCGATAAGATTTCCGGTACAATATCCAATTGTGTTGTTATAACGAGATGGACGACACGTCGCGAAAACGTTTTCTTCGCCTCAATTCAATCAAGATTATCATAACCACGGGGGGGGGGCGTCCGGCCGAGGAGGGGAACGGAGGGAGGGGGCGGGAGAAGGGGTAAACGATGCGCGATGCTTTCTGCTATACGATGCCACGTTATTTATCCGTATAAATTATCTCAGCCGCGGCGTTTCTTGACTCACCAATGGCCCAGCGGGGAATTACGTTGCCCACATTACATGGAACACATGTACAGGAGGCCCACACACACACACACATGCTAGTAGGTTAATACATGGACGTACAGGCACGTACGGGCGTGTGTTAGTACACGGCGACTCCACACATGCGTCCAAGCCATGAGCGCAAGGTTTCAAGATGGCGGCGGTGACACATTTGCGGGACTGTCAAATCGGCTTGGGATACGCCTTGATTAACACTTATTTGCGTTAACAATCATAGACATCGCGTTATTATGAATTTCGTGAGTACACAAACACGTGTTATTCAAATTTCAGAACATTTTTCAAACGTATCACGTGAGTTTGATGATCGAACGATGATTCATACGCGAGACCATCCGTGTAGCGTTTCAGAGGCTATCTTGATATCGAAAAAAAATCCGAATTGATTTCGCGTAGTTCGGGTTCGACGTTATCGCACGTTTCGTATAGCGACAGTTTAAGATTATGATTTATCGACGATGGGGGAGGAATTCGGAGATTGGTCTGAGAATTTGATGTTCGAAATTTGTTGATTTTTCTTTTGGAGTTTCTTTTTTTTTTTTTTGGGGTTATCGTCGGTTTGCGAGGCGATGAGAGTATTTTAATGGGACAGAAGAGATTTAGCGTTGAGAAAGTGCTGCAATAATTTATCTGAACATTGACAAGATCATTTGCGTAGGTTAGACGTGCAAATTTTCTATCGCACGTTCGACGGAAGTAACCTCAATATTCGTTAACGCGTATATCAATTTTGGAGTCGTAAGATTTTGTAAACGTGATTTTGTACTGAATTTTTGTATTTCATCGAAGATGTGAGAACGTGACCCGAGCGGCGGCAGCGATCCAAGCGGAGACGATGACGAACATGGAAGCGATAGTGGAATTCAACTACGCGGCTCAAGAGCCGGACGAGCTAACCCTGCGAAAGGGCGATGTCATAAAAGAGATCAAAGTTATGCAAGGAGGTTGGTGGGAAGGTACCTTGAGGGATAGGCGAGGCATGTTCCCCGACAATTTTGTCAAGGTAGATTTGGGATTGCACTTACAAATTAGGCCGATAATCGAACTAGCTCATAATTTTGAAAGTTTCGGTTTTTCCTCATCTTTCAATTCCAGTCTGCACCAGTAATTATACATTCTATAAATCTCTTTAACAATATATTCTAAGATCTCTGAATTATGTTCACAATTTTCGTCGCAAAGCGTTCGAAAAAAAAAATTGTATTCCTCGGTGACGAATGTTTAGGTGATAGAATCGGGAGGAGCGGCAGCGGCGAGCGGTGGCGCTGCGACAAACGCAGTCGCACCGACGATAACCGACGAAGACGACGTCGTGGCACTGAGACGACGTGAATCGGTTCCCCTGCGCAACGGATCGGGTCGCAAATGGTGCAAAGTATTGTTCACTTACGATCCTTGCAACGAGGACGAGCTCACGCTCGTGCCGCACGATTGGATCGAGTATTTGGGGGAGCGCGAGGAGGGATGGTGGAAGGGTAGATTGCGCGGCGTTGTCGGTGTGTTTCCCTCGAATTTCGTTTCGCCGCCGGCCGCTGAGGCTCAGGAAGTCTGCAAAGTGTTGTTTCAGTACGAAGCGGCTAACGAGGACGAATTGACACTCGTCGAGGGCGACATTATCACCATACTGTCGCGAGATGCTCCCGATCGAGTGAGTCGTCAATTTAAATCCAATCAAAATTAATACTATTGATTTGTTTAATTATTTAAAAAAAAATAAAAATAAAAATCTCGTGGGTGATCATTCAAACATTGTTGATTGGTAAATATTCGCAGGGCTGGTGGAAGGGCGAGTTGCGCGGTCAAGTCGGACTGTTTCCGGACAACTTCGTCGAGGTTTTGGGATCGAAGAGCGATCAACGTCGTTCGGATCCGGATCAGTGGCACGAAACCAATCACGGAACGACCAAGAGCAACTCCAGCACAACGAGCAGCAAACACTCGTCCTACACGCGTCAACGCGGTGAGAAAGCTCACGCGAGAAAGAGTCTCGATTCGCGACTCGTTCATGCAGGTAAAAAAACCACAAAAAAAAACTCTTCGAAAATCCACAAAAAATCAATTTGTGACATTAATTATTTTTTTCGAGCAGAATCATCGTCGAAAAAGACGTCGGTATCGTCGTCGTCGTCGACGATATCCTCGTCAACGTCGCAGATGACCACGAGCGGTGATAAAAAATCCATAATCGGTAATCAAACGATCGCCTCGAACGCGAAGCGTGTCGTGAACGATGCGAACGTTCCGGACGGTTACGACAGCGCGGACACGGGTCTCGGCGAGGAGTTGGACGGTGTCGAACGCGGAGAAGGCGGACCGTTGTCGCATCTCACTGCTTCGCGGGCAAAAGCACCCCGACGACGATTACCATCGACGCAACTTCTCAGACATCAGACTTCCATGGTTAACGATACAGACTCTACTATATCCAACGATATTTCGGTATCACTGCTTTGAAAAAATCAAAAATTCACCGATGTTCATATTATTTCTTCGTTTTCTCATATAAAAAAAATTTCTTTAATTTTTTTAAATTTTCGTTGAAGACCATCGACTTGAATTTTGAATCATCATTGCAGGAAAACATTGCGAATGGAAATTCGGACGTGGGATTGGAGCAGCTGCGAGAGGACGAGAGTGACGCCCCCGTTGGCAAAGCTCGACGAAAGGCACCTTGGGTAATTTATAATAAATTTTCAGTATTTGTTAAAAATCGTAAAAAAATATTTCTCAATTTAATATCAATGATTCCTGGGCATAAATCCATCCGTAAACAACTATTCCAACGAATATCCTTACATTCACAATAGTCAGAGTGATAACAGATTTTTTTTTAATCCAAGAATGTTTATTTTTTCGAAATTTTTCTGAGATTTCAAAAAAAAATTTTCCATCCGCAGATAGAAGAACTGATGCACAATCAGATGGAAAAGAGAAAGACGATTCCCATGGATCGCGTGGACAAACCCGAGACTAAGAAGGAACGCGGCGAAGCGATTTATCCGCGTTTGTCGACTGTGGGCAGTCCGATGACGTCCGGTGTCGCACCATCGACGCAAGCTCGCAATCCATCGGCAAAAATGGATCACGATGCCGACGACGTTTGGCCCAAGGACAAGGACAAGAGTCCGGGTGGGGATTCGAACGCTCATTTGACCACGCACACGGGTCCTGTGTCACCGGCCATCAGTCCCTCGACAACCGCTTACGTTCCTTATCGTCTCTACAGTCAACTCCTGGACAGGGTAAATATTCCTTCTACCATAGTACTATTCCATCATCTCCATAAAGCTTTAGACAAAATTTCGTTGTTTGCGGAAAAATTAAAGAATTTCCATGATTTTTTTCTTAGCCACGTTAACGTAATTTTATCAAATCACACGATACATTATAAATTACAACATATATTGAGGCAACTGTATGAATTGTTTCATGAAAAAACAATCCAATTTTGAGGCAAAATTATTTTTTAAAGATTTCAAACCATCTGAAATTTAGAAAAAACCAAAAAGATTTCGTTGGTAAAATATTAAACGAATATTATTGTTTTTCTTCTTTTTTTTGTGTTTTCAAAAAAAAAAGGTGGCCACGCTAGAGGAAAAACAAATAATTTTACAACGAACGGTCTCGCAACTGTCCGAACAGCTTGTTCAAGTACTGGCCAACCCCGCCATCAACAACAAAGTGTAATGTATCGATACACGATTAATCCACACACACACACAGGATACAAAAAATATTTGAAAAACGGAAAGAGAGGGAGAGAGAGAGAAAGAAAAATTACCTGTGCATTCCTTCCTGCGCGTACTTCTATTATTGCTCCTTTTTATTATATAACCCTGACACACGAGTCTGAAGCTGTGTCCATTCGTGATTACAATGACTTTATTATTATTATTATTATTATTATTATTATTATTATTATTATTATTGACGCCGTATTGTTACGAATTACTATTATGGTGACATTGTTGTTATATATTTATTAATTATTTTTTTTCTTTCTTTCTTTCTCGAAAGCAGCGATCGGGTAATTGTTGCCAAGTTCGTTGAGCTCAATCAATTTATTTCAGCTGGTGTGAGAAGCGCAACATTCTTTTTTTTTTTAATTTCATTTTTTTTTTCTAATCCTGTATAAACGTTTATTTTTGGAGATCGCGAGCGATTTGCATTTTACAATCATGAATGACCTTTTTTTTGAGACTTTATCTCGTTTGTTTGTCGCCCAGATTATTATTTTTTATCATTTTTTTTCTTCGTCGGTCTTTCTGAGGCGTTTTTGTGGCGTATGCGAAGCAATTGAGGCGGATTTTGGATGGTCGACAATCGTCAGCTCGATGTTGATTTTTAAACAATTTTTATTAATATTATTATTTTTATTTCAAGATTATTCGAAGGCAAAAGAAAACAACAAAAAACAGGATCAGCAGTCCATAAAATTCAACAGTCTAATAAAATTAATTTTTTATCCATTCAAAAAAAAATATAGAAATCAACCTTGAGCTGGATATCTGTCACATTTTCATGTCGATGTAACGCGTATTGTATTGCAGCAGCTAGATATCGGTTGTCGAATCACAAAGTATTTATATTAAAAAAAAAGACAGCGAATGAGAAGGAAAAATGATTATTGCGCATCGGAGGTCGAATTAGGGTTGATAAGTACTTAATTAGAGTCGAACACGACGTCGAGGTCGAGTCGATTAAGACGTGTTTGAGTGTGAATTTTTGTTTTTTTAAATAATTATAAGAAAAGAAAACGAGATAGAGAAAGAGAAAAAATCCGACCGTGCCAATGAGTTTTGTTGCGTTTGAAGCTTCATCGATCCGTGTTTTGCGATTAGAATCGAGACTATGCTGCAGTCGCGATCAACCGTATTCGTCCCGAAGATTTTGCACGAGGACGAAATTACTAAAAAAGAAAAATAATAATCCAGATAAGCATTTAACTTGAAAGAAAAAAGAAAAAATATCCTCCACCGAGCCATAGCCCTTTGACGCTGAACCGATCATGAATCCTGCTTCTTAACATTGTTGAAATGGTGCTAATACGTGTTAGACCTTGTGGATTAGCCCTAGACAGATAAAAAGTTTGAAAAACTAAAAAAAAAAAAACAATTTTTTAAATAAGAAAATTAAATAAACCGAAGTTGCACGTCGAGTCTCAAAAAAAATAATACAACAGTTAAATATATTAAAAAAAAGACAAATAGAATGAAAAAACAAAACGAAAAAAATTATTATCAACCATTATCCTCGACAGACCAATTATTACGTATCGTATCACAATTTTGTAACCGTCGTCCCATGTTTTTTGTACTTTTATATATACATATTTCGCCCACGTGGCAAAAGTCGACAGTTCTAGCAGAAAAACCACAACAATAGTGACAAACGAAAGAGTGATAAACAAAAATATGAATTAAATGTACAAACCGAAAGCACGTCGATGGACGTTTATGTATATTTTACGTTTCTTTTTTTTTTTTTTGGGTTCTTTTATTATAATTTGTATCACCGGGAATATCTGAAGAAAAAAAAACATTTCCTAAAAATCCTACTCACGCAACTTTTCTTGATTGTTTTTCTTCACGAAAGTTTCGAACTTTGAAACGACTGATTGTCGTTGATTTAACTTGAGAATCGTGTGCGACGATTGGGGAAATATTGAAGAAGAAAAATAAATCGTAAAAGTAAAAAATATGCAATCTGCAATCGTGTGGATCAGAGAAAGGTAAAAAAAAAAAGTAAACGTACTAATGAAAAGATCACGATAATCGATTAGAAAAAAGAAAAACGAATTCTAATGTACATACAACATAAACACATGCGTGGGCAAACGAATGATGCATATATACATATATATATTTTATTCTTGTTTCAAAAACGTTTGATCGCGTTAACACGAGACAGGACCGTGCCACAGATAATTCGTAACACTGTGTAAATATATTTCCATCGGAGTAAAAATTTCACAACCCATAAACCAATTGTTTATCCATAATATATACGTACCTCGATCGATTAATTATTATTGACAACTATTATCAATTAAAACCCACAGCTGGCACACTTGAAAGGACTATCGAAGAATATATGACGATATCCTCAAGTCAAATAAATCAATCTAAGGGTTAATATAATAATTATTAATTTTTTACAAAAATTATTTTTTTTATTTTTTTTTTCATTCGATAATTCAATCATTCTCGTCGTTTCTTCGATGAGATTTCGAAGCGAATCGTGGAAGAATTTCACAGATGTACGGTGATTTTTGAGAGCAAGGAAGGACTCGCCACGACGACGAAGAATGCAATTTTGGGGGCCTGGAGAGTGCAACGCAGCCGCGCAAGTGCGCTGGCTCGTCCACCGACCATCCACGATAATCGAAACACGAAAGTGGCTCGTCTACAGGTCATTAAAAAAAAAAAACAAATCAATTATTCTCCCATTTCTAATTTTCAATTTTTTGTTTGTTTTGTTCTTTGTACATTTTTATTATTCAGTCGTACCCGATTCGGTCTTCCAGATTCTTTCCTTGTCACGATTGCTCAGACCCACAAATGCCGGAACTTCACTTACAAATTTGCCCAATCCTTCGGTTCTCTCCTCGCTGATTATTCGAGCCAAATTTCCTCCCAAATTTTTGCAAGACGATTGTGCATTCGTGTAATTTAGACGATCGTCGGATATGTGAAATATTCCCACCCTCGGTAGACACTTCAGAGTTCCATTTGCTTTGCGTATCAAGAAAAAAAACAATAGAACAAAAATGTCTAAATGAAAATAAAATAAAATTCTGAAAAGCAAATTCGCAAAAAAAAAAGGAAAAACCTGGTTTGGTTCGTGGTTTGTAAGTGCTGTGATAACCGAATCTCGTTTTATTGTCCAAATGGTCAAAACCATTGATTTCCGGACACTCCAGAGCCTGACAATTCGCCTCCCTCGAACCATTACCCCGTCCACGATTTCTTGACTCTCGATAATTGTAAGCCAACGCTCTTTTCTCAATCGCAAATTTTTCGCACTCCTCGCGACTCCGAAATTCCCGTCTCGCCAAAATTTCCAAATTCGATCGTCCGTTGGATTTGGAAAATTTGTAAATCGGCCATGGTCGATCGTTCACGCCACAGCAATCGTCACTCACGATCGTCGATGATAAGCTCAAACACAAAATCACGCACGACCACGAATTTGTCATGCTTATGATTTATTTATAAGCCATCGTGAACAACGAACGAAAAGTTAGTAACAAATAATTGTTTCAATCTGTGACGATGTTTTTCTTTTGTGCATGAATTTATTTCGAATATTCGCTACTTACATAATATGTACAGAACGGAGGGGGAAAAATTGACGGTGAACTTCCGGCACGTGCGGAAATACGTGTCGGAAATGTCGATTTAGTTTGACAATTTAATTTTCATTACTTTTTTGTGTGTTTGTGTTTTTTCTGTGTTTTTTTTTCTTTTTCACTGTTTGATTTTTGATCTACATTGCGTCGATCGTAAGCGTTGAAAAGGCAGATCCGGAGCTTGATTCATTCGCGAATTGAATCGATTATGTGCACGCGACGTCTGAGTATTTTTTTTTTTTTTTATGAAGCGAAAAGAGGATCCAGAGCTTTCGTGACTTCCCCGAAAATATCGTCGACCGATCCCTCAGCATTGATCTGTCGATAAGTAACAAAACATAATTCAAATTATTTTTCTATCAATTAAAAAATATAATAAATATATAAAAATGTTAAATTAATTAAAAATAATTTTCAACTGAAACAATTCGTTCTGCAAATGACGAAAAATATTTGCAGATGCTTTAATCGACCGTACCCTCACGACTTTGTCTTTGTAATGCTCGACGATCTCTCCATTTTTCACGTTGAATATCTCGATTCTCTTTTTTATGGTTTCCTCGTTGTCGTCGGCTCTCTGGGACACCGCGGCACGTCCCAACAAACGTTTCTTCAGGGTCTCGTTCGCCACGTCGAAGAAGATTATCAGATCCACCGGACAGACCTGAGAAACACGAGAAACATTTATCAATATTCAATTAATCGTTCGAGTGGAAATATTTTTATTTATTTTTTTTTGAGTTTTTTTCGTTCTAGGTTTTCTCGTTGGAAAGCAATTTCTTTTTCCGTGACACGTTAGTGTCCTTGACTCACGTCTTTTTCGAACTGAAGACCTTGGTCCAATTCACGAGGATAGCCGTCTATGAGGAAACCAGAGGCTTTACCTTCGGTACGAGCCTTCGACATTCTTTCTTTTATCAGATCAAGAACAACGTCCTGAAAAATAATTATTATTATTATGATAATATTAATCACATTATTATATAATTAATACCATAATTTTTTTTATCTAAAAACAATAAATAAAAATGAAATGGATGAATGAATAATAATTTTACAGTGGGAACGAAGAGACCCTTGGACATGAGTTCCTGTAGCGAAGCTCCCCTCGGGCTTCCGCTCGAAACTTCTTCCCTCAAAAGATCCCCGCTGCTCAGATGTAACAATCCGTACTTCGTGATCATGCGATCGCACTGGGTACCCTTGCCGCAACCCGGACCGCCTATCACCCATACGGTCTTCATCTTCGTGCGTTTTTTATTTTTTATCACGGATTTTACGTGCGACGTGGATCGTGGTTTGCAAATTTTCGTCGATGAGTTCAATACTGTTGCCTGCAATTAAAAAAAATATATACATCGATATATATATAAATCGAAACACATTTAAAAATGATTCATCAATTAAATTGTTAACGAAAACAATTTAAGAATATATATATATTTTTCCATTTTTTCGAATAACAAACGCTTATAATAATAATAATAATAATAATAATAATAATAATAATAATAATAATAATAGTAATGAATGAATGAAAATACAAATTGATAAATTCTAAATTAATTTTTAATGTTTCATTAGCGTCTTAATAATTACAATTTTTTTAATACTTATAAGCTATAGCTGTTTCCTTGAAAACAAAAAAACCTATGCAGCAGCTTTACGTCATTATTGAAACTCCAAGAACGAGGATTACCTAAGCGATAATAACTCGAGGCCGAATCACCGCAAATCCGCAACCCGATAAAGTCTCAAATCAATTATCACCTTTTCGCACGATCTAAAATTATTAATTCACGTTTGACCATACGAAAACACGTTTTACGAACTACCCGGACACGTCAAATTCGACCGTACGTGTTTCGTGATTCGCTTGTGAAAAACAAGTTCGAAGTCCTATCGATTTGACGATTGGCCCGACGACGTCGGGAAACCGCAAGAGCGGCGAAAGCAACCGATTTGGAGCATCGCGCATGCGTGCCGAGGGTCCAGCGGACGGCGCAAACATGGCGGGCGCGGCTTGTCGCGTTGCACCACATGGCCGTGAAGCTGCGCGAGGCCACGTGCGAGAGAGAACGAGCGAGAACGTCTGCTTCCGCACTCGGCCGCGGAATCAACGGGCGCTGCGATCGCGGAGGCCTGTCGGTCACAATCTTAGATCATGTGTGTATGTATACCCGCTGTGTGTGTGTGTGTGTGATAAAACTACGTATGTGTCATCGAATTGGGACACGCCCTCCTCCCCCACCTCGCGCCGCAGTAAAATGCATAAACGCGATTCGTAACCCGCGGTGGAAATGGGTCACATGACCGACCGAGAGACCACCGCCCGACCGGATCCACAAGCATCCCACTTCCGCCGTGCGCAGCTGCAACACGTGACCTTGAACTCGTTACCCGGGAAATTTTGAGATCTCGCTACCAATCGCAATTGCCATTCGCGCACAATCGATGTTCACGCTCGCTCTTCGTCGCTCTGCTGCGCGCGCCTATGGCGCTGTCTCTCTCGCACTCATGACAGGCCCGTCAGGCGTCAGCGCATCACCTTGAAACCCACTGCACGGCTTGCTCCATGGAATTTGTCGAAGAATAATGCAAAAAAAATAACCGGAAATCTGTTTTCTCTCATCCATCGGTAATTCCGTGTAAACAATCAAGTTTTCGCGACGGTGAAAATACAAAAATTATTGATTTCATTATTTTTGTTGTTATTAATATTATGATTCTTTAAAAATTCTTTTTTCCAAAGTCACGGCATTTGATAAATCAATTTTTAATTTTTTTGAATAATGGAGATAACAAACTTTTTTTTTTTGTAACTCGACTCACCTCCTCATTCAAGCTCTCGAAGCTTATTGCATTGCACTGCAGCGACAGCTCACTTAAAACTAAAATAACGAGCCACCGTGGGGGATGCACTTTCCGCGGGGTAGACAACGATCGACCCCGCTTACCGCCAACCACGAAAACCACGCGACATTGAATAACGTCCGAGCTTTTCAGACTTCGAAAGAAATGCCGCGAAAAAAAAAAATAAGAGCGCAGATCAAATATAAATCCAGGGTGAGCTGACCACCGGGCGATTACGCCAATCGGCCACCCACTCTTGTCTATATGTATAAATACGAATATATATGTGTATTTGTATATACCCACAAACCGACTAGTTTTGAGTCGATGGGCTACATTTCGTGGGCTGCCGTGAATGCGAGAGAGACAGCGTCATTGACGTTCGCTGCGGAGCGAGAGAGAACGAGCACAATGTGTGGCACATCAGCTTCAGGCGATGCGAAGTCTTTCTCGCTCGTTCTCTCTCGCTCCGGAGCGAACGCCGATGGCGTTGTCTCTCTCACACTCATGCGCGGGATCAGCTGGTTTCGTATCGTACATCACCTCAACAAAACTTATAAATAAACGGTAACGGCCAACTTGCTTGGTTCTCTCGTGGATCTCCGGTCCAACGGCAACGTCCACGACGACAATTGACACAGATGCTTGCGAGCTTTTTTACAGTTTGAAGAATCCGATGACAGTGAAGCTCAATCAATCGCGATAGATTGTTATTATCGTATTTTTACGTCGTCGGGGGTATCGTATTACATCGGAGAATATTTTTTAAAAATCGGGATTGAGAAATGTAGATTAGATATGTTGTTGATAAGAATTGAATAATCGTCTTCTCGGACGATATCCACGGTCCAATGACGATGACCTTGGGTCTGAGGAGCTTATGCGATTTTCGATGTTATGATTTTTAGCTTGGTATCGTGTCAATAAGCAATTCTTAAGATAAATATTGAAAGAAAGGCTCTGAATGATAATTTGCGTATTTTAGAAGTATCTGAAAAGCTTCAAATCCGTGTAGAGCGTCAAAATCCAAGTTCCAGGACTTGTTTTAGTATGCTAGGTCGATAAGGATTTTCAAATTCGTAACTCGGTGTCACACAGCGACCGCCTTTTGTTTCACCAATCCGAAAGTCAATGTGTATCCTAGTGGGCCTAGTTATTGACCACGGAGCTATCTTCGACCCTGCTTCTCGACCAATCGACGTGCGTGACTCCCACGACGATTTCGGGCTGCCAGCCAATGACAAGTAGCCGAAGCTTGTGGTCATCTATAGGTGCATCGACACATATTTGAAGATTTGCTCGAATATTTCAATCGAAAGAATAATACGAATGAAAACGATGATAATGAGCTAGAAAATATATTGAACCAAGTGAAAATATGACATTTTGATCTATTCAATCATGTTTTATTGCATAATTGACATTAGCGAGCCATGGCAGGGTTAGATGGTCATCGGCTGGTACCCTAACCTCACTAAAAACTCGCTCGGAAAATGGCTGCCGGTTCGTGAGAGTGCTCAGTGCTGCCACTCGCCGCACAAACGACGTTGTTCACGAGATCACACGGTGAAACCACAAATAATTCGAGTACTCTGCTTCCAAAGAACGATTTAACGAAAATGGTACGCATTTTACGAATCCGAATAACCCGATAACATCCGACAATATTCGTCGACGATTCAGTGACAATGTTGTTAAACGAAATTCGAAACAAGTGAACAAATGTTTATATCTCGTTTACGGGGAATCGACGAATTATCATTGTCATAAACAAATTGTCAAACCGGCAGTCTCAAAATTTTCGACTGTCTTTTGTTTCGTTCTTTTTTTGTTGTTATTTGCACGAATTTCGTGGAATTATCGACGAATCGTTGCGAAATTGTCAATTATGAGGGATGTTTGATCGTGTCTGGAGTGTCTTTTGTGTGTTAGTGACTCGATCCTACATCGCGACAGTCACATAACCTTATAAGGACATTGGCTTCATCGTACGCCCACACCCACAATAACCCGGCGTTGGGAAAATTTGATTTCAAATTTCTTCGAATGATTTGGTTGCGGGGGGTTTTCTATTTTTGTTGATGCGAAAGAAGACGCACTTTAACCTCTTTCTCCTTTGCTCCGTAATGAGAACAACCATTGGCCAAAGTAACTTGGATTCAAATTATTTTCCCATGACTTACATTCTTCCGTGTATGTAGGCTCTGTATTCCTTTGATCTCGAATTTGGACTCACACTAGTTTCTATATTTTTTTTAATCCACGATTTCAAACAATAACCATCTTGGGATAGGAAGAATTACCAAACAAAACTGTCTCCCCACTCCTTAGACAGCTAGCAACTGTTTTTTGTTTTTTTTTCTCATGCAGTAGAACAATTGACAGTCAATTCTGTTTTTCAATTGTCTTTGTCTCCTGAAGAAACTGATCCGTGTATTAAATCCTGAACCCAGAAATATTAATAAAAATGGGAAAGTTCGCTAGGGTAAAGTCAAAATGATCATACTTATTAATTGTCAATTTTGTTATTAACACGTTTGTCAATTTGCAGCAACCTCAAATCATCCTCCTGAAGGAAGGGACAGACTCGTCTCAGGGCAAGCCTCAGCTTATTTCCAACATAAATGCTTGTCAAATGGTGGTCGACGCCGTGCGGACCACTCTGGGTCCTCGCGGCATGGACAAACTCATCGTTGATCAAAATGGCAAGGGCACCATATCCAACGACGGCGCTACTATCGTCAAACTTTTGGACATTGTTCATCCGGCTGCCAAGACCCTCGTTGACATTGCAAAGTCTCAAGATGCGGAGGTAAGATAATTCCACAACAAATTTCTAACCTCACTTTTGCATCGGTCCATCGTAGACCCATTGAATTCAGTTGTAATTGAGTGATTCATCGCGTGTCTACAGTCTCATCATAACCTAACTTTAATTTCATCATTTCTGATATCTATTTTGCTCCACCTATCCGATAAATACCATGGTAAAGATAAAGCGTGCTTAACCGTGATTGATAATGGAGAACAGTCACCGCAACGAACGTCTAGACTGGCCATTGCTCGAAGAATTGCAACGGCCTCAGCGCAGTTCGCACATAATTTCACATTCTCACATTTTACCCGTTGCGAATAAATTTCCCCATCCGTCCAGGTTGGCGACGGCACAACGAGCGTCGTCCTGCTGGCAGGCGAGTTCTTGAAACAAATGAAGCCGTTCATCGAAGAGGGAGTTCATCCGCGAATAATCATAAAATCCTTCCGTCAAGCCATTCAATTGGCCGTCGACACGATAAACTCCTGCAGCATAAAAATCGACAAATCCACCGACGAGAAACGACTGTTGCTGGAAAAGTGCGCAGCCACGGCGCTGAGCTCCAAATTGATTCATCAGCAGAAAGACTTTTTCAGCAAAATGGTTGTCGACGCTGTTCTTCAGTTGGATGAACTTTTGCCACTCAACATGATCGGAATCAAGAAGGTAAAAAGTTCAATAAAATAGAAAAAATAACAAAATTCAAATCGAAATAAAACGGTGAAAAAAAAAAAAAACAAAAAAAAAACAAATAATATCTTCAATCAATCCAGGTATCAGGTGGCTCCCTCGAAGATTCTCTCCTGATCGCCGGAGTAGCTTTCAAGAAAACCTTCTCGTACGCCGGTTTCGAGATGCAACCGAAAAAATATTCGCCCTGCAAAATAGCCCTTCTCAACATCGAACTCGAGCTGAAAGCCGAACGCGACAACGCGGAAGTTCGTGTGGACAGCGTGGCCGAGTATCAGAAGATCGTGGACGCCGAGTGGCAGATACTCTATCAGAAACTCGAATTGATTCACAAGACCGGTGCGAATGTCGTGCTGTCGAAATTGCCGATAGGTGACGTGGCCACCCAGTATTTCGCCGATCGCGACATGTTCTGCGCCGGTCGTGTGCCCGACGAGGATCTCAAGAGAACCATGAAAGCTTGCGGCGGTGCGGTCATCACCACGACTCACGACATCAACGACAAGATTCTCGGCAGATGCGAGTCATTCGAGGAAAAACAAATTGGAGGCGAAAGGTCCGTTAGAATTAATCATTTTTATCAAACATTTGAAGAAAAAAAAATCATGAAAAAAAATTCATAAATTTTTTTTAATATAATTTTTTTAAATAAAAATTTCTCCACAGATTCAATTTCTTCGCTGGTTGTACGAACGCGAGAACCTGCACGTTCGTTTTGCGAGGCGGTGCCGAACAATTTCTCGAGGAAACCGAGAGATCTCTTCACGACGCTATAATGATAGTTCGACGAATGATTAAGAACGACGCGGTCGTCGGAGGTGGCGGAGCCATCGAGATGGAATTGTCGCGTTATCTTCGCGATCATTCGCGCACTATCGCCGGCAAGGAGCAGCTGTTGATAAGCGCCATCGCTCGGGCCCTCGAGATCATTCCAAGGTAATAAAATCACCATTTTTTCTACCCCCATCGGACGGAATTTGTAAACAAAAAAAAAAAAAACAACAGTTTTCTATAATTTTTTTTCCCAACAGACAACTTTGCGACAACGCGGGCTTCGACGCGACGAACATTCTCAACAAACTGCGACAGAAGCATCATCAGGGAAAGTGTTGGTACGGAGTGGACATACTTTCCGAGGACATTGCCGACAACATGCAGGCTTGCGTTTGGGAACCGGCGATCGTGAAGATAAACGCGTTGACCGCGGCCGCCGAGGCGGCCTGTCTCATTCTCTCGGTCGACGAGACGATCAAGAATCCGAAGAGCGGAGGCGGCGACGCCGCCCCCCAGATGCCCATGGGCCGAGGTATCGGCAGACCCATGTAAATCGCACTACGAAGTAATTTTTTTTTTCAAATCGTCCGCGCGACGTTCGAAAACGATGAAGTTAAAAAAAAAAATGGCGAAAAATAATTTCCCAGGAGCCTCTCGTGCTAACAGCTTTTCATTCGAATCCCATTGCTTTGTTTTTCGTCTTCTTTCTTTTGTATCTTCAACTGCGTTGCGGACAATTATCGTCACGATTCGTTTTTTTTTTCGACGTTGGCGATTATTATCGTATAACTTTATAAGTTTGTCGATGCGATCGACGAAATTCCTAACCGGCATTTGCATTCACAACGTTTCTCATGAAGATTCATACGAAAAAAAAATTATGTCACACACATACACTATTTGTATCATTATTAAATTAATAAAACATTTGAATAAAAAAAATTGGAAAATAATAATTTTTCGCGACAGTGGCGGTCGCGATTGGTCCTGTGGTTGCGAATGGGAACTAAATGATAGTTCTATGATGGAAAAAAAAGTTTGAAGCGTCGTCGAGGAAGAATTGAAGTCAGCCCGAAGAAATATTTGAAATATCATGGTTAGACGACTCAAGTTTGCATTTTCTCGTCACGAATGTCTCTCACAGACACACGAATGTATTTACACATATATCAATTACACAACTGAATCGCCAAATAATTGTAAGTAGGATTGCATTGAATCAATCCATGCATACACGTTTTTTTTCTCATAAATTCCGAAGAGATTAAATCGGTTGAAATTTATACACAAGAGGGTCCTTTTTTCTTTTCTGTTTCTTTTTCTTTCGTTTAGCCGCGCTAACCACACAGAGAGATATTGTACGTTGCACTTTCTGCTAATTAAAAAAAAAATACAATAATCCCCCTCTTCGTTTATTGAACATCTTGGAAATAATTTTCGTTTTTTTTTTTTTTTTTGAGCTAAACTCAACAATGAGGGGGTGGTGTGTTCAGCTCAGAATTAAGACCATCAACTTTTTCTTTTTTCTTAACTCATCTTTTTCTTTTCTTGTTTTTTTTTGTTATTATTTTTTTCTTTTCGTTTTTTTTTTTTTTTAATGTCTTTGTCATATTTCAATATCGTACATCTCGATCGCGATAAACTACAATGGTAGAGATAAGGTCACTAAAGTTGCAACGACGTTATTACATCCAGATCAGAGTTTTCGCGGTCTACCGCGTTTTCGCAGGGTCGTGGATTTTCCAACGGTTTGCCGGGGCTGATGCTGCAATTTTTTTTGCAATTGTTTTGCACGGCTGTGCATGCGCATGTGACGAATGTACGACAATCGTGATTTGAATAGCTTCTTGCACGTTTGACATCGACGTGTTTGCTTCTCTGTGAATTAAAAAAAATTATTATTATTATTATTTTACAAAAAAAAAAGAATATTGTCGATGTCGCAAAACCCGAATGAAAACAAATATTTATAATGGTAATTATGCTCATTTTGATAATTTTCATTAAGTGAATTCAATTTCTTCGTATTATTAATCGTATTATTATTATTATAGTCATTAATATAATTTATTCGTGAATAAAATAGAAATGATAATAATAATAATAATAATAGTCGCCAATCCACCCAATAGTATTAACTACTAACCAACAGACACTAATTCCAAGTCTAAAAGCAGTGTAAATAATAATAATTAAAACAAAAAGTCATAATGATACTTTTTTAACAAAAAAAAAAAAATTCAATAATAATATTTTTTAAACAAAACGAAAAATCAACCAACCAGATTTCTTCGTGGCGTGTTGCAAACTGTGAGCAGTGAGCAAAGCATCACTGGAAAACCATCTTCCGCAATCTTCGCAATGCAATTCATTAGATTTCCACGATCTATTGGCCGTCTTTATCTTCGTTTTCTTTTTGCGTTTCTGCATGACCGTCGTTCCCACGGATTCGCTGTGTCTCCGTTTTTTCCCCGCACTATCAATCTCCACCCGCACCTTCGTCGTCTCTGCAACCTCCTCGTTGCGCCGTATTCGCGATTTCAATTTTTTTCTCGTCGCGTGCATCGATCTTACGTGAGTCGCCAGTGCAACGACAACGTCGAATTTGGCTTGACAAATTTTGCAAGGATATTGTTTCTTCGGGATGATCGTGGAATCCGTGGATCTCGTTGAACTTCGACGAGTCTTACGAACATCGTTGACCGTCGTGTTCAAAGATTTTTTGCACAATCGCCGATGCGTGTCGTAACGTCGTTTGAGTCGAAAATTTTTCGAACAATCGCGACACTTGAAAGTCGTAGTTGAACGTTTCAACGAAGCTTCGGCCTCGATCGTTTCGTCGTCCGAATCACCGACCATTATCACTTCGTTCTCCTTGTCGCTGGAATTTTTTTCCTTGTTTTCGTCGATTATTATTTCCACGACATTGTTGTTACTCGCGAGCAAACGATCGTCGTCGTCCACGTCGATCTCGATTATCTCGACCGTCGTCGTCGTCGTCGTCGTCGTGCTTCGTCTCGGCCTCGTCGACAATCTCGTTGCTATTTTTTTCATCGTCGCTATTTTTGCTTTCGACGCCGTCGACGGACGACCCCGTCTTCGTTTTCCACGTTTTTTCGCGGTTTCATCGTCGTCGTCGCTCGTGAAATTCGCCGGTTGTATTATTATTTCCGTGTCGTCGCGATTTACCGATGTCAATTGTTGTTTGCGCGAACGTTTCGCTTGTGTTCGCAACTGAAGAATTTCCGGGATTTTTGCGGATTGTTGGGGCGTGAAATTTTCGTCGGAATTCGCGTGCACGAGCGATGTGATCGAGGGAAGGTGAGAACGTTCGTTTGAGAAATTATCGCGTTTTCTTATCAACGAGCTTGTCATTTTTTTCGACGTTATTGCGAATTTTGGCGATTTCGTTGGGGAATTCACCGTGGGTGATGTCTTGTCGGCGTTTATCGGGGTGGATGAGACGTTGAGATTGACCAGATTGTCCGGTAATTCGTCTGGGGTTCGAATATTCGTCGTGACAATTGCGTTTTCGATTTTATCGTCATTTTTTTCAATCTCTTTTGGAGTTTCTTTTGGCAACGTTTCCGTTCCTTTTGTTTCTTTCGTTTGTTTCACGTTGTTGACGATTGGTTTGTGGTTTCTCAAGGTTTCCTCGACGTCGGCGAGGGTCAATTCGCCGTCCGAATCGTCGTCGCCGAATAATATGTTTTGAACCGTTGTTCGTGGAATTGCGTCGTCGAAATCGGGCAACGGAGTCGTGAGTTCGGCTGGTTCTTTCGTGATAATCTCTTCCACTCGATCTGCAGCGTCTGAACGATTTTTTCATTTATTTATTAGTGAAATATTTCGTGTAAAATATTAAAAAGACCTTAATAATATAATGATAGATTGTGATTGTCGATAAAAAAATTGCAAATCACTTACCGACATTGTGTGGGGTATCTTCCATTAGTAGATAAGTGAAATCCGGTTGCTCACGAGCAACCGGCGATGGACTAGATTTTCTCTTCGTCTCGTGATCATTATTGTTAATCGTTAAATTATCATCGTCGTTTATGCAACTCGTCTGGCACGTATTGTGACTCTCGTCGGGCTCGACGATTTCCGTCTTTAGCTGCACTTCATCGGCACCGGGTTCATCCGTCTGGTGAGTGAACGAAGGCGTTTCCGCGCTGAACAACTGCTTCTTCATCAGTCGCGGTTTTTTCACCGTTCTCACTGCACCCTCGCCAATCAACCTCTCGACGTCGGATCTGCATTGAAAAAATTAAATATTAAAAAAATATAAAATAATTAAATTGTTTTAAAAACGATAATTTTTTTTTTTTTTTTGTTTTTACTTCATGAGAAATTGAAAATTCGTCGGTGGTTCGCCGGATTCGTCGTAAACCGCTACGGCGAAGACCTCGTCGGAATCCTCGACGGCGTAGAGCGCCAATCTTTGACCGGCGGCCGTGAGAAACGTTGCGATCGTTTCTTCGTCCGAATCCTCAAAGTTTTCGGATTCTTCGGGGTACGACGGAGACGATTGATCGTCTTCGAACGATACATCCTGCTGGAACGGAAGAATTTGCATTGATAGACACTGAAATAGCGGACGATGATTTCGTTTTTTTCTTAAAAGAATTACCATGGGGGGAGAGTTAAAATGATTGCGCTTGTCCCACTGTCGTTGCTGTTGTTCCTCCAACTTGACGGTCGATGGCATGGTCGACGCCGTCGAAGGTTTGTAATCGACTTCGACTTCCTCGCAGGCGCTGAGAACCTCTTCGTAGTACACGTGAGGCTGGCCTATGCAGTCGTAAGTATCTCGAGCTACACCGTCGTAATATATTTCTGTCTTTCCTCCGTCCATTTCATCCGGCGACAGCTGGAAGTGTTTATTTTTTTGAGACACGGATATCAAACGCACAGTTCAAAGACGAATTGCCGATGGAGAGTTTCGAATCTGTTTACCATAGTATCGTCGACGTCGTGTTCAATTTTTGGTATAAACATAAACGCCTCGGAACTTCCGCCGGCCAGACACAATTTTTCGTTCAACCCGTCGTCGACCATCGATTCGTAAACGTTGCTCTCGGCCATAATGGACATTTTTGCATAATGACCGTGTTTTATTTATCATTTATCGTCGCCTAATCACAACAGAATTTGCGACTCTCATCTGTACAATGTAATTCACCTTAAGAGAAAAAAAAAATGTTCAACTATTTTTTTTTTAAAATCAATTTTTATGATGAAAATATCGCGAATAACGAGTTCGAGAGTTCAACGAAGGTTGCAACGTGAAAATTCGCCGAATTTGTTAGTGCAGGACCGACGAACGTGGGTTATAAACACGATAATACACAAACGAATGAAAATATTTTGAGGTTAGGTTCGACACGAAGAATCGAGAGCCAACATTGCTTCCCGATGTTGCCCATCGACAGAGAGGGACAGCATCACCGTTTTGCTGCTTCGTTATAATTTATATTTCACCTTCGATATACTACATCTACATAGATTTTCGTTTAAACAACCAAAATACAGGTTATGCTTTTTTTTTCAATTTTTTTTTCTTCAATCTCGTTTTCAATGTGATAAATAATCGATGAAAAATGATACGTCGATACAGACGTAAGATTAGTTTACATACATATACAACACAGCTTCATGTGAGAGTTCACATAACATAACAACACACGTACGAATTATTGGAACATACAACAGTGTGCAACTGTGTGCACAGACGGCACAGACACAACGCTCAAGCGAACCTAATGAGGGCGCTCGTTCCTCATTGGTTCGGCGACTCAAGTGCATTATTATCAGTTATTCCATCAGATATACAATATAATGCATCTATGCATAGTCGTAGAATTTACCCCACGAGACTCTATGCCGAAGAGCACCGAAGAGGACAAAAAGAAAATCATTCTAAATCATTGTCCCGTGATTCGTCGATATGTAGGACATCTTTCGTGGTCGGTCGGTAACGAAAACGCTAATCCTCATATTACCGACATCGATGATATAACGACCGGGCTGCGGGGTCCGTTGACCGGTTGGTAATGCAGTAAACTCAGTTGCCTGAAAACGTTACGATGTCCTGACGTTGGGTTCGAAGCTGGCAGCGACGCGCCAGACCGTGTCTCCGGACTTCGTTTATTTATAATTTTCACAACGGTACAGTCGGTTTTTACGGTCAATTCCAAGTTTGTCGACCTGTCCGGCACTCCGGCCTGCGGGAACGAGCTATCGGGTGCCAACTTCTTTCCTTCTTCTTCTTCTTTTGTCTTCCGGCAGTTGCATTCGGATCGAAACGTTCGTCGGCCGCATGGTACTTCCACATACGCATTTAAGGCCCATTATCAATCGTCTCTACACGTGTTTGCGGTACGACAATACTAATTAACAATCTACAAAATTATTCACATCGTGTCTGACAATGATTAACCGTCAAAAAAATAAAACATTTTTTTTTGGGGTTAGAAATTTGAATTTCGAAGAAAAAAATTATGAAAAAAATCTCACGATTTTCATCGGCCACGCCGGTAACGAGGGTCAATCGCACTGTTTCTTCGTTGATTCGTTCTTTTTTATAAAAATAATAGATTTTTTTATAGTAAAGAAATTTTTTTTTTTCATTGTTGATATGTTTTGTTCATGAAGAGGTTATGATGCGGTAATGAAGAAATAATGATTTTGATTGCAGATAATGTTGGAGCGGTTGCTTCGTTGCCCGAGTATCGTCATAGAAAGTACAAACGATCCTTGCGACGGAATTTACGTGGAGCATTCCGTTTGTTCCGCTTATTCTTAGCGAGGATTGAGAAATTGTATTATTCCCATTGTTATATATATCAAATATATATATATATACATCGAACGTTGTGATTGAATTAATTGTTCGGTAAGCAGACTTCCAACCGTATCTATAAGCCTCTTACGTACAGCGCTCATTCTGTTTACATATTTCGACTCGCAGGTGTTTGTATGTGTGATGTCGCTTGTACGTGTTAATTCC
This sequence comes from Diplazon laetatorius, assembly GCA_963662125.1. Taxonomy (NCBI): domain Eukaryota; kingdom Metazoa; phylum Arthropoda; class Insecta; order Hymenoptera; family Ichneumonidae; genus Diplazon; species Diplazon laetatorius. The sequence continues at coordinate 1,904,801 of OY759162.1, read as the reverse complement.
CAAACTTGTTTTCATTTTGATTCTGCCAGTGTCTGAAGTGATTTGATATTTCTTGTCAAAAGTCTTAACGCGCGTAGATATTTTGGAGCATCGGATTAAAAGTTTCTGCAAATACTCGATGCACATTTATTTCCATTGGTTCTATTTATAGAACACGAGAATCAAAATATTTTTTTGATCGGACGATTCTATAGATAGAATAAACGCTGATATTTCAATTTGAACGATTAATTTATGAGCATCGACCAAGTCGGCTTTTCATGAGCAAGAACAGCGCAGTTAACCCCGCTTGAGCTACTAATTGCCTGAACGACCGATTGATAAGCTTGTTCAACGGTCTAAGTAATAGATAGGAAGGCTTCTGGCTTGGCACGTGTACTACAGTATCATTTGTCCAGGAAAAGCAATTCCGTCGCCATGTTCTCGATTGTCCTCACATCCGATAAAATAGTCAACGTCATTCGCAACTTATTATTTTGATTCCCATCCGCTGTTGAATTCTCAATTCGTCTAATTTAACAATCATTATCGTTCGGTGCAAGAAAATGGTGAAACGTACGATGGACGTGACGACCAGGGAGATGGAACCCATGAACGGCGATGGGATAGACAAAAAATCTCTGTCTTGCAACGGCGATGGAAAAGTTCAGATGAAAAAACAATTGGGACTGTTGGAAGGAGTTGCAATTATTCTCGGAATCATATTTGGCTCGGGTAACATTTTTCTTTCATCACAATTTTATTCACCTTTGTAGATACAAAAAAAAAAAAATTGTAACAAATAAGGAAATATATTAAGTTTATTTATTAAAATTGTATTTCGACGATTTGTTTGGACGCTGAAAAAATGGATTCTCATCTTCAGGCATCTTCATATCGCCGAAGGGAGTCATACAAGAAGTGGGTAGTATCGGTTTGTCGTTGATAATATGGATTCTCTGTGGATTATTGTCGACGATCGGAGCTCTGTGCTACGCCGAATTGGGAACAAGCATACCGCGTAGCGGCGGTGATTACGCTTACATTCACGAGGCCTTCGGTGCTCTGCCTTCGTTTTTGTATCTGTGGGCTGCCAATCTCATTTTCGTGTGAGTCGAATAACGACTTTTTTAAAAATTACTTTAAAATTAATATTTAAAAAATTGATGACACTGCAAAATACATATTAATATTTTTTTTTCATTTCTTAGGCCTACGACAAATGCTATAATGGCACTGACTTTCGCCGAATACGTCTTGCAACCGTTTTTTCCAAATTGTCCGACCCCGGAAGACGCTGTTCGTCTCATAGCCGCTGCCACGATCTGTAAGTGTCAAAAATGTTCGAGCCAAAAAAAAAAAACTAAACGAAAAAATTGCATAAAAATGATTTTCATAATTTTTACATTGAAATTTATTCTCAAATTGTTTCGAAACAGGTTTAATAACTTTCATCAATTGTTACGGCGTGCGAGAAACTTCGAAGATGCAAAATGTATTTATGTTCGCGAAAATTCTCGCTCTTGTGATAATAGTCGTCGCTGGATTAACGTGGCTCATGTCGGGTTAGTCGATTAATCGATTTTCAATTACGATCGTTCAAAATACAATTGCAAAACGTGACGATAATTTAATCTTTTTTATTCAAGGACACACGGAAAATTTTGAAAATTCGTTTCAAGACACGACAACGGATCCGGGAAAAATTGCCGTTGCGTTTTATCTCGGCATATTCTCGTATTCCGGTTGGAACTATCTGAACTTCATGACCGAAGAGCTGAAAAATCCTTACAAGTGGGTCTTATATTTTCCCAATCGATTTTCGTGAAATAAATTTTTTGAAAAATAAATAAATTAAATGCATTTTTTGCAGGAATTTGCCACGTGCGATATACATATCTCTGCCGCTTGTTACTTTCATATACGTGTTGGCAAACATCGCTTACTTGTCGGTGCTCACGCCCACGGCCATGATAGCTTCGAACGCGATTGCTGTGGTTGGTATCGAATTTTTTTTACATTTTTATTTCGTCGATCAAACCTAAATCGTTCGCCATATGCGACCCAACGACTTTGGTCACCTGTGAGGTGACCAAAAATATTGAACATTCATTTTTGTTTTCATTCAATCGATCAATCAAATCGACTTTTGTTTCCATCAATTTTTAAAACGATTTTTCTTTCACAATTTTCTTTTATTTCAATTTGTTTGTTAAATTCATTGAATATATATTTGGGTGTGGTTTGAATTGGGGTTTTAGTCGCTGGGTGATCAAACTCTCGGTGTGATGAGTTGGGTAATGCCAGTCCTGGTGGCAGCCTCGGCTTTTGGAGGATTGAGCGTTCACATAATGACGTCGTCGAGGATGTGCTTCGTGGGGGCTAGAAACGGACATTTTCCGGCTATGCTCAGCCACATTAATCTCAAAAGACTGACACCCACACCCGCTCTTGTGTTTTTGGTACGTGTTTGAAAAAAAAAACTTTCATGTGACCTACGATGATAATTGAATAAGTAATTTAGGGAAAAAAATAATCTGATAATGCGTTTCTAATCGAAAATAATTTTTACAGTGCTTGTTGTCTTTGGTAATGTTGTGCACAACGGATCTTACCGCTCTCATCACTTACTGCAGCATCGTGGAATCGTTTTTCATAATGTTGTCGGTTGCCGGTATTTTATGGTTGAGACACAAACGTCCGACCATGAATAGACCGATCAAGGTATTTTTCATGATTGAAATAATTATTGAAATAAATGAATAAATTAATAAAATACGTTTAATGATGTACGAGTGAATTATTAATTTTTTAGGTATCCCTGTGGGTTCCGATAACGTTTGTGGCTGTTTGTGCCTTTTTGATATTGGTGCCCTGTTACGTGAGGCCTTACGAAGTTGGTATGGGTCTCATTATCACTCTTTCCGGCATTCCCGCGTATTACATGGGAGTCGTGTGGCAGAACAAACCACCATGGTTCCAGAGAATCAATGGTAAGTATCATTAACACGAATAGAAACTCGTTGCAATATTAAAAGAATTATTATTTGCTTTAATCGTTAGAAAAAAAATAATTAAATAAAGATAAAAAAAAAGATTATTTATGCTATTGGACAATTTTTCTGTTTCAGTAAAAGTTACACACACGATACAAAAATTATTCGTGTCAGCGAGGGAGGAACGCGACGACTGAGAGAGAGAGATTGCGAATAATCTTTCAGTATCTTTAAATCGATCAACAAATATTTGGCATTCGGGTTCGACAATAAAAATTTGTAAATTTATTAACGCCCGCGAGCGTGTCTTGAAACTGTCCCCAGTTTCGAACAAAAATGGCCTGAACAAAGATACCCAATCTCTATTATTATTATTATTATTATTATTATTTTTCGTGTTTATTTTTATGGTATTTTTTTTTTATTCCCACAAGTTAACGCGTGTATTGTGTGCTGGTCATTATGTAGTTTTTTCGTTTTTTACGCTATTCGTAACGAGCTATTGCTCCTGAAAAAACAAAGAATCGACACACTTGTTTATATACTATATACACTACGATAATTTTTGCTACAAACTTTCAATGTAAAGGCCTGAGATAATTCGTGGAGGACGTAAAAAATGTTTTTTTTTTTTTCGGAGCTTTATTTGCGAAGAAGTGCCAAACGGGCAGTGTACTTAAAATGAGATACGAATTTATTCGCACAATTTTACGTTGCGAAACAAATTGAATGTGTGTTATTTTTTAAAAAATTAATTTATATATTTAGATCTCGTATCGCCAATGCCAAATCTCTTTTTTTTTTCGAATCTCTTTTTAGTTCCTATATCGATATTATTAATTTTTATTGTATTTATTTAACGCGATAATTTTGCAAAGCGTGTGGAGGCCAATAATCATTCGTGCGTCGATAATCCTGTCGTATTTTTTTTTCTATGCCAGATTCGTGGCCTTGAAAAATTTTCGAATTGTGTCAGCGATTGGCGAATCTGCTAAATTATATTTTTTCACTGCGATTCGTGTATCGTATATTTGTTTTCACGTGTTACAATAAAATTAATCATCAGTTCGATAATATTTTTGTGTGATTATCGTCCCCAGAACTTTTTTTTTTTTCGTCTTATTGCTACAGTAAGTTGAGTGGTGAATAATTTTTTACAACACTGTGGATTATTCGTCGTGCATAATAATTATTCTGGATAGCTCGAATACATTTTATATTACATCAAATAGATAAGCACGAATTGAACGTACTCGTTAATTATTATTATTATTATTTTTTTTTTACAACTTGAATTCCAAAGTCTCCAAACATTCTACTGCCACGATGCAAAACTTGGGAATGTTTCGTCAACATATTCGGGTTTTCCATTGATTTTCTTTGCAATGCGGCCTAATTAGCAACGAGAGACGTTTTGGATTATTAGAATAAAATTGAACAATAACTTTTATCGTACAATATAACGTAAATTCTTCGCTTCTTCAAGTATTTACATTGTGTGGGTTTTAGTGAATGTCCTCCGGATTGAACATGCCCTTTAGAAAATGGAAAAAGGAAAAATACACCAAGATGAATTTAGGAGTAATGAATATTCCACGATTGAATTAAATTTACAATTTTTTTTTTTCCAATCGTTATCTAAAATTTTTCAGGATTAATAAATTAACTCAAAAAAATACATTACCCTGGCACGTCTGAGTATGGAATCCTTGCTGGCGTCGTAGGGATGATCCTTGCTGGGAATTTCCAGAACGGAAGGGACAGGTTGCGTGTGGCTGTCGATCACATGACGGATCATCTCGGCCACCTGGAATAGGAAAAAAAAACAAAATAAACACAAAGCTCCGATAATTTCTTGCAAGCTTTCGAGTATGGCGATCGTTAAGCATGAAATCCCGAAAGTAACTCACATTCTGATTGATCAGGATGATGTCGATGTCGTCACGTTTGACGAAACGTTTGAAAGTGTCTTCGATCTCGCTGACGGGTGAATCTTTGGCAACAAAAATAATTCACAATTCATTTTGAGCTTATGAAAAATGTGCGAGGGACAAGAATGTGATGGAAAATTGGTATAATAATGATAATAATTGTACGTACTCTTGTCGACAACCATGAAATTGGATTGACGATTCTTGTTTATCTCGCCAACGCCACCGAGAAGAAATCCCACACAAGTGTCCTGCGTAGGCAAATAAAGGACATTTCAATCGTTTGTACCCAAATATGCATTTTTGGTTACGTTCGTCCAGAATTTTTTTTAGAAAATAGAAATTAAAGAAAAATAAATAATGAATGAAATTTTATAACCAAAAAACGAGAATATTTACCTCATCTCCGATAACAGCAAGAAGCTTTCCTTTTCCTACGGAATGAAGAGCCATCGTTTAATAATTATTTTTCTTTTCGATTACGAGTCAAAAAAATAATTTGGAACACGACGAAGAACAAAATGTGTGTATGTGTGTGTTCTTCTGGTGTAGCAGAAGTCAGATGACCGATCGTCACACCTTTGACGTTATGCGCAGGCGCGTGACTCGACTCCACCGTAATCAACAATTATCGTTTCGATTCGTTAAATCGTTCTAATCGTTAATTTGCTTTTACAAATGTTTAGGTATTTCATATCTTACGTTAAAACAACAATAGCAAACATGATATATCGGTGGCATTATTCAAAGGAAGGATTTTGATATTCGACAACACTCTTTGGTGAAGCACGAGGCCTCTGATTCTCGTGGCACGCTGCTGACATGAAAAACAGAGTGAGAGCAAGAGAGAAAGTCTGCCCACGACGCTATTTCTCTCTCTCTCTCCCTCTCACTCTCTAATGGTTATATCCTCCTTTTTCAACCGATCTACTCTTATCCATAACCTCACATTGGTAAACTCATATCGGTCGTTCTATCCTCTCAGTACACCCAAACAACCACAGATGGCAGCTCCTCACGCTTCCCCAACCCTTCTCCTAACCGCAAATTTACAAACTCAGTCCCAAAATACGCGACACACGACAAAATTTGCTCGTGTTGACACAACATCAATTATCCAACGACCAATCCCCAAAAAAAAAGAAAATAAACAATCGACGAACAAATTCATGATTGAAAAAAGAAAAAACCGACGCCATGTTTGTTTGATGAAAAAAAAAAAAACATTAAATGCGACAATTTGTGTACTGTCAGTTTCGATTGTTTTGAGTTATTGTATACTCACTTTCGGGAATAAGTGAAGAGTCCTCGCGGTGTCTGGCCCCGAGTTTCTTCGGCGTCCTGACGATCTCGTCCTCGCTCGACATTGTCACCGGATTATCTCGAAAATCGAGTTGTCGCAGAGAAAAATTTTGAGAGCCCGGGTCGAGCTCTCCCGGTCGACCAAAGTTTAAAAACTCGTCGCAAAACTGTCCAGTCGCGAAGAGTAAGATCTTTAATATTTATTTATTATCACACACACACACTCACACACATGTTTGTTTTTTAACTTTGCACCGAACAACTTGCTAACTAATAGTACGATAAATGTTTTTTTTTGGGAACTCTTTGATCCGACGATAATTGTCCCTGAAGCGCGAGACTTTCTTATTTCTGCGCTAATCGATTCCGCAGCCTCCTCGTAGTCGGCTACGTTGGCGATCGATCTCTATCTTGGGTGAAGAATCGAAGATTCGCGTTCGCCGATCGTCTTTCGACCCGCGAGCGTGGTTCACGCTCGCCGCAGGGTCAGATCGTTCGCACGTGTCGATCGTGCGAATGCGCAATGACGAAACGCGACAGATAAGCTATCTGAGCTTTGGCTTTGAGCGACGGTATCGTCACTGGCGGTCAATGACAAGGTCTCGGAGTCGTCGCTCGACTGCCGTCCGATTGACACTGACGAACCCGCGAATCCGACGCCGTTTCGGACGGATGGACTATTTTTGATATTAGTCTAGGAAGAATTTTTTTTGAGCAACAGGCAGCTTTGTCGTTTTATAATAGATCGAGGTAGTTGGCACAGTTTGAGACGGCGTCTGGGTCTGGAGATATTGTGGGGGACGACGACGTTGGCAAAGACCCAATTCTTTGTATTGTGACATAGATGTTTGACTAGACACGCCGACCTAGTAACACATTGCTTGGGTTATTATTAGATTTTGTCGACCGTAGTCCCCTACTCTGTTGTTTTATTTTTGGAACGGTGTTGAATTTTATTTTTCATTTTTTTTGTTTCCATCAGGAAATATAGAAATGCTTTTTTTTCTTCAATGTTCGTGGCAGAAATTAATTTGAATTATTTTGTAGACTGCAATGAATTTATTTAAATTATTTTGATAAAAATTATTCTGCAGGATAAATAATTTAAAAAATATGTATTATTTCGTGTTTCGTTGTTTTGCAGAAAGGAACGTAATCGAGCTAGCATGCCGGAACCTGTTAATCACCAGGTCAATGCAGCTCGAAAAACGTTCCAAACGCTCCACCAAATATCCAAATTGCTCAATACGAATTTGGATCCGGCGACGCTGAGCATATGCGTTAGATTGTGCGAGAATGGGGTGAATCCACAGGCTCTGGCGACCGTGGTCAAAGAGCTGCAGCGTGAGGTCAAAGCCATGGGAGGGGCAGAATCAACGACGAGCAAAGGAAGTTTGACCAAATGATTATTTGGGAGCAATCCATGTACAAAATATCTATAGATCTTGAACATCATCGGGTGCAAACTGTAATGTGATTTATTTTTTCCATTTTTTTTTTTGTACAAAATAAATATCGTGAAACCAAAAAAGTAATTCTCTATTGTTTATCAATTATTAAATCAGTCGATCACATTGCTTCCTTTCGATAATTATTTTATGAATAGGAATGTACAGAGTAAAAAAAAATACTTCGTCAGATTGTAGATCCTCAATCTTTGTGCTTGTTTAAACGATTGCAACAGCAGATCTTTAGATTTTCCATTCGTAAGTCCATCGTGAAAAAAAAATTTAAAGGACCGAATTTCAGAGCTCACTTTTTCGAGCTTTCTTGCCGGAATTCGTTTTCCCGTCATCCTTCTGCAAAAGAAAACACATTGATTACAGACCACACCAGACTGTAAAAAAATGTAGGCGACAATGGAAATAATGAATTTTTCGTATACTTGTTTGGAATCTTTGGGATAAAAAGTTTGGCCTTCCAAAGTAACATGAGCACACTCCGGCTGTTCCAACAAATAATTCTTGGCATCCACGGCTTGCGATCCTTCCTTGAACATGAATATCGATCGATTCGGATCGATTGGATATCTGCGAATAAAAAATTCATTGACAACAGTTTAGCGACATGATAAAGACTTGTAATACGTTGAGAAAGGAACATTTTCTGTTGTTGGTACCTTTCTGCAATTATGTGATTGTTCTGCAAGCTGGTTTGCCATATTTTCATCACAACTTCGGCTTGCTCCGACGAAATGTCTTTCTTGACATCTATGAACATCATGACGCCTTTGCCCTGCTTGGTCATTCTCAGTAGACTGTCCGGATCGGAGGGGTCGATCTGATAATAAATAAAAATATGTAAAGTACAAACTTCGATGGATACGCAGCTGGCTCTGTAAACAATTATAATCACGCCAAACCTTGGACATGTCGATTTTCGGAGCAGGTCGCAAGTGTTCCGGCAATTCATCCGGTTCCAACGGTTCATCGTTTTCCTAAGAACAAGAATAATCTAAAATCAACGAAATCAAAACCAGAGTCGGGGAAACAAACGATACAAGCAAAAAAATTACTGAAAATAAAAGAGATGAGTACCTCCCACTGATCGTATAACCTCTCCATATCAGCATCCGTCATGTCTCTTATATCCTTGTCCTTCCACGATTTCGCCGATTTATCGGCACAAATCGCCATTGTTATCGAACCAACGAAAATAATGATTGTTCTAACATTGGCAAACATTTTTGTGCTATTTTGTGTTTCGACGAGATGTCTATAAGATAATTGAGGTTAGGTTGTGCTGTGCCGTTTACAAGGTCAGCGAATAACTCGTGTTGAACTTTGACACGAAGCAATTAGTGTCAAGTTCCGCCTGTAGTGGGCGAGCTGGGGACATGAAAATATGAAGAAAAAAAAAGGTTTGCATGTCCTTTTTACCGACTGAGCACGGAGTTTCACCAGGTGAGCAGGGCCGGTTGGAGAACGTCTTTGCCAATGAAAAAAAAGTCCTGCAATTTCTTCACGAATGCCATTTCGCACACCCGCGATTTCCGACGTTCCCATTGGTCGGGTCCATCGAATTGTCCAATCACCGCGCGTGTGCGGACTACGAACGGCGGTCGGGCAGGGGTGGGGCGTACGAATACGATACGGAGGGCTTGCCCTTGAGGGCCCCCATGCGCCCATGCACGCGAATACGATTTCCTAGGTAGCCCCGCGATCGCGAAGCATGTTTCGTGATGGCGTCAATGTCGCGGTTCATGTACGTCGTGTTTTCAAAATACAAAACGGTAAACAAAGCGTGACCAGATGAAGATGAAACGTTCGAAAATCGAGGTGATCAACGCGACGGTCGAATCGTATCTGAAGAGACGCCGATATCAGGTTAGTCCGACGTAATTCAACGTTATTTACAAAACTTTAACCCAAAATAATCCAGGATGATCCAACGATCTGACATAACCTCATTGAACTATTGAAAATAATAATAATAATAATAATATTTCTATTTTTCGTGATTCTAATTATCGTCGAATTTCGAAATTGTTCGATTATATTTGTAATTGTGGAAGATAGAATTTTGTTCTGCAGGACGGCGAATTGTTTAGAAAGACCGATCGAACCGGTTGTCGCACCAGCGAGGAAATGACGTTGAACGCAACCGCTGAGTGCGGCACTTCGCGCGACAATTCCATAGTCTTCAGCGCGATCATCAACGACGTTGTAGCCGCCGATCAGGCTTACCACAGGTGATCATCTTCGTCCATCTATTTGTCTCTAACCTCTTTGTTTGGTCTTGCGTAAGGATTTCCGATGCTCACGCAAGATCCGTCGCTGTAATCCAAATGGAAAATTCATTTATCATGAACCGATTGTATATTTTTTATTGCGTCGCCGCAGACTTAAATCCTGGGTGAACAATATCGTCAACGGCAAGCTGAAATCGGAGCTCGTCGGTCTGCTCTATCCCGTGTTCTGTCATCTCTACCTGGAGATGTTGCACGCCGGCAACAGACAAGCCGCCGTGCAATTTCTCAAATCTCACCAAAGCGACTTTGTGACTGACACGGAGCGGGACTTTCTCGAAGAATTGTCCAGCGTATTTTCCATACAGGATATAGAATTAAGGCCTTTGGTCAATGCCTTCAGGACCAGAAAGTACAAAGTCGATATGTCCGACGAGGCGCACATTTGTCTTCAAAAGTTTCTTACCAAGCACGGACATATCATTATAATGCAGGTAAACAAATAAATCGTCTTTATTTTTCTTTCCTCCCCCCAGTTGAGAATATTTTAATCACGAATTGGTTCGCTCAAACAATTTTGTTTCTTCGTTCAGGTCATAAATATACACGTGACTATCATTAGAAAGATAGCGGACGCGAATACAATGGACGACGACGGTGGCGAGAGAATTCACAGAAACGAGATTGGAATAAACGGTCACGTCGAACAGGCGTCCGGAACAGGCGTGGATCGAGAGATGCGCGAACTTCAGGAAGCAATACGATTGATTAGGAACAATGCTCATCAACCGTTGAGAATATTAACAGTAAACAACGCCGTTGAGAAGTAAGTTATCGAAACCAAAATTTCATTAATCAGTCACGAATTTAATTTATTCAAAAAAAAATAATTTCCATGGATTTTTTTTTGGATAATTCAGTGCGAGCTGCGGAAGAATGACCCAGAACATGGACAAATTAGCGGCAGGATTCAGTACGGCGGAAATAAGGCTGTGGGGCGTCGGGGACACGGTTCTCATGATGCCCAGGAGTCGTCCCGCGCCTGTGACCTTCGCCTGCGACGTGGCTTCCACGAGTAGGCCACCAGAACCTAATGACGATGTGTGAGTGATGAGAAATATTTTTCAAAAAATTCCTTTTCATCGTTCTCGACGATAATTCCATCAAATATCATTCGTATTATTTATTTTATTTTATGCATATTGTTTCATTTTATTTTCTGCAAAAATTAAATATCAACGAAATGAATGTAGGGAAGAAGCGGGAGCTGTAGTATTACGGGGTCACACAGACGTCGTTCACGACATAAGATTTGTTTCCGACGCGGAAATACTTCTGTCCGTATCCAGCGACAAGGATATGCGAGCGTGGCGACTCAACGATTATACCTGCGCAGCTGTATATAAGTGAGTCACATTAAAAAAAAATATATAGTCGACAAATTCTTCAAAAAGGCGGTACAAAATATATTAAAACGTTTCGCGTATTTATTTATTTATTTATTTTTTGGTTTAATTTAATTTTTTTATTATGCTTTTCAGTGGTCACAATTATCCGATATGGTGCATGGACACGAGTGTGTTCAACTTGTACATCGCTACTGGATCACACGATCGAACCGCCAAACTCTGGTCGCTCGATCGAAAATTTCCACTCAGAATATTCGCCGGACATTTTTTAGACGTCAATGTGAGAATTTCCACAATATATATTTTTTTGTCCTTGCGACAAATTGCGATGGAAGAAATAATTATGATAATGATGATGAATAAATGAAAATTTTATCGCAGTGTATAAAATTTCATCCGAACGCTCGTTATTTGGCGACCGGTTCGGCCGACAAAACCATAAGGCTATGGAACAAAGACGACGGCGGTCTCGTGAGAGTTTACGTGGGTGCACAATCGACGATTTACAGTTTGGCGTTCAGTCCGGATGGAAAATATTTGGCAGCTGCCGGTGAGTTATCGAAAAAAAAATATAATACAATTCAATAATTTTTTTTAAATATCGAGAGAGGGACATTTTTATTTGTAAAATCAAGGATTGCAAAAAAAAAAGGACAAACTTGTTTATTAGAGAATGCTGCAATTATTCCAAACTCTATTTATAATCATCCTGATTTTTTTATTAAAAAAAAAGGAGAATCGAAATCGAATTGATAAATAAAATGTTGTGTGATCAGGCGATGACAAATGCATCGCAATATGGGATTTGGCGACGGACGCGCGTTTGACGGAGCTGAAGGGTCACCAGGACACGGTTATGAATTTGGATTGGAGCTCGGACGGTCAATACATAGCGAGCTCGAGCATGGACGGCGTTGTCCGTCTGTGGTCGACTCAAGAACACATTAGCAACTTTAGCAGGTGACCAAAAATTCCAATAAACCCATTTGTTTATTTATTCGACTAATCTTTATCCAAATAATCGTTATTCAGTATCATCAATGAAAACAAAAAACGTTATTTATGTTAATTAAATTAATTCACTGATTTTTCAGCGGTTCAAGCAATTCAACGATCGAAGTCAACAGTCCACAAGTATACTCAACCAATTGCTCAAGCATTCTTTCGCTTCAATATTATCGAAAAAACAATTCACTCGTGTGCGTGGGAACGGTTTGAATTTTTTTTTTTTTTTTTTTTCGTTATCCAATCTTTTTTTTTTGTTTTTTTATTTTTTTTTTAAATTACTGTTTAGTCTTCTTCAATTTCATTTTATTTATCATTTCGTGTCTTTCGAATTGTGTGAACACGCATACGTCGCGTAAAACAAAATATTAACGAGAACGGAAAAAGAAAATGGAAAAACAAAAAGAAATCTTTTTCAAGCCACTGCCAAGTGATTATCACGCGATAATTTGTAACAAGCTCATCGCTGCTTTGCTCCTCGCAATTTTCAACCGGACTGACGACTTCCGCCTGGGTCGCCTCACCGACGGTGAAATTAATTTGTTTCATTATTTTTATACCGGACTTACGCGAAGCAAACAAAAAATTCAATTCGAATTGAATGAACGAAAAAAAAAATTTTGAAAATAAAAACACGAAAGAAGAAATAAAAGAAACAATCGATGGAAATGAAATGTAATATTTCTGGAGCTACGTGGACGATTGTGATTGAATAAATTCGAACGACGATGATGGACAGGAAAAATAAATGGTTCGAAGGTTTAAAGAATTCGTTTGACGTAAAATTCGAATGTTTATTCAATTTTTGTTGTTCGAATTGGTCAATAGATCGATTATACGTCTTTGAAAACTTCGGAAAGAGGGAACCCTGATGACAAATCCAAACTACCGAACCAAATCCAAATATCCAAACCCAAAAAAATACAATTTCGACAGTAACAACGATGGGAATAATGGATTTGTAAAGCACTCTTTATGTAACCGATCGGAATTACAACAGTGGTACAAAATACAATAAGTGTGTTACCGGGGCCGTAACATTCGATGAGGCTCGGACGCCAGAGCTGAAATTCAATTAAATTCGTGTCTTTTTATTTCCATCATTTTTTTATTCAATTTTTTATATTTTTTTACGACTCCAACCGAAATATCGTGAATCAAATTCGTGTTTACAATTAAATTAGACGCGTATGCAAGACGGGACAAAATGTTTTTATGCGACATAATTGTTCGACATATATATATATATAAATAATTTAAAAAAGGAAGAAAAAAAAATGATAATCAAAAAATGATATTATTCGACCGTCGTGATAATTTGACAATTTGACCAGTAAAAAATATGGGTGACAGAGGAATGAACGTTGTATATTTCGCGTACCTTTTTAACGGATTTAACACTAACGGGCGTTACACTGAAAAAATCTAAAGAAACAAAAAACGGAAAAAAACAAAAACAATCCCAATTACATTACGAAATTTCGACACAATTTCGACGTACGTACACACACACACACACACACACACACACACTTTATCCACATGGTCTTGGCTATCTCATAAACGGTTTTGTTCCTTTCAATTATCAGCCAACGATTTTAAAAAAATAATAACTTTTTATTAAAACGAAGACGAAAAAAAATAATTGAAGAACGAACAAAATATAATTATATAATTTTTCTTTTAAATGATGATTTTCAATGAGAATTTTCGTGAATATATTGATAATCGTGATTGAACGATGAACGAGACGAAGATCGACGCAAAAATGTGTTGGTACTGATATTACAAATTAATTGTTCCTTAAAACAAGCGAAGGGTTTGCTAATTCGTGTATTGGCAAAGGTTTTTTCGTCGTTTAAATCGCGATTCGAACATCGCGATGTCGAAAACGTTTGTTAATTAATTATCTTGTTGTTGTTTTTTTCTTCTGTTGTTTTTAAATATTTCATATATATATATATATGTATATATATAATTTTTTTTCGTTTGCTTTCGAGGTCAGAGGTGACTGTAAATTGAAGTTCTGTCGTTTGAAACTATCGTTTGTATCGTCCTTTTATCAGTTGCAGCGCTTTCGCCATGAGAGGTGCTTTGTTCTTCTTTATGACTCCGGAGGCTTTGAGAAAAAAAGAATTTTGTTAGACAAATCATTTTATATTGTATTTTAACCCTAGAATGGCCACCCTACGAAGAAATCCCTGGCCCATCGTTTTTTTTTACTTGCAAAATTATTTTCAGAATTAAAAAAAAATTATACTTTGTCCTTTGAAGCTTTTAAAAATTAATTTTATATTTTTTTTTAATGAAATGAAACGGAAATGAAATGCAGGACCAATCTAGGGTTATATATGTGTATATTTTCTTTACTCACACGACGATTTGCCACGTGACATGGGAGGCGGTGGTACCGAAATGTTAGTCGCCGAATTGCTACTTCCGCTGAGTATCATTTGTTTCTTGAGATCCGAGGAAGACGTCGTGAGTTTCGCAGTTCCGTACTTGGCCTGTTGACGAAGCACGTTACGCGGTGGTTTGTCGACGTACGCGAGTTTCGCCGATCTAACGGGCATGGATTTGTCGATGGATTCTTTTATATTTGCCGTCAGAGCTTTGAGTTTGGCTTCTCTCTCTTCCCGACCGCGCTGCGAAACAAAAAAAACACATTCAACACGAAATTTCGTCATCGAAACAATTGTAAATGCATTTTGGAAATTATTATCTCAAAAATGAATTTTTTTTTAATTTTAGCCAAACGATTTATAATCGAAAGCATGAATTTTGAAATAATTTCCGTGAGACGAATTCTCACCAGATACATGTCGCGCCATGATTCCATTTCCTCGCGTTTCTTGGTTCGAAATTCACGATTGCAATGAAATTGCCAAAGTTTGTCGGTGTCCTCGATCAAGTATGGATTATAATTTTCCACGGTGAACAACTGATCGGGGGTCGCACGTTCCAATACCGGTTTTATAATGTCGTACGGTATACCGCCCGTGAAACCGAGTTCTGTGGAAATTATTTTTTATTACAACAACAAACGCACCGTCGACATTTTTTATTAACCATTTTTTAAAAATAATAATAATAATAATCGTGAAGAAAAAAAAAACTTGCCGTGAATATTTTCGATGAGGACTCTGATGGCTTCTTCGCAAAGTGTCGGAACACTCGTGTACCCAGATTTCATTCCAGAATAAACTTTGGTTCTGGAAAAAAAAAATTATTTGCAAAAAAAAAAAAACATTTTTTAAATATTTTTGTATGCTCTTCAATAAAAGGAAAAAATCACACACACACACAATCAATTACCTCTGAGTCTTGGTGTAGATCGATTCGCTAAGGGCTTTGGATTCTTCCTGCTTACGATGCAACGGATTGACATAGTGAACGGGCAACGGTCTGTAGTTGGGACTTATTTCAGGTAACGTGGAGGCTAGATCGACGTTGAGCGGTTCGAGCTTAACATTAGGTCCTAACAGAGACAGTGGCTAAAAAATATCAAAAAGACATTGTCAATAAGTCACCAAAAATGAATCAAATATTATTCAACCACAACACTTTGGTCCATTTCGAAAATGAACCCAAAAAAAATCAAAACAAATCTTCAAACGTTTACTTCGGGATCGGCACTTGTTTGAGGCTCGGTTTTGACTTTGACGGTGCTTCGGGCGACTGAACTGGACGACGACGACGAAGACGTCGACGCGGCTGGTTCGGTCTTCACCGTCTTAACCGCCGGCGAACTCGGCGATACCGGATTCGCCTTTTTACGAGCGATCGGACGATCCGTACACATGCCAAGAGCTTCTGCGAAACTCGCTCCTGCAACGAAAAAAATGAATCACATGTTAATATATTTAATATTTTTATTGTAACAAAAGAGTGCGATAATAATAAAAATAATTTTTCATACCAAATAATAACAATAATGATACTAATAATAATATATTATATAAATATTTTGTATAAAAAATTCGTTTAAATACTCTCACACAAAAAATAAAAATCCAAATAATGTAATTGAAACGTTAATAAAAAAAAAAAAAAAATACTAACCAGAATTACAATCAATGCCATCGTCCTTGCTCATCTTCTTCTTCTTCACTTTCTTGTCCTTCGGTTCCTTAAATTTTTCCTTCGAACGTTTATCATCGGAATTCGTTTTTTCTATCTTCGTTTTGGTCCCATCGTGACAATCATCGCGATCCTCCTTGCTCGCCGAACGATCCTTCGACGTCGACGAACCACCACCGCCGCTGTGACTCTTCGTTCTCGATCCCGATTCCTTGTTCGGGCTTGTTTTGTCTTTTCGTTTTTCATTCTTGCGATGTTCCGAAATTTTCGTATCGTTTTTAATTTTGTCACTCTTGTCGCTGTCTCGTCGTGATTTTTCGTTGCTCGTCGACGTGGGTTTCGACGAGCTCTCGCGCGAACGCGATTTCGCGGATTTGTCATTTTTGTGATCGCCGTGTCGCGACGACGAACTGCCACGTTCGTAAAACGGTGGCGAAGCCGGACTCTCGAGTTTTGTTTTCTGTTTTTCCGGTTGTTCGTCGTCGCTGTCCGAATCCACGAAATTTCCACGATTACGATGATTCTTTCGCGCGGGTTCGTCGTCCGAATCGCGTGACAATATTTGCGTTGCCACGTCGTCCTGATCCTCGTAATCTTCGTCCATCGGCGAATCCACGCTTTTCCGTCGTTTGTTCGAATCTTTGTCGCTCGTTGTGTTTTCGTATTTGCGTTTTCTTTGCGAATCCGTGGACGTTTTTGTCGTACCGCCGTTGCTCGTGCTGCTCGTCACGCGATTGCAATCCTTTCGCGAATCTTCGGTTTTGCTGCGTATCTTCGTGGACGTCGATGACAATTTTCCGGATTCCGAACGATTCTCGCTTCTCGAATCGCGCGTGTCTCTCGTCGTTTCTCTGGAGGAACTTTTTGATTTTTTTTCGCTCTTCGATTCCGTTTTTGAGTGTCTCTTGTCTATCCCGTTTTTCGACGAGGATTTGTGATCTTTTTCGGTGGTCGTTTCGCGCGATGATTTTACCTCGTTTTCACGAGGTTTTGAATTTTCCGACGACGTCGATGATGACGAATTTTTCGTTGAACTACGCGATTGATCGGGTTTATCGTTATTACGATTTTGTTTTTCACGTGTTTCGCTGTTGTTCGATTTGTATCTGGAATTTTTTATTGTTTCGGTTGTGGAAATGAATTTCAATAATTCCGAAAGTCAATTTTAATAATTTAAGAAATTGTTTTTGTTTTTTTTTAAATCTTTTTTTTTACCTCGAGGAGTCTCTGTCGTCCTCGTTGTCACGATCGCATTTGGGCGAGTCCGAATCGCTGTATCCTTCGGGAGCGTCGGGCACGCAAGCTTCGTCCTCCTCCTCGCTCGTCTCGTCGTCCACCACCATCGTTTTCCATTTGGCGACCAGGGCCTTTGCGGCGTCGCCCACGCTACCGTCAAACTTTCGCAGGGCATTCACCGTTCTTCCCACTCCGGTTTCCTTCAGATGCTGCACCGTCACTGGCAATTTGTACAGCTTTTCTATGCAGTGGAGATTCTGAAGGAATGTGGAAAATTGATTCTGATTAATGGAACGGGTTAAAATGTGCGGTATTTGCTCCTTATATCGACATCCGAACCCAACAGTTTTATATTCGTTCATCTCGATATAACAAACTCCTCATTGATCGCCAGTGACAAAATGGCTTCGAAGCATTGTTCGGAGCACAAAAAAATTATATTTCTATTTCCATCGCCAATATTCCACGGACAACAATAAAGCAACACAAAAAATCATGATACGAATGTTCGTAAACTCTGATGCGACCGATGACTATCATTATCACCTGATCCTACCAACATAAATCCTTTAATTTACGTTAAAAAACGATACATCAATTTTCATGAAAAAGAGGTTAAGTTTCGACACCTAAAAACTCCAACAGATGTTTGTTCAAAAAAATTCGACAAACCACGAATATCCTTGAACATATCGAAGCATCGTTCATTCATACAATATTATTTCATCAAATGTCAGACGAATTACAATATTAAATGACAAAAAAAATAATAAAAAACGAAAAAAAAAAAATCTTTTTTTTATTCGTCAATTTTTTACGTCGAACGAGCCGTTGCGCCAGTTCGTGAAATTGTAGGTTATGCATGTAGAAAATATATTCAACGACGATCTTGACGAATTGTTCGAGATTACGATGAAAAAAAAAAAATGTATATTCATGAAGCGAAGCCCGAATTTTTACACACCCTGGCCTCGTTGTCGGTCCATCGTTCTAAGCTTCGCTGATAATGCTGAATTTTATCCACAACGGACATATTGGCAATGCCAGCTGTGCGGACGAAGACCGACGATATGTGCTTTTGCGGTGCAAGGATTGACGAGCGGCAAGACGCGTGCGAGGTGGGTGAGGAGGGGGGCGAGGAATCCAGAGACGACGTATTCGTGACAGACCGCGGGAGAGAATTGATTCTCCTCGCGGAAAAAAAACGCTCGTGCGACCCTCGACGTAATTAAGAAAATTGGACGTTGCCTCGTTTGATTTTTTTTTTCTTTTGTTATCGAAATGCGTATTTGTTGACTCGAATTACGCACGCACGAACCGTCATGATCCCACGTTGCAACTTGATTTCTCTCTCTGTCTCTCTATCTCTCACACTCGTTCGCTTTCTCTCTGTCTTTCTTTTTCTCTATCCCCTCTCTCTCTCCCACGCATTCGCTACCATTCTCCCTCTCTCTCACTCTCATTCGATACAATCGAATCGCTTTCTCTCAACTGGAGATAAAAATTCCGTTGGACCAGAGAGACAGAAAGAATCGAATGAATAGAAGAGTTGAAGAGAGAGAGAGAGAGTCGTTTCTTCCTCTTGGGCCTTGCTCCAAAACGGTTATCATGGCCGCATGGCCATTGGGCCTTTCGCGAACTCATGATAACGATCTTACCAGATTTTACACGAAATCTCGGGGCTCCTTATCCCGCATTCACTCTGCCCTGAAAATCGTGTAACATCTGACGCCAAAATAGCGGCTGCCATGGTGAGTCTCGCGCTTGCGCATCAACCAATCCTCACTCACGACTTCTCCTCCTTCCTCTCCATTGGCTCTCCGCTCTGCTCGCTCATCCAATAACGCCCGTGCTTACCACACACACTTGCGAACAATCGTCCCCAGTCGGCCGCCATCTTGGTTTCATCTCCGGTCACATTACGTCTCACGGGGAAACACGAGAGTGACCAAAAAACCCGTCGATGGAATCTTAAACGGGACACAAATGGCCCATGCGCATGCATCCACTTAGCTCACGTGCAATTATCATGCATACACGATCATTGAAATACAATCGAACGACCAATAATCCATTGTTTGCAATTTCACCACGACGTCCATCACAATCGTTGTCTCAAGACAGAAAAAGAAAGATCATCGACGAACGACATTCAAATACCCCGGGCAAAAGGGACACCTGGCGAGTGTCTCGACAACAGCCAATCCCGTCGCAGATAATGCAACGGGAAACCTTTCAATCACCGCCGCGAGTGCGACAAGAACAGCGCTATCGTCGCTCGCCGCAGAGCGAGAGAGAACGAGCTAAAACCGTTTAAACACAATCTGTACGCAGAGGGCGCGACGATCGTGACCGAAACTGCGACGATAAACGTGTCCGAGGGTGGGTACTTCGATCGTCGACGTTAGCGGGGCACGGCAGGGGAAGAACGTAATTTCCGATCGTGATACGTGCGGGAGTTGGTTTTGCAAAAGTCGTCGACGTCGTTAGTCGTGTTACGGTTTGGTCCCTGGTGACCACGGCTAGAACGCGATAGAGAGAGAGAGAGACGAACATCCTCTGATTAGTTCGTTGAAACAAGACGCGTCGGTAAATCGGCTCGTGATCTTATCAACATAATTAAAAATAAAAAAACAAGAATCAACGTAAATCCAAAAAAAAAACCATAACAATACAATAAACACGAGTCAAAAGGTGAATTGTGACGAAACAACGAAATAAAAGAAAGAGAAAGAGAAAAAGAAAAAACAAAATGGCAATGTTTCATCTGAAGAGATTGGCCAGACCGGCAGGATCAGCGGCAAATGAACTTCAGGGTGTTCTAAGCCGTGCGGTTCCGGTCTCGCAAACATTGCAAATCAATCGTGGTTATGCCGATCATCAGATACCGGACAGGCTCAAGGACATACCGATATCCGAAAATCCAAAATTTTTCAACATGGTAGAATATTTTTTTCATCGGGCTTGTCAGGTCGTTGAGGACAAATTGGTCGAGGACGTGGGTTATCGTTCGCGCATGACCCTCGAGGAACGTAAGAAAAAAGTCAAGGGCATTTTGATGCTGATGGAACCGTGCGATCATATACTCGAGACTTGCTTTCCCTTGAGACGCGACTCGGGCGATTACGAGATGATAACGGGCTATCGGGCTCAACACTCGACCCATCGAACACCATGCAAGGGAGGTCGGTATACTGCGGCTCGTTTCCCAGTTCTTTTTTTTTTTTTCTTTTTTCTTTCTCTCAGTCGATCCTTTACGGTCCTTTGTCTTGTTCGTGAGCTTTGTAACACGCATATACACGCACACGTGATTTATAACGTTGAATATGTGTATGTGTGTGCATGATGGCTCGTGGAAAAAAAAATTCTCAGAAACATCTTTGTATTTATTTTAAACCATTTTTTTTCTGTCTCTCTCGCTCTCTCTTTCTCTCTGCCTCACCTTTCTCTCTTTCTACCTTTAGTTTAGGTCGAAGGGACGTGTTTAAAGGACCCTTTGGCTTGTGTGTGTGTGTTTGTATGGGGTGGCTTACAGAAAATAAAAATCATCAGGAATATGAGCTTCGTATTTATATTAAAACATTTTCTCTCTCTCTCTCTCTCTCTCTCTCTCTCTCTCTCTCTCTCTCTCTCTCTTTCTTTTTACTTTTAGTTTGCATAAACAGAAAAGTTTCCATCACACCTTTCAATAATAAATTCTATTATTATCAAGTACAGCCAAAGCAACAAACTAAAAAATAAATAATAATGATAATAATAACAGAAGCTGAGTTTGCAGTTCCGCACATCGCGCCATGTATGTCGGGCTACTGCGACGTTTTACGTAATGTCTTCACGCATCTCTCCAAACTCCTCGCACCAAATTCCAATGCGGATCATGTAAAAAAAAAAAAAACTACCCCATCCCCCTCTCGAAATTGCAATAATAATCTCCATTGAAAAGAACGCCATTGTAATCCTCACAATTGCAAAAAAGTAATTAAGTGAAAAAAAAACAAAAAAAGGAGCGCACACGCACAACGGTCATCGACCTCGCGCCTAGCGCCACGTGGACGATAATTCCACGCGTTTTTCGAATATTCGGATTACCGTGATTGTGCGTGCGGCACATGGCTCCCCGGAATTTATGTACGTTGGGCTTTTGGCGGGAAAACCGTCATTGGCCCGAGCAAATGTGTTATCTGTCCAGGAGGATGGAGGGGGGGGGGGGGCGATGATTATGAATAATGGGGTGGGGGTTAACCCTAACTTGTAATAGACTTGTAGGTTGCGGAATTGTTGTGATAACGATTTGCGGTCACTTAAATGAGAATATAAATTAAATAAGAAAAAAAGGAAGGAGAAAATCGATTTCTTTTTGTAATGGCTAATTTTGAATATTATAGGGCTGCAAATTAAGGGACCGTATTGCCGAATATTTAATTTTTTAAATATAATAGATTGCAATAAAGATAAAAAGAAAAAAAAATAGGGAACTTAGAAAAAATAAATAATAATATATATAGATATGCACATAAAAGCCAGTCGAATTAATTTTATTTGCCTTTCTTTTTTATTTCAATTTCAATTTGCGTAAGTGTCACCATTATCACAGTCTGCACCTACGTAAAGAAAAAAAAAAAACACGCGATACGCGACACCATAACACATTGTGTTTGTTACCAATTAGCACCCACTGGAACTCGTCACAAGTACTCGACTGGCAATAACAATCATCGTTCGCACCAAACACGAGCCAGAGTTATTTATTCCGAGTAGTTTCTCCATGCTCTGCGCGAAAATCGTACATCTTGGCACGACTAAAGATTGTGTGACGAGTTGACAATTTGTTTGAAGAAAAGAAAAGCTTTACAGTCACTGACCGAGCCACCTGGCAGGTGCATAATATCGTACAAATTGTTCGCGACAACTCGTCGCGGTTGAATAAACTTTGTGCACTTTTTTTTTTTCACGAAGAGAACGTCTATTTTGGGACTGGCGATGACTCGAATTAGCGTCAATCATGGTCCAAACACGTTGTCCACCTTGTTGTTATAATTATGATAATCATATTTTCCACGATAATATTTTTCAACCTTCGCCAGCGTCGCGAAACAATTTTTTTTAAGAAGCATTTTTTTTTTTCACGTTGTTTCAAGCCGTTTTCCGAACTCGCGAGGCCACAGCGAATCTCTGGCGATGCCCCGTGACACATATTCGAGCCGATTACAACTCGTGAAAACGGATGCCGCGAGGCGGCAATGTTTATTTTGCGATTATTAAAACGTTGCGATCGTTGAATCGAAATTACGCGTTTTGTTATTATTATTTTTATCGCTCAGCTGTTTTGAAGATGAAAAAAATTATATTCAACCTCTTTGGGTTCGTCTCTAAGCTATTATTATTATTATTATTATTATTATTATTATTATTATTATTATTATTATTATTATTATTATTATTATTATTTTACGGGGGATTCTCCTCTCAAATATTTTTAAAAAAGAAAGAAAGAAATTATTATTAATTTTATTATTATTATTATTATTGTTATTATTATTATTATTATTCCAGGAGGGATTCCCCTTTTCTAAAATATTTAAAAAAGAGAGAATTATTATTATTGTTATTATTACTTTTAATTTCCGTCGACGGCTGCTGCATTGCTTCGGCAAAAAAAAATTAGAAATAAAAAATTCTCGACCCCTTATCGTAACGATAACATCGACGGGGAAAAAAAAGAAGACAAATACGATCGGAATTTTGTTATCGGGAAAATTTTCGCGTTATATCGGCGCGTCGGCGTGAATGTAAATTCTCTCTTCTTCTTCTTATTTTTTATTTTTCAGTCGCGAGGTTTGATTGAGACTAAACGGGCAAGACGACGGAGAAGAATCGCGATGATCGTGTATCGTTATTCGTTTTTTAATACTCGAACGACCACGAGAATGACGCATGATAGGAACGAACACGACTGTTGAAGTTGTTGTTTTTTTTCTTTCTAAATTTCAATTACACCGGTCACACGGAATGACGTTCGTCATTATTTGCATAATGGTTGCCGGTTTTTTTTTGTGTCTGACCAGACACGCGCGTGACGATGCACACAAACATATAAACATATGCAGAGGCTTTAATTTAATGTAATTCGTCGGGACAATTAAATTGTTTGCTTTATCTTTGTGTATTTTTTTTTCTGTTCTCTTTTTACAAGGAAGTTGTAACTCTTTTGCTTCCTCGTACATATATACATATGCATGTATATATAAAAAAAATTAAATAAATAAAAATAATGATTGATAAATAAAAAATAAAAATTATAAAATATGAAAAATCAATTTTATTATTAGCTGATAAATCTCGTAAACTTTGACCGATCGAACCCCGGACTCTTTCACATCGTTACAATTATCATTCGACCGTGATAATCTCATCATCGATTTTTTTTTTTTCGAAGATCGTGTAAAATTTGTCGGATTTTAGATCAACGATCTAGAAACTCTAGTCGAAAACTTACGATCTAGAATGTTGAAATCGAATGGGATCTAGAATGTTGAAGCGACGAGACCCCTGCGAAGCCGGTTACCCAGCTGGGTCGGGCAACGAGGTCGGACAGAATCCCTCGTCGTCGTTAAGAGGTTTATAAACATGTGTGTGTGTGTGTGTGTGTGTGTGTGTTTGTATTTAAGAATCACGTAATGCATCGCGAGAGCGCTAATGGCCACGACACATGTGGATCAGCTTGATGTGTGTGTGTGGGTGACCCATTGGACTTGGTAAAAAAACAAAACTTTTCATTTTTTCATTCAAAAATGTCAATTTTTTTATTATTCCAAAGCGAAGGTATTTTTTGATAAAAATGTAGGTTTTTTTACACAGTATAGTGACCAGTATTGTTGTACTCACAGTGGCAAGAATTAAAATTTATTTTTCTAAGAATAATTGTAGGAATTAATTAAAAATTATCTTTTTGTTTTTGAATTGCAGAGAATTTTTTTATTTTATAGAAAGGAAATTGTTGGTCGAGGGTCGAATGGGTTGCCAATGGATTGCGCACGACGTAACGGTGCCGTGCAGTCTGAAGTCACACCGTGTGTGTGTGTCTCATCGCCTTTCCCTCGTCCCACCTTTCACCGATCGTTCGGTGCCAAAAGTTTTCACCAATCGATCATCCCTCTACCGATTTAGAAACGATTCACGAATCCAACACGCACTCGCACACGATGGTCGACTATTTTCAATGCGATATTTTTTTCGTCGATCAATTATATTTGATTACTCTTCATTCATTCAAATATCAATAAATGAATAAATGAGAATTAATGGATCAATGAGAATCAATGAAAAATACATAAATAAATAAAAATTCGATGAAATTTTATGGTTGAAATGAAAAGAAATAAGAAAAAAAAACTATATTGAGATAAACGATTATTGTTTATTATTATGACGTAGCTTGAGAAAAACAGAAGGAGTTAAAAAAAAATAGGATTCGTCACTAATGGAGAATGGCGCAAAAATGTTTTTTTTTTTCAAACTGGCGACCCATGGGCAAACCGGTCGTACGTTCGTGTTTAGTCACCGGACCATCGCACGAATATCTTAAAATAGTTGTACGAGAGTGTGGATCCGCGAGAGCGATACGTCTCGTCGTGACCACGGGACCGCATCTTGTCGGCGAGGCCTGGTTGCAAAAAAAAATAAAAAATAATAATGACAATGCATCGAATTTGTTGAAAATATTTTTAGACGCTTATTTTCGTATTTTTTTCTGAATATAAAATCTCGTCTGTTCGCAGGTATTCGTTTTTCGATGGACGTATGTCGCGACGAGGTGAAAGCACTTTCGGCCCTGATGACTTTCAAGTGCGCTTGCGTGGACGTGCCGTTCGGGGGTGCCAAAGCCGGAATCAAAATCAATCCGAAAACTTATTCCGAACACGAACTCGAAAAAATAACTCGAAGATTCACCCTCGAACTCGCCAAGAAAGGCTTCATTGGTAATTTTTACAAAATTAAAAAAAAAAAACGGAAACTCATGAAGAAATAATTTTCAAATTTAATTATTTTTTATTTTTAAATAATGATTTTTTAAAAAAGATTTTTTTTTCTGAGAAAAGATTTCTGTAAAAATAAAAGTAAAAACTTTAATAGATAAATGATTTGGGAATCGAATGATTTTCATTATTTATTTTCTATACTTTTATACGATTGATTTTTTTTTTGTTGATAAAACAATTTTGTAAAAATGTGTTTTGCGACGTTTTATTTTAAGGACCGGGTGTGGACGTGCCAGCACCAGACATGGGAACGGGTGAGCGTGAGATGTCGTGGATAGCCGACACTTACGCAAAGACAATCGGTCATTTGGACATAAACGCTCACGCCTGCGTAACCGGAAAACCGATAAATCAGGGTGGCATACACGGACGCATATCGGCTACCGGTCGCGGAGTTTTTCACGGACTCGAAAATTTCATAAACGAGGCGAATTACATGAGCATGATCGGTTTGTGAATTCTTCAATTTTATTTAAATTAAAAATCCACAATTTATTTATTTATTTTTTCAAACAATTTATCACGCAATTAAATTTTATATTGAAATAATCAAAAAATCGGAGCAGATTTAATTTTGATCGACCGAAACAAATTCTGCTAAATTAAATCGATCAAACACGAATTTTACTAAATTATTCGATGGAGAAAAATCGTAATAATGAATTATTATTATCGATTATTTATTTATTATCGTAGGAACGACACCGGGTTGGGGTGGCAAGACGTTTATAGTTCAAGGTTTCGGTAACGTGGGTCTTCACTCGATGCGTTACCTTCACCGTGCGGGTGCCACGTGTGTGGGTGTCATAGAGCACGATGGATCCATCGTCAACCCCGAAGGCATCGATCCCAAACTGTTGGAGGATTATCGCATCGAGAACGGCACGATAGTCGGTTTCCCGGGTGCTCAAGCTTACACCGGTGAAAATCTCATGTACGAACCGTGCGACATTTTCATACCCGCGGCCATTGAAAAAGTTATAAACAAGGAAAACGCCGGACGCATTCAGGTTCGTCGTCAAACAAATTCATTTTTAAAAAAATCAATTATATCGAAAATTTAAAAAAAAATTGAAAAAAAATTAACAAAATGACAACAGGCAAAGATAATCGCGGAGGCTGCGAACGGACCGACCACACCGGCCGCCGACAAGATTCTCATCGAGCGCAACATCCTCGTTATTCCGGATCTCTACATAAACGCGGGCGGTGTGACCGTTTCGTTCTTCGAGTGGCTCAAGAATCTCAATCACGTGTCCTACGGACGTCTGACTTTCAAGTACGAGCGCGAATCGAATTATCATCTTCTCGAATCCGTGCAGGAATCGTTGGAACGCAGGTTCGGTCGCGTGGGCGGTCGTATACCCGTCACCGCTTCCGAAGCTTTTCAAAAACGCATTTCCGGAGCCTCGGAGAAGGACATCGTGCACTCCGGGCTCGATTACACGATGGAACGTTCGGCCAGGGTACGT
Organism: Diplazon laetatorius; assembly: GCA_963662125.1. Lineage (NCBI taxonomy): Eukaryota > Metazoa > Arthropoda > Insecta > Hymenoptera > Ichneumonidae > Diplazon > Diplazon laetatorius. The sequence continues at coordinate 1,877,664 of OY759162.1, read as the reverse complement.
CTCGTCATCCAAAACCTTTCTTTTCCTTCCAATTCCCCGAGAGAAAACAATAAAATCTGATGGCGATTTTTTTTTGCACAGGCTATAATGAAAACCGCGATGAAATTCAACCTTGGGCTCGATCTTCGAACCGCCGCGTACGCAAACTCCATCGAGAAGATCTTCACCACATATTCCGAGGCTGGTCTCGCCTTCTAAACCGCCCCTTGAACCGTCGTCACGGATGCGAAGAACGTCAACCGAAAAAAATGAAAAATAAAAATAATGATTATTGAAAAAAATTTTTAAATCGTTTACGATAGGGAACTTGATGAGATTCAGTCGAGCCAGTATTTCGGGAAACCGCGGGAAAAGGAGGGGGACACTCCTTTTCCCCCCCTCCCGATCGTGTCGTGTCAGTCTGATAAGACAAGCATGTAAACTAGATTTCATTTTAAATAGCTTATCCACATACCCAAGCATTATTGATTATCAATGTCTCTTCAATCTTTTCCGCTGCGACATTAACTCGATATATAAAAAAAGAAAAAAAAATGCAATCAAGCAGCGAAAAGTTTTTTTATCTCCAATTTTTATCCGGAAGTAAGGTGCGAGCGAGATCTCGGGATTGTATCGAACCGTATAAAAAAAAAAAAAAAAAAAAACATCGTGCCATTGAAAATGAGAAAATGATCGACGATGATAAACGATAGTTTTTAATAAACTTGTACATTTTAATCAACTCGTGAGTTATGAGCTCTCGCGGCACTGCATGTATCTTAACGATCGCACCGATCGTCGTTGCAAATCGAGCGGATCCTTGTTTCGCGCCGGATCGAATTCAAATGAAGAAGAAGAAAAACAAACAAATAGAAAGTGAAGAAGGCCGAATGAAAGCTTGAAAAGAGAGAGAGAGAGAGAGAGAGAAACATGAAACAACAGATATTTCTACCAGACGCTAGAAGCGCAATGTATTATAATTATTATTATTGCAGTGAAACTGTTTAAAAAAAATAAGAAAAAAACGCTGCTGCTGAAATTACGTTATTGATATTAAAGACTAAACAAGTGCTCGAAACGAATGGAAATTTTGTTTTATTTATTTATTTATTCGATGGATTTGGTTAGTTTTCTTTTATGTCTTATTTATTTATTTACGAGAGTCGTCCGACTCGTCTGTACCTCGTGGGGGCGATTTTTCGAGTGGGACGATCGAGCCAGAGTTCAAGCATCAACCTAGACAAAAGAAGCATCGATCCCAAGCCTCGAGAACCCTTGTTTCCGGATGATTTTGCCCGTACGAGATTGTCCCACTCATCGTGGTCTTGAGGTCTGAAAAGTTCGTCAAAAGCTTCGACTCACGTGCGGGGATCCTGAAGGGCTTCCTGAGAGTCGAATAATTCTTGCAGAACGTTCAATTCAATTAATCATTCACTAGGTATTTCATTTTTTCTTTATTACTTTATAGTTCTCTATGATTAAAAATAGTTTTTTTTGGGACGAAGGTTTCTCTTGGATTGGTCCTCAATACGAGATGTAATAAATCATCCGACCATTGCGTGGCATCGTCGGTCTGTAATTGTGATCGCCTCCGTCCGCCAATTGAATATTTCGAAAGAAATTCATCTGAGAAAGAAAAAAATTAATTTAATTCATGTCGAAAAATTAATTTTTTTTTATCGATAAAAATGAGCGTATCTATAAACTAACTTGTCGATGATTGACGAAACGTGGTACAGCCGGCAAAATCCAAGTGACGATCTCGCTGCAGGGTGGTGTGGTCAAGGACCCCAAATAAGCCACATAAGCTCCTGGAAAATCGACGTTGAACTCGGACAATGGAAAAGGTTTAACATCGACTCGCGAGTCCAAAACTTTCACGTCATTCGCGTGACTCTCCAACTTTGAAATTCCACGATTTCCCTTGTTGTCTATCTGAAAAACCAAGATTTTTTTGCAATTGTCAAAAAAAAAAAAATTTGAAAACTTCAACCGCTCAAAAAAACTTTTTTCAAAACCGATTGCCCGTGAAAAGTATTTAATTATTTTTCTTTCAAAGAAATGAGGAAGAAGAAAAAAAAAACAATATGGCCGAACTGCTAGCGTCAAATAATTTTCGTAATTGAATTATTAAAAAATTTGTCACCGCAAAAAGTATTCCAACGACGGCCAAACCGTCCTCGTGCTTTTTCGCCTCGACCATAGTTCCATATTCGCTCTTGTAATGCACCATGTGCATCTCCATGGGAAGACTGTGATTGTTGATGGTGTGCTCGCTTCCGGCATCGTCACGCGGTCCCCAATGAAAGTGCAACTGATAAAACGTGTAATCCTTGTCCAAAACGCCGCCCGAAATTTTTGGACTGTCGTTTGAATTCCACTTTGCGCTCAACAAAACTGCAACGAAGAAAAGAAGAAACGAAAATTTGGTTTTTTTCTATTTTTCAATGCTTCGGTGATGTCCGCCATTTTGTGATACGAAATGTTCGGGTCGTTGGTTCATTTCGCGCGCACCCGAATGACCGTTGTTTTGCAGCATCATCGTGTCCGGCATTTTGTCGTAATCGGACCAACGAAACGGCGTCGACACGTTCAATCGAGCCATGTCGTAGGAACTCAGATCGACGGGCGATTGTCTGCTGCCCGAACAATCCGGATTTTCTTTGCCCCATTCCGCGGTATCGGTGTAACCAAAATGGCCGCTCGACGATCTTCGGGATCTTCCGTCGAACGACGAATCTCTCGATATCGCGTTTCCACTCGCGTCGATCGCGATTACAATTAGAATAATAAATCCGCAGATCCACGAGTTTAAAATGGCCGACATGGCAGAAGAAAAATAAATAAAAATAAAACAAAGGAAAAAAAAACGAGTCTGACCGTTACCGACGATGCGACGGGAAAAAAATTATTTAAAAAATGTAACAACTCATTGCCGACGAATTGTCATTGGGAAAAAAAAGCCATTTCGTGGTTCAATCATCGACGGAGCAATTATTAACTTCGGAAGATAAGAGTCGAGAGCGTTTTGCGTTTTTTTTCTGTCTTTTTTCGTCTTTTTTAATTTTCTGACTGACGAGGCTCAGCGCAATCGCGATCGATTCGACGAGTTATGGGTTTTTTTGTCATTTGTCGCTCTTGCCTCGACGAAGAACGAAAAAATGACGACGAAACGGAAGAAACAAAGAAAGAAATTAATTCGATGCATCTTCGGAGCGATCGAGTTTGCTTATCGACTTGTTATCGACGGACTAGAGTTTGTCACGAGTCTTTCATTTGAAAAGAAATTGTAATGAAAAAAAGAAAATGTTTATTGCCATTCGGTCGAACGATTTTTATCGGTTGCTGTGGGAGTAATTGATTCCGTGTAATTTCGATTGTTTCCTTTTGCATTTTTTTTCTTCTCGTTGAGAGAGGCTATCAACGGCGAGCGATTGAGTTCGAAGCTTTCGTCAATGCCGGTGATAAGAAAATCGTTAATAAACAGGGAGAGCGAGAGAGACAGACAGAACGATTTTGCCTTGGTACGAAAGTTTTTTAAATTTATATAATTACAATTGTTTCATTATAATTTTTGGATCAATGAGCTATTGATAATACGAACCGATTGGTAAGCTGGTCGATAATGTTGCAGCACATCAATTTGTTTTTAATTTTTTCATTTTCAATTTCAAAAATGTTTGAATTATAATTTTTTTTACTCACATTCACAGCTACGTATTTGAAGGTTATATCTGTCAGTATAGTCATCTGGCTCGTTGGTCTAGGGGTATGATTCTCGCTTCGGGTGCGAGAGGTCCCGGGTTCAAATCCCGGACGAGCCCAAAACTTCATTTTTGATTTTTTTTTCTCTCAGCATTCTATCGTACTCAAGCTGACAATTATTATCAATCAAATCCGATGAGTTCGTCACTCCAATTGCTCAAGACATTTACTTCCGGTTGATACAATTAATTATTATTTAATTAAAAAAAACCAATTGTTCAATACGTTCAATATACGAATTACACACCTGTATAATTCGTATGTGCATCAACGACGCCCTCTGGTGTCAAACGAGTACACTTGCAGTTAACACGTTGATGCAAACATGGCGCTCCCGTGGAATCCGTCAAAGAAGCACAGTGACAGAGAAAGGTTCGAATAAGCTTTGCAAACCCATCGATTACATTTCGAGTCACGTGAAAACGTAATTTCCAATCGTTTTGTTACATCGGACGGATGTTTTCACGAATTGCGATGAATTCAGATGATTTTAACCTTTCGCATGCGTCCCTAACCTCAATCTCGTTCTGTTTATACGTATGTTTGGTCACTGAGTCGTTGTAAATAGGTCGAAAAACTGTCATTTCATTGTTCAAAAATCATTCCCAAGTTCACCTTACATTTTAGAAGCGATTAGAAAACATTTAGAAACATTATTAAACGCAGTGATGAAAGTAAGCGTAGAAAAAAAGGATATTCGATTTTTAATCATCAGCTGAGGCACCGATATAATATTTTACATTCATAAATAGTGCAGTCTCATTGGATAAGCTTGAAATGAAACAGTTTCCACCTGTCAAATCATACAAAATGTGTTTATTAAAGCGCAGGTTATGTCGAACGTATGAATAACATCGAAGCTAACGTCGAACGTAATTATTTTGCAGATGGGTGTGCATCTATCCGGTGTACTTGAACAGCAAGAGAACCCTGGCGGAGGGTAGAAAATTGGCCAAGGACAAGTGCGTGGAAAATCCGACGCACCAGGAAATTCGTGACGTTTTAATAGCCGCAGGCTTGGAAGTCGGAGTGGAGAACAAACTCCATCCGAAGGAGCGAAGCAAGGAGCTTCTGTACAGAGGACGCATACGCGTCCACCTGAAGAAGGACAACGGCGAGCCCGTGCATCCTTCGTTCCCCACCAGAGATTCTCTGCTTCTGCATCTGGGCACGACCATTCCCAATCTCAAGACTCGACAGGGAAAACAATCTTCCGGCGATCAATCGTCTCAACAGTCGTCGAATTCGGCGAAAAAAGGAAAGGGCAAAGGACGAAGATGAACCCGGTCGTAGAACAATATATTAAAATAATGTTACGCAATATTTCTTTCATTCGTTATCAAACGAAATACACATTTTTTTAAATGTTTGTACAAAATATATAAATAATAATGGTAAAGATCGAAGGAGACTATCTATCACGATTTTTTCATGATAATTCACACAATCCTGATAATAAATAATCATATAAAGTGTACATGACATTTTACGAGAGATCTTGTTACCTCAAAACTGATTTTATCATTTTAAAAAAATCTTATTTTCCTAAAGAATGTCTTTTTCTCTTCTCTCAATTATTTTTCAAAACCAAATATAAATTCAATAAAAATTCTGTTTCATGAGAAGCAAATAAAAACGATTTTCCGGCAACAAATCAGAAACACGTCTGGTTAATTTTTGCTGGAAAATCGCGGACGACTTTGTTGTCGGGATTTCTGACCAGCTTTCTCAGGTTTCCGAATTTTTTCATTGGCCTTGTCGTCCTTGTCTCGATTGTCGTTGGGCGAATAATTTTTGACGTCATCGTCGTTTATTCGGCTCGTGGATGTTAAATCGTTCGGAATCTGCGTTTCCATTAATTCGAAAGAATCTAGTTCCGGATAGGAAGTGGATTCGCCTGCAGGATTCACACGATCATTCGGCGGCATGGCCGATCTTTCGTCAGTAGTCGGAGCAATGTCCGATCTTTCGTCAGTGGTCGGCCCAAAGTCCGATCTTTCGTCAGTGGTCGGCGCAAAGGCCGATCTTCCCTCGAATGTCGGCCTAATAGCCGATCGTCCGTCCGTGGTCGGCGCAAAAGCCGATCGTCCGTCAGTAGTCGGCGCAAAAGCCGATCGTCCGTCAGTGGTCGGCGCAAAAGCCGATCGTCCCTGGAATGTCGGCCTAATAGCCGATCGTCCGTCAGCGATCGGCCTGATAACCGATTGATCCGAATTTTTTCGGTTTTCGTTAATTTTCGCGGGTGATGGGGCAACGGGTCCTAAAGATCGGTACTGCGTTCCGGATGTTCGAGCCTGGTTGTTCGAATGCGCCAATCGACGCGACAACAATTCCAACAGATTGTTCTCGTGCACAAGAACGTTTTTCAACATCTCGGCGTTTATTCCGCTCGGTTGAGATCGTCCGATGGGGGTTGGCGACGGATAAGACATGTGGGAGGGATGACCGTGGTCCGAGACTTCACGCTGCGCACCGACCTGCAACAATGCGATTGAAAAAATTAGAAAAAAAAATTGTCAAACCCATTTACATCATCTACACATTTGTACTTGATTATTATTTTAATTATTGTAATTTTTGATGTCTATAAAAATGTATGGAATATTTTCAAAATAAATTGTTTCGGCCGCACCAAGAAAAAAGTTAACTATTATTATTATTATTGTATTTTAATCTAAGAACTCACAATGAAACTTTGTGAAACTGGTCCGACGATGGAATTCGGAGTTTGCATCATCGTTTGGGAAATCGGATGCAACGTGGGAGCGTAGTAGGACGTCTGACAGGGTTGAGGGTGGCTCGGGGGTGTGTACGCCGATTTGTTGCACTTGGAGCAGGATTTGGATTTGCTCGGACGGTGACGATGAGACGACGAGCAAGAGCACGAGGGCATCGTCACTTTCGGTGCTTCGAACTGCATTTCACACGCAGGTTTCATCGATGGACGGCTGCTCAGATTTATCCGATTTCCGCAAACGTCGCAGGTCCCTCCGCAACCAACGTTCGAGTTGTCCAGCATCGGGGTTCCCGTCATTGGTCCACCGTTCAAAAAATAACTCAACACTCGATCGGCGTGAGCTGAAAACCAAAAAAAAAATTCACATTCATTCAATTTTTGAAACAAAAGGTATAACGATTTTAGAAAATGATAATTTGTAGGACGAACCAAAATCGTTGCCCTTGCCAGATTTGAAAAGACTGCAACGTGCCGGACGTTCTGCATTTTCATCATCCTCGATCGATGTGACCAGACTGAGCTCTTCTCGTTTCAAACGCTCCATCCAATCCAGATCTTTCGTTCCAGTTTCCAAAATTGTACAGTTGCAAATTCCATTTTCAAAAATTGATGTTCCATTGCGATCCGCGCAGAGTTTTCCGCAAGTTTCGGCATCGTTAGCCGTCAGTAAATCGCCTTGACCTGGAATTACTTTTTTTTTAATTTTCTTTCATAATTATCGATTATACAAAAATTTATAATTCTTCGAAAAAAAATTTTTTTTAAACGCATTTTCTGTTGTCCTGTACTTTGTTGATCTCGTTAAATTTGTGAGTGAAATATTACCCGCAGCAAGGAGAAACCCGAAACCCAATAAAATTTGCAGTGCCCCAGTCATGTTTCCCATGGAAACAATTTTTTTTTTTTGAGGTCTCGAATTATAAATTTCACTCGTCACTGATGGCTCTCCCGATTTTCGTTCTCGATTTATAGATGCTCCCGGCATTTAAGAATTTGCTGACCGCGAATTTTGACTCCCCGCCGAAAAACTGGAGTCGTGAATGTGTTGTTTTATGTGTAATAACGTTGAACGTCATCGCACCGATGTAAACACGATTCGAGGCAACAACCAACACGTTGATTTTGCCGAATCAAAAATTATTGCAACATTGTTTATCGAATTATGTTTTTTCATTCCGAAAGAAATACATTTTCGCAATGTAATTGGGAAATAATTTATTGAGAAATAATTCAATCAGACAAGATGGGATAAACGTAGAGTCACATCGAATTATGCAATCATTTTTTATTATATTTTGGAATTGTTTGTTTAATTTTTAATTGGATAATTCAACGATCGAATGGAAATGAAAAAAATTAATTTCGACATATTTCCAACGTAATAGCGATCAAAAAAAAAAAAAATAATCCTCCACCGTGACAATGTTTGCACATTGCCGTGACCAGGATTCGAACCTGGGTTACTACGGCCACAACGTAGGGTCCTAACCACTAGACGATCACGGCTATTGGAGGCGTTGAAGGTTGCTGTACTAAACAACTTATTCAATTTGTCACTACATAATATTCGACAATCCTCATAAGAACAATCATCAATGCCATGGAAAACATAAAAAAAAGTTTATAAAAAATAAACAAATAAATAATTTGAAGTTTGTGTGTGAGAGTGAAAAGGAAAAAAATGTGAAAAGAAATTATCTGGAGAATGCTTGAAAAGGGGTGGGTTGAAGGGGTTACCCGAAAATATGTAAAAGTTTAAATCTTCGACGGAAACAATTCCGATAATCATGCAAACAGTGTTTTTAAGCGATGTGAAAGCCTTTCTCGCTCGTTCTCTCTCGCTCCGCAGCGAACGCCGATAGCGCTGTCTCTCTCGCACTCACGGCGGAGATCGGAAGGTTTCTCATTTTCGCGACGAGTGGGAGAAAGGCAGCGCTATGGGCGCTCGTTGCGGAGCGAGAGAGGACAATCGATAGAGAGGTCTTAACATTACCGAGAACAGTTCATAACGCTTAAGGAGGTCGCATTTATTTCATATTCAAATACGCACATCATTTTTATCGGCAGATACAGTTTGAAATATACATTTTTATTACGATCGAGATGAACGAAAAAAAATGTCATATCCGACGATGTTGAGAATAACGACATATCGTTAACTCGAATCGTAGAGTTCTTGCCTGGGGCAGAATTTATGTACATCACATTTTCTAACCACGGGCAAACATCGTTTGTCTTCCTCTACCCCTCGAGTCGGGGAGGCTCATTAAACCGGGAAATAAATAAGGCTTTGCATCGAATGACGGTGTCGTCGGGCATGCATATTTACAAATCTTCAGGGAGCAAACCGTCACCGAGGCATCAGGCAATCATGAGTATCGAGCTGGTCTCCCCACGAAATCACGAACGACATTACCGACGCGCAAAAACTGCCGATTGGCCGTCGGTAATGTCGTTCGTGAACTCTTCGCGGGCTTACGGTCTCCTGGTAGTCGTCCTTTCCTATAACCTCTTCGATCATCGTGGATTCCTGATCCAAATGGGGCGAAAGCGAACGCCGTTGCAATCTCCCGACCTCTCTCGCTTTTTCTTCTCTTGCGGGGGGACGTTCTTATAAATCCGATGCTGCGATTTAATATATATGTATCTCGGAGACAGCTTGCGAAAATAAAATGTCAAAAAAAAAATTATTATAATCGTCCGTACTTGCCGACGGTAGGTAAGGTAGATTATACTTGTTGACGGTAGGTAAAGGAGATTATTCTTGATTGACGGTAGGTGAGCGAATGTGGTTCGAGTCTCGGCTGGGCGGGAGAGAGAGCTCTTCGACCTGTCGCTATGTTCTGTTCTCCGGTTAGAAGGAGTCTCCGAGAGAGCCTACCCTAACATCGCGAACGAGACGGTACGAGCGCGAGGTCGTCTTATCACGGTCGTCGAGAGGGGTGGGGCTCGAAGTTCCGAATGAGCAATGTTCAGAAAGGCCAAAATTTCGAACGCGCGATGCTTCGAACGACAATGTTACGAATGGTCGCGGCGTAGAATGAAATTGTTTCGAATGGTCAAAATTTCGAATCGGATTGTAGCCTTCCGAACGTCTACCTTTCGAGCTTTCTCACGCGTAAATTATCAAAGTTAGAGATATGCCGTCGCGGACTTTTTTATAGGAAATTTATTTTTCTACAACATTGTTTATGTAAACTTTTTGTCTATATAGCGTTGTTTATCCAGCGTTTGGACAGAAACAAACAAAACGATAAGAAAATCGATAAATTTTTACCTTCCCGTCAAAACGCTGGTTAAACAACGCTATATAGACCAAAAGTTCACATAAACAATGTTGTAGAGAATTGAATTTCCTATAAAAAAGTCAGTGACGGCATATATCTAACTGTGATAATTTACGCTAATTTTTAAATTAACGATAATTTTAAAAAATAGAAAACCGCTGCGGTTTTCAAAATTTCCGGCTTTCGAGCTTTCCCACACGTAAATTATCACGGATAGATATATGCCGTCACTGACTTTTTTATAGGGAATTCAATTCTCTACAACATTGTTTATGTGAACTTTTGATCTATATAGCGTTGTTTAACCAGCGTTTTGACGGGAAGGTAAAAATTTATCGATTTTCTTATCGTTTTGTTTGTTTCTGTCCAAACGCTGGATAAACAACGCTATATAGACAAAAAGTTTACATAAACAATGTTGTAGAAAAATAAATTTCCTATAAAAAAGTCCGCGACGGCATATCTCTAACTTTGATAATTTACGCGTGAGAAAGCTCGAAAGGTAGACGTTCGGAAGGCTACAATCCGATTCGAAATTTTGACCATTCGAAACAATTTCATTCTACGCCGCGACCATTCGTAACATTGTCGTTCGAAGCATCGCGCGTTCGAAATTTTGGCCTTTCTGAACATTGCTCATTCGGAACTTCGAGCCCCACCCGTCGAGAGATAGAGAGGCGCGCGAGCGAGGACTCCGTGACTCGAACAACTCGCCCGTGTCAAACTCGTCGTACGAAACCCGGAATTTTTTTGTTTTCACACGAGTAATACGTAGTTCATGCCGCATGTTCTCCGTGGCCACTCGCCTACAGGACCGTTACGCAATGCACTCGTCCGGCTCTGAAAAAATCCATTTTTCCACCGTTCTCTGCATTTCTCTTTATTTTTTTTATTCTACGACTCCATTTTTCTACCTTCAAACGCATGACTGGGGTCCGAATGCGCCCCACGCTCGACTAATAATAATAATTGTTCGAATAAAATGGAAACTCAATAATTTCCATTCGAATTATTCATTTCGTTGAATATTATCGGAGTAATGAGATAAAAATAGTCTCGTGTTCCGAGTAACGGATGCGGTTGTCAAGGGGATCGGCGTTGATAAATAATTTTTTCAAAAGGGAAATAAAATTGAGACGAATGAAAAAAAATGCATTTTAACGTGATCAGTTTCAACTGGGGCTCTTGCATTTCTGAACGAGTGTAGGCAGGGACTTTGCGGAAGAGTCAAAGAACTCGGGGCGAATTATTTTTTTAAATTGGGAATGAAGCGAGATGGAGTACTTGAAAATGGGAGTGAAAGAAATAATATAAAAAAGAAACGTATTTATTTGCTATGGTTGATTGAAGAACATTCTATTTGCATTTGTATATGTATAAAATATATATATGTATTGAAAAATAATATTACGTATTTCTTGTCGTTAATTGAATGAGAATCTATTTTTCTGTATATATATAAATTGTGATCGAGGAAGACGAGATGGAGTATTTGAAAATGGAGAAAATAAATAACATGTTTTTGCAATATTTCCAGTTTTATACATGAATATGAATGTAGAGTGACTCGATTTGTTGGAGAAAACGATTTGGGTCTTTATTCGTCACAACGACCAATCCCCCTCCGCCGCACGTACTAGTTGGGGTTAACCCTTCGCCGTCTGTTCTCCTGATGCTCACGGTCGATTAATGTAAATTCTCGAGGTCTCGTCGACGCGCACGCATCTCTCGTCGATCGTTTCTTCGCCACTTTGCCGCGAAAACTTTGGCCCGAACCGAGCGCCCTCTGCCGGGCAACTGTGCGTCTCTCCCCAATAAAAATGTGCGTCCGAGAGACGGAGACAGATGGATAGCTTTTGTCTCAGGCCATAAGAGAGAGAGTGAGAGACAAACGTAAACACAAAAACCGTAGAGTATTATCGTTCTCCAGTCAATTCTGATCTCGTAAACACACTCGTCCACGAAATACAAAAAAAAAAAATAATAATAATATCCAAAACAACCGTCTCGCAAGGTGGTCGCGACTATCGCAGCAGAAAAAAAACAAACAAATGCGACAAAGAATACTGCCAAACAAAGGACAAAGAAACAGCAACAAAAAAATCATCAGTTTCATATCTACCGGGTGTAAAAAACGTCAGGCGTCCATTTTGTTTTTTTTTCGTCAGAGATTCTGTACTCTGTCGTCAAGTCGAAGAATCTTGTTGGCTGATATGAGAAAACAATGACAACATTATATTATCCGATACTTCATATAATTACCAAATGAATTTTTCGGAGTGTGACGTCACACGTACATAACCTCGTTGGTAAAAAATGTTGAGGTGAGAAATGGCGCAGTGAAGTGAGAGAAAACTGAAATACTGCTAAAAGGGCGGCGACGAGGGTGCGAGGGGAGTGAGGGAGGGGAAGAGAAATGCGCGGGGGGGGGGGGGGCAGGTCTGGTAACGGGAGCGGATATCCGTCCATCCTGACTCGAACGGACTCGTGGGTGGCGCTTTCAATCTGGCTTCTGGCTCCCCGTTACCAACAACGGTGGCATCGTATGACGTCGGACGGCACGGCAGAACACCCGTCAGGGTGTCAATTCGTAGCAATGTAATCTCCGTTCAACGCACACACCTACGAACACACACACACGTATATATATACGCACGTTGCGCCAATAATAATCGGCTTATTGATTTCGATTTGAGCTTCATGGGCTTCGACGTCACTCTGTTAAGTCGTTTCGTGATATATCGTCGCCGTGGATGATGTCCCGGTGAACTTTACCCATTCACGTGCAACAGGATCGTTCGAGTCCTTGAAAATCATTCACTCGTCTCCATAGCCGACATTTTGTTTATTTTTTCAGTCATTCTGACAGCCTCCCATAACCTCCAAATTGTGTTTGAGCACACGAGAGCCTTAGCTGGTTTCTAAACCTACGTGACTTTTTTTTATAACCTTAAACGCATGACTGGGGTCCGAACGCACCCCACGCAACATTAAAATTTTTGTTGAATCAATATAATTCGAACAATTGGGATTCACGTTGGTGGACCTTTTTGTTGCTTTTGTCCGATGGGCCAACGTCCATGACCCGCCAACGTTTCCACACGTCGAATAATGAAGCACAACGAGCGTTCCCAAATCAATTACGAATTACCGCTCGGTTTTAACAGGAATTTCATTAACCGTCGGACTGTATGTATATATATTCGCGTATGCACGGACATAATCTCGCTCACCGTTTCACCATCAATTTGTCCCTTTGATGAGCATCGGCCAGCAGTATTCGAGGCTGGACATACGCTTCGATTCCGACCACAGACTTTACACTCGGATTTCCAACTGAAACCCATTTTTTTTTACTCTGTCGTTTTCTGTTTTTTTTTTTTTTTTCATCGATAAAATTTTCGTTCGCCCGCTGCAATATAAATATTTAAATTGGCCCCGAGCACATATTGCCGTGAATCGATTTGTTCTGCTTGGAAAAAGAGGTTATCGGTGATTTTGTTCGAAAACGCCAATGTGGGCTTCGTTGGACTCTGCGTTACGTGCTCAAAAGGTTAAACGAGTTAGCTCGAGTTCGAAAAAAGTAACTTGCCTCAAATCAGGAACGTTTTTTTCCTTCACTTCGGTTGAAAGAAAGTTCCTGCAGATGGCGCGACGTACTCGATATAGCGCCGCTCACGACTTACGATCGAAGCTTCACTCGCGGCCATTTTGTCTTGGCTTCGTTCGTGATTCCGCCATTTTGGTTCGATCAACTTGCGTCCCAAATTTTCGATGCTGGACGGATTTTTCCCGTGTTTTTTTTTCACTTCAAATGTGAAAATATCGAAAGCCTGAATTTGTTCATGCAACCGTCGTCCATTGTTGCCAACGTGGTTATCACCCGGCTCATCGTGCATAGGTCACGCGTTCCCCCCTCTCCCTTTCTCTTCACTTCGATTGAATTACGAGTTTATGGATAGGTCGCAGAGATTCGATGATCCGGATCGGCAAACATAATCGTGCTTGTTCGTGACCATCGGCGACTACGAACGAAGAGCTGTGTAACAACTCGCCAACCACGGGTGCCAACGTCCCGGCGAAAAAAAAAATTCTCGCGTCCTCGTTTTCGAGAAATCCGCCCTTCCGCCATTTTGCTTCGCTCTGCTCGCTGGCTCGCTCTGTTCGTTCGATCGTTCACAGAGTACGGCTCGTATACGACTTTGCCCTCTGGGTCCCGATAACCGTCGCTTCGTGTGTTCCTGTACGACCGTCCGCACCGAGCTTTATGGTTTTATTCGAGCGACAAATTGAACTAAAAATAATCCCCTTTGCCTATACGGTACCGTTGGTCAGGCGAGCGTTCATGCGGCGAAAGGTGTTCGAGCCAGCCTTCCTCTCGCAAGTTCTTACTCGCGCGCGTTTCATCGTCGTCGAAAGCTCGCGCGCCCGGGGGGGGGGGGGGATAAAGCTCGCCCGATGAAACATCGGTGACGAGGACGATGTGCTTTCGAACAAACATTTCAACGGTTATGATTTATAATGATGACTCTTGATTATTTTTTTTTTTTATGATTACATTCATGTTCATAACATGTTTGATATATTTTTGTGATTATTGAGCTTTCTTGGATCGTGATTATCATTCTTAAATATGTTTCAATACACTTATAAGAAAATGAGATTTTTTATTAATATTAAAAAAAAAAATTTTTGTCATTCATTATTGATGACATTCGTATGATGGCATTCTACGATGAAAATAATGGAAACTAAAAACTTCCTCACGGAATAAAAGTGAAACCATAGCCCGGGGGTTGAATTCTCTTTGGATCTGGCCTCGTTCGTTCCGCGACTCGACCGATTATGTGGATTTCAGTGCGCTCGGTATGCTTCGGAAGGCACAATTATGCAGTTCACGTATAAGTAAACTGCACGGTGTACAACGTTGGGTATGTGGCTCAGTGGACTACACACGGTGAGAGATGCTCGGGTTATGAGGATGCTGCATTGCTCACGGTCGATCGGTCAAAACCGAAGAGAAAGAGAGACAGAGAAAGAAAGATAGAAATAGAGAAAATAAAGACACTGTTTATGGAAATACAAAAAAAAATGTTAATAGCTCAAAATATAACATAACAATAATTAAAGTAATAATAAGAATAACAATCATATTAGAAAACAAAATGGACAAATATAAAAATGATACAAATAAAAATGGTTAATTTTGAGACATTAATCAGTAACTTCGATTTCGGTGTCAAATGACAAAATTGTCAATCGATCTACTCATATTAAAGTCAAATAAATGTTCGTTCAACAGTGTAGCAGAGTTATCGATCTTCGATGTGGTATATTCGTAAATGCACGGTCCATCTGCCACAAAGGCAGAGACCCATCACTTCCGGTCCCGAAGGCTCCGTGTGAGCTTTGGGCTGAAAGCTTCAGAGACTAAACCGGCCTGTGAGGAGTATTAGTCGGATAACGTTGAATAAACGGGAAGGCTTGGGCCAGAGGATGGGGGAGGCTAGTTGGGTAGGAAAGGTAGGGAAGGTCGTCCCAGTGGCATCAAAGGAATCGACGAGAAACGCGTTATATACCCATGAGAATTCCAATTTTACGAGCGACATGTCTGGCCATTTCGAAAGAGAAAAGAGATATAAACTTTTCAGCTAGTTTTCACTTTGTTCGATTAGTCAGAATTTTTTTCCGGGGGTTTATATACGTCGTCTCGTGTTGAAGAAAATAGAATGGTTGAACGGGGGTGGACGGGGGTGGAGGGTGAGTGTGAAAAGCTCCTTGATCCTGGGGATCCTGTTTTCGGGGGCAGTAGGTTGGTCAATGGTCGGCCCTCGATGGTCGGAGGCTTAAGGTGATGTGCCACATCGGGTAGAAGCTTCGTTGTCAAAGAGAGAGAGAGAGAGAACTGGGAAATTAGGTGGCCCATCACCTAAACGGATTAGCAAGACGTGCGACCTGTAAAATTGGACGTCGATTTTTGTAAACTTTTGATGAGTCAATGAAAAGGATTTCCTCAACTAAGAGTTAAAAATGATAATAGAAAAAGCACTTTTCAACACCCTCAGCGCTGTCTCTCTCTCTCTCTCTCTCGCACTCAAGGTGCTCAGATCGAAATGTTCAACATCACTTTAAAAACCCTGCGTCAATTCGTCGGGCCTTGCAAACAAATATTTTTAGCCAAGGACAATTTTTTTTTTCCAAAATCACGACACAACGATTCCACACGACCTCTGACCTTTGACCTTCTATCCCGAACAAGCCACGCCCATCTTCCTCTTCATCTTCGCCGTCGACAATGGCCGTTCTTAAATAAAAGGGGGGAACCCCAAGAGTGCATCGACTCTTCGGCAATGTTCTCTTTGTTTCTCTGTTTGTTTGTTCGTTGTTTTTTTTTTTACTTTCTTATTTTCACAGTTTCATTCGCGCGAACGAGTTGCGAGTAATTTGGCGACGTTAAACTTTGTGGCGATGGGTTTCGCTCATGCTCGAACGAAGAGGCCGATGTTATTTTCGATCGGGTTGTCGTTGCTCCCCGCATTTCCGTCGAGACTCTGAACCCCTCTCGCTCCTCGGCCTTCTCGTTTCGCCGTTTAACCCCTTCTCCGTCGTCATCGCGGATCGTACGGACGGTCTTGTGGCCTGTTCAGCGGCGGCCATTGTGTTCGGATACGATCCAAGTTTGGCAGTGATGGCCGCTCTCTCTCTCTGGTTCGCTTTCAACGGCTCCAACGGCTTTTACGAACCATCCGTTCGTTTTTTTTCCGAGAGACTCTGATAAAAGAGCAAACACGACCTCTCCGAACCTAACCGCACATTTGCATCTTTCTTACCATCGAAATTGTTCGATGCAATTTTTTTTATTGTTTTTCTCGCTTAATTTTTTTTTCAATAGATCGAAAGTGGAGTTAGGGGTCAAAGTTCATTGACGATATATTCGAAATGTGTACTTTTAACAATTGTTTACTTGCTCGATGCCATTTTTGTTCGAATGAAAAATCTGGGAACCAATTAATTATTTTTGTTGATGTTGTTGATATGAAAAAAATTTGGAGATTATTGAATTAATTGATTTGTTAATGGGCAACAGGAATTTTGTTAATGTTCCTTCGAAGAATTCGGTCACGAAGAGTTTGCTCGAGTTGGGAATAGAAGAAAAAAAAATTATAGTCAAACAGCGAGAGAAGTTTTGTGAATCGCACGATGAGGATCGATCGCGACTCATCGGAACCTTTAATTCCCCCTTCGGCCGGTAGGTCGGAAGAAGATTTCCGAGCTCCCCGGTGGCTCACTGCCAACCAGACACAATCCATACTATAAATACTGTGTCCACCGCTGTGTACAGCCGGCTGTGTGGGATGCCCCTGGCTCTCGACGTTCCTCTCGCCCTTCCTCCCCTCCACCCCCCCCAGCCCCTCTCCGCGCCATTGTCCCCTATCTCGCAAAACCGTCCTTTTCGCGCCAACAATTGTGCATTCCCAGCTTCCACGAACGTCACGTTGCCAGCATCACTCGCTCGGCCCAATAATACAAAAAAAAAATTTTTTTTTGCAAATAAAATTCATACTTCAAAAAAAAAGAAATTGCAGGTGAAGAAGAGCAAGCTTGTAAATGAATCAAAAATGCAACTAAAAAAGTGCATTATTGTGGGTGATAAAAAAGGAAATTGAAAAAAGAGCAAAACTGCAACTGAAAAAAAAATGCAGCTGAAGAAAAGCCAAACTGCAACAACGAATTTTCATCTAATTTATAAATTGAATAAAAACGAAGATAAAAAAAATAAATACTAAACAAATTTCATCCATTTACTTGACACGAGATATCTACTTTCTATTTTTTTTTTACAAATATTATTTTCGTGGAAGTAGATAAAGAAAAAGAATTCAATTTGGATAAACCGAAACGTTTTGCGAGCATCGTCAACGCATCACGATGCTTCCCGATGGCATTCAACAAGAAGCACAAGGTAGAGGGGGGTGCAGAAGCATTCGCCGTCAATATTTTTTTTTTTCTGTCATCGTGAAACGGGAAAAAGATTTTAGCCGATAAAGTGGCAGTGGTGGAACGGAGAACGGTGATAAAAATCGTGCTTGTTCCGCCCGGGGTGACACGGGTAAGAGCGTTAGGTACGACGACGTTCACAGACCGGTTGGAAGCTCTCTCGTCGGGTGGCTGTCGGGTCTCGAGGAAGGGAAAGGGGGGGGGGTGTATGGAAGCGCCGAACTGGAAATACCGAAGAGGACGAGGGAAAACGAAAAAAAAAGAAAGAGAGAAAAAAAGAAAGAAAAAAAAACGTTTATTGGACGTTATTAAATATAATACCAGGAGGCACATTTTCCATCCCTCTCTCTCTCTCTCTCTCTCTCTTTCGCCTCTCTTGAGCTGTTATTTGCTGTCTCTGTTCTCCAGCCATACACACGTACGTCTATCTATGTATATATATTTTTGTCTATGTGTCTCTGTGTCTCTCTCTTTCTCGTGTGCTTATGGCCATATCTCTTTCTTTCTTTCTCTCTCTCTCTCTTATCTTCGGGCAAAAACTTTCTCGATAACTTCGTAATTCTCTAAAAGGATCCCTCGTTCTCGCTCGGCAAAGTCTTCGGGCGTCATGCTGGAACCTGCAACCTCTTTCCATCTTCCATACCACGAGGATCTTGTCTGTATACTCTGCAGTAAGTACTTATCTACTGTGCGACCTCGTGCTCCCCACCAACCACGCCTGGTTTTGTCTCGAAAAGTGCGGATCGACCATCGTCCTGTAACTCACTCAATAACATTTTTCTTTTTCTATATTACTTCCCATTATTATTATTATTATTTTTCATGTTCTTTATGGTTTTTGCTCGTTTGTCGATTGTGAGAAAATTGTTTTATTTCTATATTGTATTTGTCGTTTGTTTGTTTTTTTTATAAATATTTTTGTCTTTAGTTTTGTAGTTTGTTGTAGAATATTTTTTTGGAGGTCAATGCTATATTAGGGGACGTTGGAAAGATGTGTTCAAATGGCGAGATAAAGTCAGAAGGAGGTTTGATGATGTCAATCAGCAGGATGACTGATAATGCCGACTGGTTCTCGGATCGACCGAGACCGAACGTCACCCCTTTGCGACTAACGAACCAATCTACAGTCTCTCTCCCTCTCTCTCTCTCTCTGTCTCCCTGTTTCGACATCTTCATCAGTCCCACACAGTCTCACGCACCCGCGTAATCGTCGTACACCATGCAAACACAGTTTGCCCATTGTCAACGACGTACAACCTCGTAATTAGCCCATACACAACGTCCAAAACCTCGTCGATCAAAAACTCCGTCTGACTATCGTTGACTCGAACTACTTAAATTTTCGAAAAATTCCTCATCATTCATTCCCAGATTTTTCTTCTTCAAAACTTAGCTTCCCAGTTGGCTTCCAATAACTATTCAACATTTGATACAACATAATCTCGTGAAAAAAATAATCCTGATGTGATTTGATGATGAATAAATTTTGATTAACATTGAAAAAAACTTTGTTGTTCGTTGAAAATCTCGTAAATTAATTCGTCCTCGCCGATCGTTGTTCGGATTACAGTTCACGCAGTCCGTACTCGACCGGTTGAGTTGGCAAATTGTCGTGAGCTAATCGAATTCGTGGTCGCAACGTGTTGAGCCGGAGGACACGTTTCGGACGGTTGGTCCAGACGTGGACGTTATGGTCAAGGATTTATCCGTCCAACAGGTCGAGAGACGATGTTTCCGGACGAACTTGGGAAAACCTTCGCCGTTCGTGACCCGTTGACGTCATTTGCGTCGTCTGCCATCACAACTCAGTGAATTATCCCACCTTGAAACCTTCCACATTTGAATCTGTGTAACCAAACTCTGGTCTTCAACCCTTTCGCGTTATCCGACTCTCTCTGGAAAATTTTCCAAACGAAGGAAACTCGTATCCCAAGCTTCGTTGCACTGAGAGCTCTGTCGTGTTGTTTCTAATTGACGTCTCACACCGGCCAGACAGGGACAATTGAATGAGGAATGAGATGGACCGAACAAACTTTTACTACCTCTCTCGCTCTCTCTCTCTCTTGTCTCGTTTTCCAAAGCACCGACAAAATTCGTTTACCCGAAAGTCTGTGGCCAGACTGAAAACCTCACAAATCTCAAAGGCTCTTGAAAATATATTTAAATAAAATATTCCACCCCCCCCCCACCTCCGGCTGCTCCTTCTCCTCGTCCTCCTACACTGTTCTCGCCTTGTGGCTCGAACCGCTTCCGCGCCTTTTTTCTTCGTCGATAAATCATTTTTCAAAGCACAGCCCTGAGCCGAGTTTTACTGTTTTACAGGGCGCCACAAATTAATTAATCGCTCGGCCAATCTCTCGAGAACGAGGAGCGAGGAGAGGAGGGAAGGGGGGAGGGAACACTTAACGCAATGAGCGAGGCAATACTTTTCAAAGTTGTTTCGTTTTAGTTTTTTTAATATCTGTTTTTTTTTACGTCTGCCAGAACTTTTGAATTATCGCAATTGGTTTCTCGATTCAATTGGCGAAATACAACAATTTTGTTAGAAGACTTTTTTTCTTTTGTGACGAATAATATAGTCGGTTTATTTTTGTGTTTTCGAATTTTTTAGAATAAAAAAGTTACTTTTTGGAAAACATTGAATCTATTTTTGAGGGACTTTAATAAATCGCCAGATTTCATAGATTTAGAAAATTTTCAAGTTTGATCACATTTCAATGTGACATATTTATGGTAATACTAATAATAATAGAAACAACAACAACAACAATAATTATAATTAAACTTGCTTCGGTTCTCTACGTACGTATACATATATTTATATATATTATATATATGGATATGTAGACGTTGTTATATATATAGACGATGAGGGTAGGGTAGATTAAGGGTGGGTGCAGGTAACGGTTACTCGCGCGAAGGGTCGTATTGACGTTGGCGAGCGAGCGAACCAGCGGAAGGGTTGCCGGGCCGTGCTTTGGCGATTTACGTTACCCCATAAACTGCACCCGTAGGGATATTCCATCGGGGTTGGTTCTCCGGTTGCCGCGTTGCTCACCCTCTCGAGACCTTTACGCCTTCGTACCCTCGTCCCTGCCCCAGAATCCCGCTTCACCTCGTCGCTCAGCCACGCCACCGCGAGATGCATTTGCATCACGTTTGCAGCGCAAGCCCGATATCTCAGCTTCTCGAGTATTTGACTCATTGTCAAGTCGTGTTGCATTCAAATCCGTTACATTTATCGTCTCTGGGTCGAATCAAATCGTTCGACCCGGAAATTGTCTTTGTTGCACAAACATTGCCGTCCCAATTGGAATAATTCAAATTGTTGGAAATTGTCGTAATTTTGTTGCCATTGAAGAATTGTTGACCCAATTTTTTTCTATTTAATCGTGAAATTTAATGATTAATTTATTTTAGGGTTAGATTGTTTTTTTTCTTATTTCAAAAATTGTTTTCGTGTAATTTGATAATCGATTATTGTCTGTTTTTTTTTGGAAGACGTTACGAAAATTCGTTGATAGAAAAATAATATAATTATTATTGAAATTCGATAATTATGGAGATCTGATGAGTGCGAGAGAGACGGCGATACAGACGTTCGCCAAGGTGCGAGAGAGATAAAAAGTAGCCACTCTCGATATTTTCGATATTCGGTTTGAATATTATTTTTCATTATTTTTTTTTTCGCCTGATTATTTTCGTGAGTTTCATGAAGGGTTGAGATTCGGTGGAGGGTGGATAAGTACGACGATTACGTGTATTAAAAAACAGAAGTATTAGTCGTGAGTGGAGAGGGGGTTGAGAAGAGGCAGCATGTGGCTAGGGGATGAAGAATGAGAACGTTCGGATGGAAGCAGACGATTCGAGTGACGTCTAGAGGGGTGGGGGGTGGGGCCGGGGGTTGGAGTGAAGTCTGAGAACGAAAATGCTTTTTCCGGATGAGAATGAGAGGAGTCGGAAAATCGTTTCGGGTGACATCCAAAGTCTCCGGTTTCCAAAGAGAAAGAGAGAGAGAGAGAGATGAGACCGACAATGAGACCGTTGCAAGTGGCCACCGGCAATGGAGTTTATTTCCCTCGGGAACCACGAATCGGAGATTACGATGCAGTTTATCCGTCCTTTAATCCGTTCGTCACGTGGTTCACGCTCGAGATATCTGCGTCTCCGTCACGTTTTATCACCGGTCTCTGAAACAATTCGGATTATTCGGATAATGAGCCATTTTGAGAATGAGGTTAACCACACGAGGTCCCACGTAATGGACGCCAGAGGGACTGAAAGTTTTCTACATTTTCTTTATTTTTACATGAAAATCTGTTTTACGTTTCGTGCACTATTTTCTTTTGTTTGAATGAAATTTGTTTCTTATTTATTAAAAACAAAAAAAAATTAATGAAAAAAAAAGAATGAGAAGACGGTTGGTACAAAATGGCGAATGCACAATAATTCAATGACAGAAGAAAATGGTGAACGAGATTTCGCGTCCGCGTCCCAAAACCGACGACGATTAATCGTCCACCTCGTCGATTCTTCGTCTTCGTCGGCAAAACGATGTCGCACCCGACCGAACAATTAAATAACCTAACTCAGGTGTCCCACGTACTCACCCATACCATCGAATCGACCGATACTCGTGTGACGATCCGCACGTTGAAAACAATCGGGATGCTTGCGGGTTAGTTTTATTGGAGCACCGTGTAGATGAGTATGCGCAAGCGCAATGAATCACCCGGGCGCATAGACGTAGACACACACACAGTCCGTGGCGAGTGTCGTGTCATGTTCGTGGTTACTCGTGAAACGTCGTGTACATGGAAATTCACGCTATTATAACGCTCGAGTCACGACAATCCACGAACCAATGAAAAACAAAGAAGAAGAAAAAAAATTTAACGAAATAATAAAAGAACAGAACGATAGTTTATTTTATAAGTACGTACGTGTTGTCGTCGTCTTTGTGGTAGTTTCGTATTTTATTCGTACAGTCGAAACGGAGAGTTTTCGACTTTGCATCGTCGATTGGTCGAGACGGATTCGCGATCTCATTGGTCCCTCGCGAATTTGGCAACGTTTCCGAAATAATCGCTCGGTCTCGCTTCGTGCCTATTTCTCCCACTCTCACTTTCCCTCACTCGCGCTCTCTCTCTCTCTCTCTTGTCGCCCGGCACGAAGTAAACACTGTTTCCCTCTCTACGGCTGCCGCTCGCTCGCTCACTCGAACCACACCTCTCTCTCTCTCTCTCCCACTCGTTCGTTCGCTCGCTCGCCGTCCGACACGCTCCTCGCGTGTTTACGTTTTTTTTCGTCCGTAGCGTTGGCCGTCGCGTCGCGAGCGGTTGGGGCACGTGGCTCTAGACACAATCGCAAGTAACAGACACACCTCAGTCTCTTACCGATTCCCGGTGTCTCGTGTCGCGTATTCTATCCATCCTATCCTCATTCTTTTTTCTTTTCTTCTTTTCCATTCAACGTCACTCAAGCTCAGCGCCACTGTGACCGGGTACACGAGTCGCTCCCCAGAGGCGCTCTAAACTTAGAATCCAATACTTTCATGACACGTTTTTCACGCGTCTAAGCCGTGTACCCTCTCTCTCTCTCTCTCTCTTACTCACTCTCGTCATTTGTTCTATCGCGAACGATTTTCATCGGCGCGAACCTAACCACAGTCTTCGATCACATCTCTCGCTTCCCCTCCCTTCCCCCTCCCAATCATTGTCGCCATTTTCTTTTTTACGTTCCCACATTTTCCGTCTTTGTCTTTTTCGGAGCGGTTGGGTAGCGTCGTCTCTCGGTTTATGGCGACTCGACGAAACTCGGCGACCAAAGTCGATCCAACCACGGACTCAATGATCGCTCGTCCTTCGTGGCCCTCGATCACTCGCGTCCTGTAAAACAACGTTTTATTTTCATCTTCTTCTTCTTCTTCTTTTGTTTGTTTCACGAAACGTTCGACACGTTCGTCAATCGCTTAAAGTGCGATCGCTCAAAACGTTTTTTGTTTGGTTTTTTTTCCGTCCCCCCCTTCCCCCCGCGATCGTTGCGCGAGCGCCCCACGGTCACGCGTCCGCCATTTTGTGCTCGCCCGCTCGTCAACGGACACGACGCACGCGAAAGTTGTTTGTTTTCGTTGTTTTTTCCGAATTCATTCGTTTCGGAAGTAATGTTATGATTCAAAAACTTTCGTGAGTGTGATTATTCATTTGTTTCTTTTGTTTCTTTGACAATTGTTTGACAGTTCAGTGATTTATTGTCGTCGCGAGTTGAATAATTTTTTTTTTTCGATGAACTGATTTTTTACTTTAATTCATTTTACTCTGTTTTTTTTCTTTTTCGTTCGAACGTTGACGTGTTTATTTTTATTTCGTTCGGTCAGTTTTTGTTGTTGTTGTGACGCGAGTGAAATTGTGCGGCCATTTTGTGAAGAAGCAGATCGCCGTGTGTGGAACGTGAGGAAGGACGGACGAACGGGGGAAAAAGGACCGGGGTTCGAAGGTACTGCAGACAATAACGCCATAAGCTTCAAGCTGGAGCTTGCAAAGAGGACTTTCGGCCTGAGGGGGTAAGTCAATTGTCATAAGACATTTTTTTACATTCGTTTTCCGTTTACATTTTGATTTTAAGAAACGCAGGTCAACATGATTTACATTCTTTTGACAATAATTGTTAAAAATAGTTCAATTAACCTCAAAATTTATGTCTGAATAATATTATCGGACTCACGAGTTTCCATCGAATCTAAAACAACAATTTCCAAATCGATTCGTCGATTTGTATCACGTTAAATCGATTGTCGGCTTTTCGGCCGTTGTTATCGCGAAACTCGAACGCAACCCCCTTCAAATCGAATCCCGGTTTGTATCGTTGCATAATCATAATAATCGGGTGATTATCGTAATCGAGAATGGCTCTACGGCCGCAGATCGAATCCCGAAATGCTTTGGTTTGCTGTTGAATGGAGGGTGGCAGAGTGAGGGCGGAGGGTGGGGGGAGAGGGGGGGGGGGTGAGTGAGCCCGGAGTCTGTGCAGACGTCTCTCACGGGTGCTTATCGCGACGATTGGATCGGTGATTGATCAATTAGGAAATTCCACGGGCGATTTGGGCGGTCAGACGTACGGACGTTTATGCCGCTTAGGAGGGTGGGTGGGGGTAAGGGGGATGGGGATGAACACGTGCGTGTCCGATGCAGAGCATCCGAGTCGCCGTACACCGAGAGACACGGTGTGAAAGACGAAGAGAGAGGGAGTAAGTGTGTGTGAGAGAGTGAGAGAGAGAGATATATATATAGACAGGCGTATGTGAAACAGGAAATAGAGAGATAGAGAGAGAGAGAGGGGCATTTGTGAAAAAAAAGAGAGAGAGAAGCATATGTGAAAACCGAGAGAAAGCGAGAGAGAGAAAGAAAGAGAGAGAGAAAGAAGCATACGTAAAAAAATAGATAGAAAGAGAGAGAGGCATATATGAAAAAAGAGATAGAGAGAGAGAGAGAGAGAGAGGTATATATGAAAAAAAAGATAGATAGAGGGAGAGAGATGCATGAGTGAAAAGAGAGAGAGAGAGAGAGTGGGAGTGAGAGAGACAGTCACACACCCATATCACGTGAAAAGCACTGCACGATATAATCGGCCCCGACGCTTCGATTGCTTCGAATCAATTGCTCCACATACATTTTCTATCTGCGTGCAATTTTTTATTTTTAAAAAATTTTTTTTTATTTTCTTTCTTCATTGTCCACGATTTCACTGACAATGAGTCGCGCACCGTGTATGATTATCCTATTCTCATCAATCCTCTTCTGCTCATCCTCCTCCCCCCCCCCCTCCCCCCACCACCCCGGCTACCGTGCAAATATTTATCGACGTTTTGACCCCCGGAACTTGATGCGAATGAAATGGAAAATTATGAGGCTTGGAAAATCATTGTTTTCACGTTGTTGATATTACATCGAAAAGAAAATTATCTATAGGTATGCTGTTTGAGGTCACAGTTACACTTCTGGCACAATATATTTTTTCATTTCGATTGAAGATTAAAAAAATGGAAACGAATCCAGCTGTTTTCGTTCTTCAAACGATTTGCGAAACATTCGCACGTATGTGTGGGCCAGACGACGGTGAAGGGGTGAGGGTGAGAGAGTGGCACAGAGGGTGGCAGCCGATAGCCCAGGGTCGACGACTTGGATCGCAATAACCGAGGTCCGAAATTGGTTTTTCATATAAAATAAAAAAACAGAAATAAAAATGCTACATGGCACATGACCGGGGAAAAATTGGGTAAAAACACAACAAAAAAAACTAGTCGAGGGTAGGTTTGTGACCGCGAGGAATTGCCTTTGGCAATATAAATAAATAAATAAATAAATAAATAAATATATACATGAATAAAATAAATAGATAAATAAAAAATCTGATTAAAGAAAAAAATTAGTATAAACGAATAAACATTCAAAATGAATAAACAAATGAATAAATAAGGAAAAGAATTGCACAAATAAATTTGAAATAGGAACAAAAAAAATCTTTAAAAAAAAAAAAGAAATCTGAAAACGCCATATATAGTTGGTGATTGTTGAACGTCGACTACTCGGGGAGCAGTTTGCTCAGTCCCAAACGTCGACTACTCAGCGCATTGAGGTATACACGATTCCGAGCTACTCGGCTTCGACGATGATTGCAGTACCGAGCCACCAGGGGGAGGGGGGGGCTGGGGTGGTGGTTGATGCGCCACCCCACTCCAAGAATAAATAGGTCGTAGTCGTCGTCGTCGTCGTCGCACGTTGATGCCAAGAATGGTATTTACTATTTAGAGCCTTCACCGGCGACGCTCCGACGAGAGAGTCGAGATCGAGAGCAGTACACCGCGGTTCAAATACAAAGAGGGCTTGTACCCCAAAGAGAGTGAGAGAGAGAGAGAGAGAAAGAGAGAAACGTGAATACGAGAACGTGCGAGTGTAAAAAAAAGTGAGACAGATATATATATATATATATATATATATATATGAAAATGAGAGGGAAATGGTAAAGGAGAGAGAAATAAATAAATAGAATTTTTTTCTTCTTTAAATATATATATATATATAGCGAATGGGATATGCCACGACTTTAATCATCGTCTCGTCGGTCCGTGCGCTTACCACTCAATCCGACTCGAGTACTTTACTATCGCTTTGCGAATAAAAAGCTTAGCCCGACCGAAAGCTCGATGAAAGGGGTAGCGAGAAGGGTTGGCTATATATATATATATATGTATATATAAATAGATATGTATGTATAGCATATACCGGAACGGTACCGTAACACGCCGCCAGTCGAACGACAAACTGAATTGAACAAAAAATAAAATTCAATTCGAAAGAAAAGATAATTGAAACGGGAGAAAAAAGAATGAATTAAAATCACCGAAATGAGATAAAGGAAGAATTGCGGAAGCGAGAAATGTAGAATGGTAGACGATTTTTTTTTTTTTCGCGTTCTCGAATGTCTTGTCCGGGTAAACGAGGAAATTTATCGAAAAAAAAAAGCTCAGTCCAATTACGATATTGAGTCGGCACTGCTTCGAATAATGGTGGCAAAACTGGTGATAACGACTTTCCACTGTTATATATACCAACTACACGTTGTGTTTCGTTTCTTTTTTATCATTATAATAATTTTTTAAAATTATTATCGTTAAATTTGTGGTGATTTATAATAATTTTATATTTGTCACAATAATAATAATGATTAATTTTTTTGTCGAGATGGTTGTTTGGATGAGTTAATGCAACTGACAAACGAAATTAGTGTAATTAAAACTAGTTAATGAACGACATAACGATGATGGGGAATGAGCCGTGAGAATATAACCAATCAACGTGACGCCGTGGAGAAGTTCAAATACGTTTTATCGCAAACTTTTGTCTCCGCGCTGATTACAGTCGAACTTTTAGTTTCCTTGCATTTCGCATCTACTCCCCAACCCCCGACCCCTCGCCCCTCCGCTCACATCCCTTCGAAATGTCTCATATTCAACAACGAAATTCTTCATCTTCATGTGGATCAACGTAAATCCTCGAGAAAACATCAGATACATTTTTTTTCACATTATTAATCAAACTGGGTCTCGTGGGCTGGCTGGTTGGTTGTAGACTGGGGTAACTCGTTACCCCACAACTGTTTGAGTCTCTATTTATTTTTTAAATCTTTATTATCGATATTTCACTTGAAGAATAAAAAACAAATTAGTTTACATTTTTTTGGCATTTGCAGAATTTTATTTACGAAAAAAAAATATATATATTTTTAGCGATAAAAAATGTCGGAAAAAATTGATAGATAAAACAATTTTGACACTCTTTTGGGGTAACGAGTTACCCCAGACTCAGAACTCTGGGGGTTAATACATTTTTATGATTTTTTTTCGTAATCTCGCTTGAATATTTTGTCCACTACGGAATATTCGGGGAACACTCTTTGGCTTGGGGTAGGTAGGGAGGAAGGTCGCCCCCTATACATATATATCTATATAATATATATATGCGAGTGTACCTTCCGTAGGTAGTTACTGGGATAGAATAGGTCTACCAGAATGGCTCTCGGTCGGATGCTGCGCTCGGGTCCATTCCGCTCGGCTGTGTCGTGACGATCAATACCTCCACGTGATGCCCCGCGCGCGTCATATCCCTCTCTTTGTCCCACCCAACGTTCTCACCCTTCTTCACTCCCTCGTTTCCACTCGCGTGCAACGCCAACGTCTCAGATTCTCACACGGAAGTTGCATATGAAAGTTTCTCAAAACGGACATTATTTCACTCTCATATCCTCATAATCATTAACAAGAATGATACTAGTAAAATAATAAAAATAATAATAATATTATACTCGTTTATATATTTATTTTTACGTTTTTTGTTGTCGTCCAAATTGACGTTATCACTTTTTTTTTCATTACTCATTATTTCCACTACAGATCAGAATTTTTTTCCATGCAATAACGATAATGATAATAATAATAATCATTTTTTATCCAGTCGATTTTTATCCCTCGAAACATTGTTTTTTGTTTTATTTTTTTTTCGTTTTGCACGTACCTCGTTATATTATCACGGTCCGCATACGCCATATTTAATACACGCGTGATAATGTAATAACGGTTCTCGGATAAAAAAAAAACGACAATGTGGAGAAGCAAAAACAGATAGAGCGAGCGAGAGAGAGAGAGTTGGAGTGAGATGGAGAAAACTCGAGCGTGTGGATGCATTATATCGTGGTTGTAACATTATACCACGGATGGGCTAAGCAACAAAAGGCTATGGTGATGCATATATATGTATATATATGTATATATAGTTTGAGGGTGTTGTGTAGAATCGACCGCACGAAACTCGGTGAGGTTTCCGAGCGTTACATCCATTTATGAGGAGGGGTTCTATGGAGTCAGCTTGACAACCGTATTACAACCATCCCGGCAGATGAAACGTGAGTGAGAGAGAGAGAGGGAGAGAGAGAGAGAGAGAGAAGAGCGTAGATAGGGAAATCATGAGAGAGAGAGAGAGATAGAGAGATGAAGAGGCAACTTAGTTTTGCAACTTACCGACACGACGACGACCAGACGTGCCACCGAGTTATGTACGCAATCCGTTATCACTGTGTTGTGCATTTATGTATACGTATACGTGATGCCGAGACGGAAGAAGAATCGGGCAAGTGTGTGTGTGTGTGTTTGGGGAGGCTGTGGTACATTACAGAGTCGGTGGATGGTGCTATACGAAAACAGGTCGTCGTGGCTCGGTTATCCCGAGACGATGGTGATGGACGTACGAGCAAATATATTATGTTCATCTATGTGTGTGTGTGTGTGTGTGTATGTATAGCACGTAAATACACACCCACACACACACACACACAAACGTGTGAAGAAGAGAATGGCGGAAAAGTTTTCCGATAAAATTTCATTTGAGCGAAGTAACGCGAGTGACAGAGACCAGCCTTGGCTCGTTTAGTTATCATTCAGGGTTGTGGGGGGGACGGAGGGGGTGGGGGGGGTGAGTGTCACCGATGCTCGGTCCGGCGTTGGACCGGATGGACACACGCTCGGAGACACAAAGGTGCGAGAGTAAAATCGAGAATGCTGAAAAAAAAATAAAAAAAAAATAGATAATGAAAAAAAAAGGAAAGAAATTTGCACAGGATAGACTGGTGAAAACAGTTGGGGGAGGGGGATGGGTTGGGAGGGTTGGGGACAGTTGAAATATTCATTCGAGAAACATTTGATGAGTCGCCGGGAACGAAGCCAATGAAGAAATTTACATTTTTTTTCGTTCGTGTTTGTTTTTTTTTGTTTGTTTCTTTTTTGGAATTTCCACGTGGAGGGTGTCTGATGGGGTGGTGGGGAAGCAGTATCGGGCCTTTGACCCGGCTGGACTCGGAGTTGGTGACTACTTAGTTGGCGATTGGATTTTTTTTGTTTTTTTTTTGTTTTCAAACATTTATTTTGGTTCGAGGTTGTGAGATTTCGACGATTTGCGATAATTGATAACGAAGACTAGTTTTTCTTCTCGTATAAATCGCGGATTTTGAGTTCAACTTTTAAAAATAATAATTATAATGGGAAGTCAATGAAAAATATTTCACGTCGATCAAATGCAAAAAAAAAAATGGATGAAGAATTGAGATAGGCACCTCAAATTTTGAAGATATATATTTTTTTATATATTTATATATCGAACCACATTATCCTCTGGAAGCTCCAAAATTCAAACAAAAAAATCTACAATAAGGACCACTCTAATCTATATATATATATATATATATATAGGTATGTGTCTTACTATATATATATAGATAGAGAGCAAGGGTTGTACCGTGTCGGGGTCACGCCTGTAGCTAGATATGGCACTGTCGGCCCGCGTCGTCCTGTCAAAACTTATTCCCGTTATCCTGACGCGCTCTCGCGCACACTCTATTCAATTACACCGGGGACTCCGGGTTTTTCCGGTTATCACCGTTGAGTTGACCCGTGAACCGATGTGCCCCTGCCCATCTGTGCTTCGCAACCTTCGACGGTGAATAGACACGCGTTACCTGACAATATTAAAATGACGGTTCGCTCTCTCTCTCCTTCTTCTAGAAAAATAAATCATAATTCGTCCGGAAATGGATTCACGTTTCTTCGCCGTTGCTGATTCTGTTGAGTCGTAGTCGTCGATCGTTATATATGTTCTCACATGCCGGAAGTCGATTCACACACGCGTTTACACGTATCGAATGCTACACGCGAATTGTAACTCTGGATATATATATATATATATATATATATATATATATATATATATATATATAGATATGGATAGGTGTGGGTTATATATAGGTACTTCGAGATCGATTCCGAGGGGATTCGAAACGACGAGCCATCGTCGTGTACGAGAATTTTTTCCGATACAGCTATTTCATTCTTGGTCGAAATTCGTATATATATATATATATATATATTCGTATATTCATATATATGTTTGTGTGTGTGTATGGTTGGGCTATAGAAGCATTATGTCGCTGCCACAGTAGTATAGGCATGCGTTTGTTCGGCCCACGCGAAAGCCAGACAATGCAGAACGTCATCGGTTACGTTCGAGGACTTTGCTATATATATTTATATATATATATGCGAAAACGTATCATTTCGAACAACGTTGCTCCTTTAACGGAGCAGGAAATACGGTCGGATGTCGGGGTACGCGATGAGTCGAGGGTGGGAGGGGACAATCCGAGAAATATGTCTCAAAATTGAAAAAAAAAAAAAAATTCAAATTTTCATCTCGATTTTTTATCGATTTACAAAAACAATTTTCTTTCATCAAATTTTCATTAGTTTTCGAATATATATACATATATATATATATATATTTTTTTTTTTCATCGAGATTTAGAGTTGATTTCGCTTGGGGTCTTTTTGACCCCCATCCCAGACTACTATGTGTTCGATAAATTTGTCTCGCGTGTCTTGAAAAATTTTTCCACGACGATAAACAATGCGTGGCAATTTGTTTCGAAGTCCGGATGGTGGGCTCGGTTGGGAGACAGTTTTAGGGTTGAAAATTCTTCCATCATTCCTCCCCCCTTCCCCCAATTTTGTTTCCGTCGCGTCCCCCGGCCCCGTGGGGAATTCTCGAGATGTCACAGCACGCGCTTGATCGAATGCAAAAGCAAAATCTCGCTACGAACGACGACAGCGAGCAACAGCAACATCATTTGGGGGTGGAGGGGGGAGGGGGCGAAACTTTCTTGGCTTTCCCCCCATCGACGCTTTTCCACCCGAGAAGCTTCTTCCTCTTTTGCTCATCCGGAATCTCGCCGGGGGTTTTCCGACATCGGCACTACCCGCTGCTAAACTCACCCTCCACCCCCACCCCCTCAAGTTTCCGTGCCCTTCTTCGGTACGAATTCCACTTTTCTCTTTGCCAGCTTCGTCGTCATCGCGAATGTTTACCTGAAACACCATTTCGAGCATTATTAACATGCCAACTCTTGCGACTATATACATAACTGTATATAGGGATATATATATATATATATATATATATACATATATTTATATATATGTTTGGGGCGTCACACCTAACTTACTTGGCCATTTTCGACATCTCACTTGTTTACCAGAAATAACGAGAAATGTTGGGGATAAGAATTTTTGATCTTAAAAATGTATTGAAAAAAAAATTATAGACTCAAAAACGAAACAAATACGTGAAAAACTCATTTTTCAAAAGCTTTTGGAAGACTGAAAAACGGAATAAATCAGGAAAAAAAACCTCTTCTTTTTTTTTCAAATAGTTCGCGTGGGGTACTTTCGGACCCCAGTCACGACTACTCGGATCAATCGTGTTAAAATTTTCACGAGCTTTTTTTCGAAATGATGAAAAAGCTATGGGCTCGGAAAAACCACATTTTGCCCCTAAAGTTTGCATGGGGTACTTTCGGACCCCAGTCGTGAGTTTTCGGGTCAATCGCTTTAAAAATTTGACAACTTTTTCACAAAATGATGAAGAAGTTGTTGACCCGGAAATTTTTGGAATTTTCTTGATTTTTTTTTGTTTGTTTGTTGTATAACGTGGATTTCGGTTAGAGGTCGTAAATTTATTTGAAACCCCAGAGGGAGTTGGCAGAATGTAGAGAGTCGACCCTTACGTTAAACGTTAACGAACTTACAAACTGCCCTCGAACGAGCACTTTAATTAATCTCTCTCGCTCTCTCTCTCTCACGGTCCATTATTGTAAGAGTTGGCTAAGTTGCGAGAGGTCGCCACCTTCGTGTCCTCGGCGTTATCCTGAAAATTAGCCACCCAAAGTCCTTGCACACCCACACGCACACGAGTCCTGGAAAACACACACACACACACGTACACACACTTTCACATCGTTTGCATTATAATGCTTGCTCACTCTGTAAAACTTTACTTTTAATATCCTCGCTTCTCTCGTTTGTTCTTCGTGGAGGTATCGTAATACGTGGATCCACCTAACCGGTTCATTCGTTTGTGGAACAATTAACGAACCCCGGGGGGGATGATAAACTTTGCCGGTATTATACCGTGGAAATGTAAACTTTTCGTCGTTCGTCGTTCGTCGTCGACGTTGCGAAAATTGTGAAAGACGTGAACTGGTAAATGCGTTTAAGAGACAGAAGGATGAAATCTGCTCGTTGGTGCAGATTTGTGTTTGTTCGAATGTGCAATGTGGATAAATATTTCGATGTAAACTGGGTCGACGTACGCGAATGTGCATATTTACATTAAATATGTGTGTGTGTGTTTTTTGTGTAAATCTTCGCGAGAAGAAAGCTTTGGTGCGAAAATAATCAATTTTCCGATTTTTCGTGTCGACGAATCATTGATTAATTTTTTTTTGTTGATAAAAAAAATTGAATTCTTTATTTGAAACATTTTAATTGTTGTAAATGAAAATAATCTTTATCAAACTTTTTACGAGTTCATTTATAATTATTTAATGAAGAACGTTTCAATGTTTGGTTATTTTTATGTTTTACAATTTTCGAGTTCTTAAAATGTTTTTGTCTTCAATTTTTTTTTCTTTTTCAAATGTTATGGACAATAGTTTTTTAACTTAAATTGTTTGGATGAATAAAAATTTCTGAAAATTCTGCAATTTTATCGTGTTTGAAAATTTCTTATTTTTTATTTTAATAATAAAAGACCAGAGAAAAAAAAGGAATTGAAGCAAATCCGTCGGTACGAAGTTTTTGAATATAAATTGATCGGAAAAACATGACAAACAATAAAAAAACAACAAAAAAAAAGTACGACCACGAGTAAACAAGAAAAGTGTGGCGATGTAAGTATAATGGTTAAGTGATTTATAGGTAAGCTTGTACACGTGAAGGTTGGGGGGGGGGGGGCAAAGTGTAGGATGGAACGAGGATTTAATGCTCGCCGCCAGAGCAAGGGCGAGGGGAGGGGGTGGGGGTGGAGGGTGGGAGTTGCCAAGGGGTATGAGAATCCTGGCAGGTGGGTGGAATGAGGAATGGGGATTATAAACAGGATAATCGGTGGTATCGGTTCGACGTGTTCGCCATGCGAATGAGCCACCTTTATTCCTCCTCTACAATATAGATATATTTATAGAGAAAGGGAGACAGAGAGCTCTCTCTCTATATATATATACATATCTTGACACCGCCTCTCATAACTTTTCTCGTCTCCGTCGTCTTCTCCGATTCTCAATCGCGAATTATTCGTTATTTACCACAGAAGAAGAAAAAGAAAACTCTCTCCATTTAATCCACCGGAAGTCAACCCACCCTTTTCATTTTTTTAACTTCCTTCGCTAACCATTTGACCGATAAAAATTTCGATAAACGTTCAAAGTGAAAAAAAGAAAAAACAAACAGAGAAATAAGAAAACGTGGAAGGAAATATTATTGAAAATTATTCAAACTGACTGTGTATTAAATATTCATTCACCGTTCTTCCTTCCCCCTCCGCTTTCTCTTCGACCCAAATCTGCCATTACGAAGACACACGTCAAATCTCAAATTAGATAATAAAAAAATTATGAACGTCACAGCTACATAAATTCAATTTTATTCAGAACGAAGAATCATTGAGTGGATAAAAAAATTCGAAAAAAATTTTAAAAAACATTCCAACCACAAATTTTGAATTATTTCAAACGAAATAATAATAATAATTATCATTAAAAAAATATATCATCCATGTTGCAATTTGTAAGAATAAAAACGAAAATTTCATATACTGTCTATCTTACGATTCGTGTGAATAAAGTGAGAAAGGTCGTCGTAGGTGGTGGCGATGGAGGGTCGGGGATTGGGTCGAGGATTATGCGCAATGAAAAACACGAGATAATCCAGGTGTCGGTTATGAGTGTCCAACACGCGCTCACACGAATTTTTTTCCATTCCAATCGCATTAGGAACGAGTGCGCACCGAGCTTTTCCAACCTCCGTCTCTCTCGACTCTCTCTCTCTCCCTTCTCTCTTTCAACCCCTTTTCCAACTTGTCTTTTTTTTTTTTGCGACGCAGTTTTTCTTTTTTTTTTCGAAATTTTATTTTTTCCTTTGCCAATCTTATTTTTATTTTTTTTTTTTTTGCTTTTTCATTTTTTTACGTCTCACGGTGCGTGGGGGGGGGGATGTCTGTCTCCGTCGGGGGTGCGGGCAACGATGGCGGCCGAGCGACTGCGTGAGGTGGGGTGGGGAGGAGGGGGGAGTCACCGCGGCTCCGGAATCTCTCGCGAAAATTAAGGATATTTAATTAAAATTAATGAAACGCTGACGTTAGCCCCTGGTGGCGGTGCGGAGGGGAGGGGGAGGGGGGTTGTGGGGGTGGTGTGTATGCGTGGCGTCGCTGCGGGACAAACCCGAGAGTCGGGCTCGTAATTGGAGAGGTCTCTCTCGGTCTACTCGGCCGTCTCCTCTGCTACGTCCCTCCGCTCCATTTTTTTTTCGCCTCCCCCCCCCCCCCCACCCCCTCATTTTTCTATTTTTCTTTGTTTTTTTTTCTTTAATTCAATTTATTTTTTCCCATTTTTTTTTTGGCTTCATTTCGTCATCATTATTATCATCATCATTCGAGTTTCACATTTTTCCGAAATTTTTTTTCTTTTTTTCTTCTTTTTCGAAGAAATTTCGAAAATGAAAAATAAAGAGAAAAAAAAATGTTGACGCATCTACATCGATAAGCTAGATTGATTATCGACTCATCGAAGTACAAAAAAAAAACCACAAAAACTCCTAACAAAAAATAAAGGATACCATACAAATTTCTGAAATCCAAAAAAAAAAGAATATAAAATAAATAAATAATTATAAAAAAAAATAATAATCGTGACGTATCTGTAAAATCGTCTCGGTCGTATATTCGTTCGCTCGAAGCGCGACCCTTTAAGCCAGACGGTTTTTCTATGGTCTCAACCTGCAGCACAGCCGGTATTGTATACGTTTGCGAGAGGGCTTGCGAAGGGTGAAGAGAACGGCGGAGTGAGAGCGCAGTGGGGGCGAGAGGAACGGGGCACGGGGGGGGTTGGCAGCACGGTAGAGAAGGGGTGGAAGCGCTCGGGTGGCCCTCAGCAGCGAACATACGTATATCCCAGTGCGATGAAAAAAAAAAAAAACCGAAAAAAAAAATTGAAAAAAAAAAACATCCCTCCCCGGACGAAAGAAAGAGTGCATGTTGCAGGTAGAATGGCGAGAGCGAGGGAGAGTGATAAGGCCACGAGGTCCGGAAGGGAAAGCGGACGAGGGGTGCGGCCAGAGGGGTGGGGGGGGGGCGAGTCGGGATTCCCCTCCATCGGCGAGGGAACAAGTTATACACACCCACACTCATAAACAGGTCTCTCGCTCGACCCAACGAGAGAGAACGATTTTTTTTTTTGGTTTTTTTTAAATTTTTTTTACCATGATTTTTTCTCCCTCGCTCCTTTCGACCTGTTAAGTCTATTCTCTCAGTCTCTCTTTCTCTCTTTTTCTCCCGGAATTTCGTTTTTTTTTTTTCATTCATTTTTTACGAGACTTTCTACAAACACACACATGTATATATATATATGTATATATGTATATAATGCACACGAATGTACAATGACGTCGGCGAGTAAGGGTGCACACACGACGGGGGGTTTTCCACAAAGCCGTAGAGCGTTTGCAAACGCTGATGCAGTGCACAGTGCACAAACCCAAACGGGGTAGAGAGAGAGAGAGAGAGAGAGATTGAGAGAGAGAGAGGCACACAGGGGTTGGATATACGGTGTGCACGACGTTGCGCTTGCAGGGGCCAGAGACGGTTGCAGCGTTTCAACCTCGTTCATACGTGCATATGCATATGATTATATATGACATGTAATATACATATTAGGGTGGTCCTTATTTGGGTTTTTTTTTAATTCACACGCTCCCAGACGATCAGATGGTTCGAAATTACTGAAAAGAACAAAAAAAAAATATACATATGTATGAACGATAATGGGGATTTTATCGAATTTATGGAGGGCGCTGGAGTCAATAGAAAAAATTGGAAAACATTTTTAAAAAATTTTTTTTTCGTGGAATGATCGATCGAAATTTAAAAATCGATTTTACCCTCACAAAATACTTATCCTCAGCTATGATTTCGAATTTTTTCCATAGCCATATGAAGCACGTGTATGTGAGTGCGTGAGTATCTGTGTATTTGTATACATATAGATATATGTATGTATGTATGTTTTCCATGGCGTGTGATATGCCGGCCGAGGGAAACTCTCGCGCTTTTGGCGAGCGCAGCAGTAGCAGCAGCAGCAGCCGAGCGCGCGGGGGTCGAAGCGGTGGGGGGAAGGGGGAGGGGGTTGAAGGGTAAAGGAGAAGGGGTGCAGACACCGCCGCCCCACGCCATGATCAATATTACGCCCCACAGCCACGACGCCGGAATCCAAACGCCGCCGACCCCGAGACGGACTTCTTCTTCCTCCGCTTGCATCCCTCTCACTCTCTCTCTCTCTCTCTCTCTCTCTCTCTCTCTCTCTCTACAACTCTAGCCTCTATACAGACTTTAGCCTCCGCTACTCTGCAGACTCTCATCTCCCGTTTCCAAGTTCCTCTTCTCTTCTCCTCGGCTTGCAACCTCCATTTCCTATCCCCCACCCCCCACCCCTTGCCACCCTTCCGCGCGTTCTCCACTTCGTACTACGTTAGACGCCGTGAAAACCTCAGACTCTCGTTTCACGAGAAATTACGGTATATATCGCGCCCTGTTACTCGACTGGCAAAGGGGCGGGGGGAGGGAAAGGGTTTCATGGACGAGAGTCCATTTTTTTTCTTCCTTCTTATTCTGATTTTTTTTTTGTCATTTTTGCTATTTTTTTTTTTAATTTATATAAAGAAATATTGAAATTATACGTAAATGAATAATATTCGTCTTATAATTATATCGATATAATCGCGATTCAAATGTTATCTTTTATTCATCTTCATCTTCATCTTGTCGACAAACTTTATGCACACAATCGAACAACTCACTGGGTGACAAAAAAAAAGAAGATGAAAAAAAATGTAGAAGACATTTTTCTTTGCAACGAAAAAATAACCGATATATATATAATCTATGTATGCAAAACACAATAATAATGCGCGTTGTGCATCGTTCGCGAAGTCATCGAATCGTCGTGTGCATCTGTAGAACGCGAGACTGTACCTACCTTCCCCCCCCCTCCCCTCCCCCTCAATGCGCTACGAACCCGCGTTCGCGGACTGTACGTCTGCCTCGACAATCTGCAAGCTATTGTGACGCTCCTCCACTTCTCCCCCGCGCTCTCCCCGTCGCTGTGTGCTTCATCCCCCACATCCCCCCCCCGCACCCTCACCCCCTCGCGAACCCTTCCGCCATTTCATCTTCCACGCTCCTATCTTTTACCATCCACCTTTGTCCCTTTCACTCGCTCTTTTACTTCCTCTCTTCATCCCCCCCCCCTCTCTCTCTCTCTCTCTCTCCCTCTTCGCAACGGTTTCAACGGTGGACGTGAAAAAAAAAAGTAGAAAATGAAAAACTAAAAAAAAAATGAAGTCGCGAGCTTCAACCCTTTTTCCGTTGCACTCGAGGCGAAGGGCGAAGCGTCTGGAGCTGCTTACAACCCCCGTGGGGTTGGGGTGTGGAGGGTGGGGGAGGGCAGGGGGTATGGGACGAGGACACAAAGAGGGGGGTGGGGGAATGTGCCGACGAACCGAGTATAGTGTCGCAGACGACGTTGCAACCCCCGAGCCCAAGCATCTCCGCGCGTTCTTTTCTTCGAGGGGGGTGGGGGTGAGGGTGGTTGGAACAGACGGTGGCACGCGAGTTTTTTTTTTTTTTTTTTTTTTTCGTTGTACCACGAAAGCCAGAAGACGAAGAACACGAAGCGCAGGAAACCAACGAACGATACCCCTTTCTTCACCCTCTTGCTCGCCCTCACGGCCTCCTTGGGGAGAGGGATGAAGAGACGATGGAGGAAAAAAATTGGTGGCGAGCCGAGAGGTGTAGTAGGCTTGAGATTTTCGGGGGGGGGGGGGGGGCACGTGTGAGCGCGAGAGAGATGGGAAACAATGGGAATTGGGTGGTGGACAGGATAGATAGAGAGAGAGAGAGATAGATTGAGAGATAGAGGGAGAGAGAGGGAGAGATAGAGAGGCTTGTGATTGAGAGAGAGAAAGATGGAGAGAGGGTTGAGATTTTGGGGAGCACGTGTGAGAGTGCGAGAGAAATGGGAAACTGTGGAAATTGGGTGGAGGAATGGATCGAGAGAGAGAGGGAGACAGGAAGAGAGAGTGAAATGTTTGGTAACGTATGGTATGGGTCGTATCGTCTTGAAATGGAATCCCATCGAACGACGAAGGACGAAGGACGAGAACGAAGGAACGTGGAAGAGCAGTGTGCTATCTGTAAATGTATATTGTATATATATATATTTATATATATAGTTAAGTCTTGGGCTGTGCAAGTCGGAATAAAAAGACAGAGAGAGAGAGAGAGAGAGAAAGAGGGTTTTTTTCTTCCTCCACTCGAGGCCAGGGACACTCGAGATTGCCACGATAATCCAGGATTACTTTTGCGAAAATGATTTGTTTGTTATTCTTTGCTCCCCCCTTTCTCCCACTCGACCCCTTGCCCTCTGTCGTTCATTCGTAATTTTTAATTCGAACTTCTTCGATCAGTTTCGTTGAGTTCTTCAGACTGTTATGTCTCGCAATTTTCACAAATTACGACTAATGATCGATTTATAAATGTTTGTAGTTTCTCTCATTACGTTTTTTATTTTTTTTTTTTTTAAATTTTTTATTTCGCTCTCGTGTAAAAAGTTTGCGAAACGCTGTGGCACTGGATAGAGATGAAGAAGAGGGGTGGGGGGTGGGGGATGTACTCGACGAGGTACCGAGTGAAAAGAATTGATGATTAAAC
This sequence comes from Diplazon laetatorius, assembly GCA_963662125.1. NCBI lineage: Eukaryota > Metazoa > Arthropoda > Insecta > Hymenoptera > Ichneumonidae > Diplazon > Diplazon laetatorius. The sequence continues at coordinate 1,837,486 of OY759162.1, read as the reverse complement.
TTCCGCGAATCCACGTTCGAGTGTTTCGAAGCTTGGGAAAATGAACAGAGATAGAAAAAGAGACAGAGAGATAGATGTATATATATATATATATATAGAGAGAGAGAGATGGAGAATATATCAGGGTGGAGATAATGATTCTGCACTTTGTACGATTTCCGAGAGTTCCGTACGACAGGGTTGAGAGTCGTGTACTAGCAACGTTCCGTCCGGGTCTCATGGTTTTGAAAATATTCAACGCATAAACTCAACGAACTGTACTTTCAAATCTTAAACAAATTAATTCTCTATCTTACGTTCGAAGCTAATAATTATAATTAATAACAATGATAATAATAATAAGAATCGTCGTCATCATGTTAATAATGAATTTGTGTCACGTCTGATCGATACTCGCTTGTACTACTTGCACGAAATTCGTGTCACAAATTCGTCGTACAAAAATGTTTTAAGTCGTCACAACTGTCCTTTAGATTTTCTTTTTATCGAAAATGACTTTCGAGGGTTGAACATATTTTCAAATTTCCATCTAAAAATATCAATAACAATGAGATAGAAAAATTTGAATAAATTACAAAAAATAATAAATATGAAAGAAAAATAAAAAAATTTAGCTGACTCGATTTTTTCGAATTGATCTCGACCCAAAAAATGTGTGTCTTATCTTGGCTCTTAAATTCTTTCCGGAGTGTTTGGAGGGGAGGGGAGGGAGGGGACGGGACGTTAAACCATTCCTCAGAACTTATTCATAATTATGAGATGGAATAAAATGGGTCGGGGTTACGACTGGGGCAATGAGACAAGGAAGCATCGAAGAGGACAAGACGAATGGTCTCTCTCTCTCTCTCTCTCTCTCTCTCTCTCTCTCTCTCTCTCTCTCTCTCTCTCTTTTACCTTATCCTGAGAAACCCAAGCAGTCGAAAAGGTGAAGAGAGAGAGAGAGAGAGTTAATTTAAAATCATAATCTGCGTAACACCAAGCACCAAGTCTCGGAGTGGGGGTTGGTTAGCTGGTGCAATCCCTCTCGTCCTTCCCCCCCCCCCCTCCCCTCCGTGGACCGTAATTTCACCTCCTTCATCGAGATCTGGTTCTCGCGCTCTCGATTGCCAAGCTACATCGCTCACGGCATCGTCGGGTTGATAAAGCTTCGGTTTCCGCGCCTGGCCCCATAACGCGATGAACTTATTATTAGATACCCTCCGGGGGGGGGGGAGGAGGGGGAAAATCTCGAGCGGCTGTAACGACGAAAAATGAACTGCGAAAGTGAGTTCCGGCCAATGACGAAAGGGAGGGAGAAGATGAGAGGCCCGAGGAGAAGACTCACGAGGAGAAAAAAAACAATGAAACAAAATGGCGGCTCTCTCATTCTCATTTTTTCCAAATTTAAATTATTGTCGACTTATAGAAATAATAATCAGAGATTAATAACGATAATCATTCCTCACTCTATCAAATCCCCCAGCTTGTGAAAAAAAAAAAAATCATTTTGTCTACTTGGTTTTTTTTTTTGCTGCCTGGATTTTTTTTATTCGTCAGTGATCAGGGTTGGATTTTTTTTTCGCCTTTGCAATTGATCACGGACAGTGATATCGTGCATAAATGTTAATGCCTTGTTATCGGAGCTGGTGGAGGTCTCGGAGGTCGAACGACGACGAACGCTCGGGCATGGGGGTTGTTGGTCGAGTGTCAGAGGAAGGCACTCTCGCCCCGGCCTTAATTGCCGTAGACTCGCTGCTAATTAGTTTACATTACACTCTCGGGGTGGTCCTCTCTCTCTCTCTCTCTGTCTATCTCTCTGTCTCGCTCTCCGGATCCTGGAAGAGACTGCTGGCTGTGCCAGCCAGGCATGTCCCATCTCATCGTGCCATCGTGGATCCTTGCTCGATGGCACGATGAGGTCTTCCGTCGGGGCATCTGGTCTTTCGATCGATGATACGTCCGGGTTACGTCGGGAATACACGTTGTTCGACAATTGACGGTGGAATACGGTACTTGAATGACGTAGCTGTGTGTGTGTGTGTTGTCCCTCGAATTAGAAGATATAAAAAAAGTTGATCTATGCAGTTTTTAGTTTGCAACGTTTACATTTAAATGAAGATATTTAAGTGATTGGATTATATTTTCTTTAAAACTTTATTTCCAATAATCAATTTAATTCAGAACATTCATCTAAATATTTTAAATTGAATATTGGATATTAACAATATAATTTAGAAGAAAAAATAATTCGATGACATTCTTTTTAAAAAACAAATAAAAATGTTTCCTAAATTGATTTAAATTTTATTTTCAATATCAAATCAAATTTAAAATATTTAAGATCTATCTGTCACAAATGTTTCAAATTGAATTGAATATTGAAAATAAAAATTGAAAACATTTTTAAAACACTTTGAGTTTTTTTTTTTCAAAAATCATTGAAGGTGCAATATGATTTTTTGGGTTACGGTGAATGCGACGGCGTGTCTCACATAAACGTCTCGACGAATTCGATTGGGCAATTTGGAGATGGAGGACCGTGTGACGTGCGATCACGAGAAGCGAAATTTCCAACCTCCGTGTGCCCGTCTCTCCGTCACGGTTCGCCCGTATCAGGCCCCCCCTGCCCCTGTCGCCTGGCCAAGCCTCTCTACCAAACGATAATTCAATAAAGTTTCCCCCCTCACCCGACCCTGCGTGCCAGTGCACAACGCATTCGCGTCTATGCTCCGATGCATCGAAGATTTAACGGCAGTCAATTAACCGTTCTCAATCGAATTATTTACTCCCGTGTGGTACACGCGATATATATACGTATATATGTGTGAGTGTGTGTGTGTGTGCGCGCGTCGAACCGAGAAATTGTTCAATTTTATGAATGGCAAAATTTCGTTGCACAAGCAACAAAAGCGGAAACACATTTTGGGCAAAAGTTAAATCCTTCGACGAAAATTGGAAAATTCATTGGATTTTTATTTTTTTATCGCTCAGAGGTTCGGAATTAATGTGGCAGGATTTTTTTTTCTATTTATTTGTTTATTTCACAACACATTGACATCGATCGATATATTTATTTTTTATTTTTTTTTGTGTCAATGAAAATTTATTTTCGAAACTGTTTGGACGACTGAGAAACAAATCGAGAAACAAATTATTTTACGATCAGTTTGGTGTGATTGTTAGTTTTTTTTTATATGTTACGTCTTTTTTAATTCTTCTGGATGAATTTTCATGAAGATGACTGTGAGGGAACTCGAGTTAGGGCCAAACAACAAAATGAAGAAAAAAAAAGAATGTCACGGAGGTTTAAGGAAAAAAAAATGATAAAAAGATAAAATAAAATGAAGAAATGCAGGATCGTGGAAAGCTAGTCGGGGGTAGGGGAGGGGGAGGGTGTCGTGTGACCGAGCGAGGGAGTACCGGGATGGTGCATCGTGGATTCAGGTCGAACAGGTCTGTAGGGAAGTTATACGTGCGCGCACGAGCTACCAAATAGCAGGCTCTGCTCTTATCACCTGTTGCCAGGCTGGATTTTCTACCCTTGTTGAGGATACGGGCGTGAGCGATGAAGAGAAATAACAACAACAAAAAAATAGAATAAAAATAAAAAGACGAAACGGGAAATAAAGGAAGAGCGAAAAAAAAAAAACAATTTACCGAAGAAAGAAATTCTTCTCGTTTCGTCTCGATGTGCTGCCACTTCGATCTTTCGTTTCTCGTTTTATCTCGTCACTTTCGATATTCTTTTTATTTATTTTATTTATTTATTTATTTTATTCATTTATTTTATTCATTTATTTTATTTATTTATTTTATTTATTTATTTATTTATTTATCGTCACGATTACAAACTGCATGTGACATTTTTGAGCTTCGAAACTGTTTTCAAATTTGACGAGTATGATTTTCTTCTCGTGTCACTCTGTAATATATTTTTAACGAAAAAAAAAAATGGTTGTAACACGATTGAAAGTGCAGAGTGCATTCCACACACATACACACACAAACACACACATACTCGTATGGAACGTCGAACTCGACGACACGTCATTCGACACATCGAGTGACAGATTCGGTGTCGTGCAAAAAAAAAAAAACAAAAAATATAGTTAAAAAAATCCGGACATAATTTGAATTGCCACTCGCGACAAAATGCACTCTCATATCGCCCGAAGGTACATGACAATTGCACATTGTCCCACGCTATTGAAAATGTGAATGCAATCATATATTTCGTTACAAAAAAAATTCAAAAACATTTCAAAAACAGACGAATGAATTAAATAAAATGTTATTTTAGTATTTGAATTATCAGTCGACAAAGTCAGTGATTGGGTGAAAAAAAGGTTTAGAATGATATTGGGATTGTTATTCGTATGTAAAATTTTTGATAATTCGTGATGGGATTTGATGAACCAACACAGTAGACAGTGGAGACGTTGTTAATCAAATCATAGTCGAAGAAGCAATTTCTTCGGTATTTGCTTCAAGCCCATCGTCTGCTGGATGATATATATATATGTATATTATGTGTGAATAATTACATTTCGCTACGTTGATCCATCGTTCCAGACGGTCTTATCAAATTTCCATGATACACTAGACCCGCTAAGTCGATTAAGATTCGGTTGAGCCCAACCTCCGAGTGAATTCGTTCAAAATATTCAGAATCATCTTCGTTCCCGATATCATGATTTATCAATGCCAAAATACGAAATTTTTCTCTTGTCAAACATTTTTTTTTCTTTCGTAATTGCTGAAAAAATAGTGACAAGAATTTGGGGAAAAAAAAATTAGTAAAATTAAATACAAGAAATAATTGTCGAAGAAATATTTGAGGTTGTGTCAATAATATTTTTTAGGTTGAATCTGGGTGCGAAAGGTTGGGGGTCAGAGAGGTTCTTGTGTACCTGTTGCGAGGGTGCGGATTGTGGACCTGTGGCCTCGTCCTGGTCCTCTCGTCTTCGGGTTCAAAGTTCGCGTTTACTCAACACGATATATATATATATATATATATATATATATATATATTCCTCTCTCTATTTCTCTCTTTCCAAATATAATTCTCGTCGACGGCAAAGAACCTCGTCAACTGTGAAATAAGACACATCGTTTGCACAAATTCGTCGCATAACCTCAAAAAAGCAAACTCCCCAATCAAGATGGCGGTTCCAACCCCCAAACCCTTCATTTACAAAAACAACAATCAACAAAATGTTATAAAACAATAAAATTCTCAATCCCTCCTTGGCCCATCCGCAAACCCCCAAAAACCCCATGTTCCCCGTACAAGATACACCAAAACAAAATGGCCGACCCAAAATATCCCCAATATCCCACCAAAAAAAAAACACCTCTGTAAAAAAAAAACGACTTCAATCGAACCAAACTCGATTCACCAAAAGCTACAAAACAAAAAAACCCTCAACCCGTTCCAAATAACAAAAATCCCGCTTTCCCCACCCCTTTTCCATCCCCCATCGAGCAAAAATTTTCCACTGCCGACGATACATCAGCCCGACATTGTACACGTTTAAGGTGTGCCCATGCCGTCCGAATCTGAAACATCGCTAACAATGCGAAACATGTGCCGCGAATTTTCCCTTCCCTCTCTCGCCCTCAACCCTCTCTCGGTCGCATCCTCGCGTTTCCGGGATTGGCTATATTGGCCCGTGGATCGCGGACTTGTCGGCCCAGAGAGAGAGAGAGAGAGAGAGACATATATATATAGATATATAGACATATATAAATATATGTAGACCGCGTCATCTACGTGCTTCAACGTCCCCCCTCCCCCTCCCCCTCCCCGAGCGTTTCCCGATTGCGATGCGCGCGCGTGGTTGCGCGCCGGACGTCGTCATCGGACTCTGGTTCGTCAGTGTCGCGTCAGCCCCCGGCCCCGCTGCACCACGTAACCATTAAACCATCATCCAAGCTCCACAGCTACCTTATCACCTGCTCCATCCATCCGTCTCTCTCTCTCTCTCTCTTTCTCTCTCCATCTCCGTTCCTTCTCTCCTCTCTATCCTCCATCCATCCGTCCGTCTCTCTCCTCTTGATCCACATTATCACCTCGACTTTACGATTATAAACAACCCCGACGAAAAAAAAAAACCCAACCCCCCTGGCCCACCCCCTCTCCACCCCCCGACAACCCTCGTTGCATTTTACATGTGTGACGAATAATCGAACAATCCACAATCCTTCAATCGAATCCATACCCGACCCAAATTATTCAACAATTAATAATAATAATAATAATAATAACAATAATAATATTGATAATAATAGTATTTCAATTTTTTTGTCGTAAATATATGAAAATAATAATTGAGATTGAGAAATTTTGAGAGGGAGAAAGAGTGGAAGGGTTGATAAAGGGAGAAAGACAGAGATTATTATATTTTTTTTTTAACGTGAAAATTTGGTGAGAATTGAAAGAGGAAAGAAGGGATTTGAAAAAGGGTTATCGGGAACGAGGACTGGCCGCGGATCGTCTGACGACCACGACCGGGCAACCACCGGGAACAACCACCGCTACCACCACCACCGCTACCACCACCACCACCACCACCACCACCACCACCATCCGGCTATACGTATACCCGCACATCCGAAGCTATCGGTTGCTCGACGTAGTTAAACCCAGTCGACGATACGACCGGAGAGAGACCATCGCACCGACCGAACTTTTTCACCCTTCCTCAGTGATGATTTAAAAAAAAAAAAACAAACAAACACACACAGACACGAAAACGTCCGACGACGAATTATTTATCTGGATAAACAAAAATATCTCCAACCGGCAAGTGGACTTTCTATTAAATTCTTTTAAAGTTGATCTCGTTCTCTCTTTCTTACTATTTGAATATCTCTCTGTCTTCTCATCTATCTCTTTCTCTTTTTGTGTCTCCAATATCTGGTTATCACATTTTATGTATCGTCCATTTTGACACTTATCGATGAAATCAGTTATTTTACGATGTCCACACGTGACAAGGTTTTCATGGTTAACGCACTATCGCGATATTCACTTCCGGTTTGTCCCGTGTGACAATTAATGTTATTATTTACGTAATTTACGTGGGAAATTAATGAAGATATTTTTTTTTAATTATTTTAAAGCGACGCACACGTGTTTGTGCATTTTTTTTTGTTGAATTTGATTCGATGGGCGATTGATTTATCTATTTTTATATGTAAGAATTTTTTTTTTAATGTGTAGAAGCTTTGGCGTTACGCGTTATGAGCTTGTCGCGTACGTAATGACCGGCGTTGTGAAACGCCGCAAAATCATTGCCGGTCGCAACGATCCACGATCGTGTGGAAAATCTGGATTCGGTGTTTGACGATGCGGATAATCCATTTATCACACGGATTATGCAGCAACGTAATACGCACATGCATGTGAGGTTGCGGGGGGGGGGGGGGAGGGGAAGGGGTGGGATAATCCGATGACTATGTGACAAGACTACTCGTCCGGTCAAAATTAATCTGAGATTAATTTTCAATTTTTTTTTTTCGATACAGAAAACGAAACATTGATGAATCAATAAAAATATAAATTAATAATAATAATAATAATAATATTAATAATCTTGGACATAAACTTGTTATGATTTCATGCAGGAAAGACATTTTTTAAGTTCAAGATATATTTTGTCAGGAATTATTATTGTTATTATTATTATTATCATTTTTAACCTGCATCGCAACAATTCTCTATGACGAATGATTTATTTTCTCAAAATACTTTTCTTATTTTTTTCTCAACGTCGAACAATTGTCGATTAATTAATCCGGCTCGCGGAATTTCCGTAACGTTTTAGAGCCGAATTCAACGTTTGCAAAAGCGAGAGAGAGAGAAAGAGAGACAGAAGAAGAGAGAGCTCGAGAGAGCTCGATCAATTATTTAACGAGTGCGCTTGGCCACGTCAATCCGAGACTTTCCGTAGCTCGTTGCTTCTTCTGTGACTGTGAAATTACATAATCAGTCACCAGAGAACTCGACGAGCTGGTTTTTCGTTTTTTTTTCTCCCTATTATTATTATTATCATTTTTTTTTTCGTCGTCGTCGTCCTTTTGAATTTTTTTTTGGGTTGAAATATTGAACGAGATGGTCTAATTCGAAGTCAACTAGCCGATTTATTTATTTATCGAATTATTATATATTTTTTTCTGCATGAGTAAAATGGAGCAATCTAATCTCATCTCTCTCTCTCTCTCGCTCTCGTTGTCGTTGGTACTTGCCCCCCCCCCCTCTCCCCCCTCTATTTCGCTCGTGGACCGAGAGAGCGTTTCGGCTCGCGGCGAAAATTATTCTCGGCATACCTTCCAGACATACCGATCCAACCGTGCTCGCCTATCTAACCCCCCCCCCCCTCCCCCCTTTACTCTCCGCCATCGTGTTATCACGCTACATACAACGTCTCCGGTCCTGCTATACACTACCGCACCGCCGCCGTTACAATATCCACACAGCCCACCGCCAACCGCATAATTCAAATAGCGTTCGACGTACGTATGTGTGTGTGTGTGTGTGTGTGTGTGTGTGTGTCGCGTCGTTCGAGACCGACCGCCAGAGATCGATCTATTATCGTGTTCGCCTGGCAGCACCGCGGATCCGTGGCCCGACAGCCAGCCAACCGGCTATACGGAATCGTATTTAGCAAGCGGAATCGCAGTCGTTCTCAACCGAATTGTATAATTATCGTTCTTGCGTGTCGCTGACTTGATGTTGATCTCTTTTTTTTTTTTTTCATCAATCGAAACGTCGATGATGCTTGAAGAATTGAAAAAAAAAAATATTGTGTGCACATATATATTTTTTTTTCAATTATACAAAATAATACAAAATAATAATTATACACAATAACTTGATATTAATGATACAAAAGAAAAACTTTCTAGACACACAAACGATAATACGAAACAATAATAATACCGAACAATAAAAATAATCTTGTGCATGTGAAATCTTTTTACAATCGAGACTTTGATAAAGTTAAAATCTTCAAAAAAATTAATTAAAAAAAAAAAAGAAAAAAAAAGTGCACACACACAAAAATATGAAAATGATAACAATATTCAACAATTCAAAATAATAATACCAACAAAAAGATACCAAAATTCCATACACACACAATAATAATAATAATGAACACATGCAAAAAGAAAAAAATAATAAACACACGGACAATAATACGTGCTGGCGATAGCGAGGCGTGGGCGGTGAGGGCGTCGCAGGGGGGAGGGGGAGTCGAGCGTCAGCGTCGAGCGTGTCTCGTTGCACTGGTATATTGGTGGGAGAGCGATAGATCGAGTGGAGAAATGCCGATAGCAAAGCCGAAACGTCAGAGAAATGGGCGTAAAGGATGGCAAAGAGTGGTTTGAAGCTTTTGGGTGGCTCGAGGGGGGAGGGTGGGGGGGGGGAGGGAGGCGAGTGACGAGTAAGAGAGAGAGACGGTTCGTGCTGTCAGAGAAGATCCGTCGTTGTTACTCAACACACACACGCACATATATATATATATATATACATAGCAGAAAAAAGCTTTTGGTGGATGCACCGAGTGTTCTATAACACAGAAAGCAAAAGCAGGGTAGGAGAGGGCGGGGGGAGGTGGGTTGGTCGACGTGGAGGCGTAATTCCAGTATCTCCGTCATAGAGAAACGTTTCGGCGTCGATTCGTTTGTCCATTTCTCTCGGCTGGGGGTTTCGAACCAACGGAATGGAGAACACGAACGTTTGGCGCACGAAGTTGACGTTTCAATGTGTGTGTGTGTGTGTGTGTGTGTGTGTGTGTGTATATGTGTATATCACTCGGGCGGCTTCGGTTTGTTGCATCAGGAGTGACTGTTACGTATTATGAAACGAAGAGAGAGAGAGAGAGAGAGAGAGAGAGAGAGGAAGGACAAGTGGAAACGTCGTCTATCGGCTCGTGGCAGACGCGACTATGGGGTGAGGGGTGGGGGGAAGGCTTTGTCGGATCACCGTGTGTGTGTGTGTGTGTGTGTGGGTGGGTCTGTGAATGTTTGGCTGTTCGCACGTGGGAAAGGGGATTGTCCCTTGCAACAACAGACACCTATATGAATTTATTTATACATGTATATATTTTTATATAGATATGTTTATATTAATATATAGGAGCTATTCTTCCAAATAGGAGAACGTCTTTTTTGACAACCCATACTCGAAAGCTTGTGAAAAATTTTTTCAGAACGTTGTCCTTGATGATTTATAGGTACCTGCATTTTTTTTAGAATTTTTCCGGTCCATTATTTTCGCTATGATTGTATTGCCCATTCTGTGGCATTTACTTTCGGTTTATTTTTGAATTTATGTATGGGTGTGTGTGTGTGTGTGTGTGTGTGTGTGTGTGTGTGTGTGTTTGTATGTTTGTCGAGGTATGTATGAAGCGAGATCCAATTCGCGGTATCCTAACTCTTGTGGGGTCTATCGCGAATGCCCCCACAGGGTGTGGACCTGAATCTGACAGATTCCACGGTTTTCGTGTACGTTCTCGATTTGATTGCAATGCAATGGCCACATGTCCCATCGGTTCCCCCAGGGAAGTCGGGGGGAGGGGGAGGGGGGAGAGCGATTCTCACGAGCGATATCTAGGAAGCGAATTACGGTTTCAACAACTTTTTTTTATTTTATACTTTTTATTTTTTATTTATTCATTTTTTTTTGCGATAAAATTTCGTTCCGGTGATATTTGAATTGGTATTGTGATAGTAGATGTTGAAATGACATGCTGAAGATGCTGAAAATATGAAATAAAAAAGATAACAATAATAATAAAAATAATAATGATAATATAATAACATTACGGGTTTCCCTCATCGATAGAAAACCAATTTGATCAACGAATGAAGAACGAAAAAAAAAAAACATTTTTTTTCCTTCTTTTCGAATTTTCTTCGAAGCACTACGTCATCGTAGAAGTATCTCGAGTTACGAGTAGTTCGAGCGTAGGAATGGTCAGACCGTAGTAGAGAAAGTTCATGCAATCCGTGCCGGTTGGGTTGGTTCTCTCGTTCGACGTTTCTCGTCCAAACCCCCAGCGAGGGGAGTGAGGGAGGAGAGGGGGAAGGGGGTCGAGTGAGCGAGGATGAGAAAATGGGAAGAGTCAGGTGGAAAGAGAGAGAGAGTGAGAGAGAGAAAGCGAGGCTTGGCCAACGAGTAAGTCGAGAGTTATGACTTGGCTCTCTTTCTCTCTCTCTCTCTCTCGATGCTTTTGTCTCTCGACAATGGGCCCAACTTTGGAATCTTTCTCGGACTCTCCGTTCTCTTCTCTCGATTTTCACGAGTTTTTTTGGTCAAGGTTTTTCGATCTCATTCTCTCACTGTATCGCACACTCGAGGCTCGCCTCTTGCCGCGGCCCCAAAAAGACGTTCTTCCAATTTCTCCGAAGCTCCGATGGAGCTTTTTGCTCTTGTCTTTCTTCTCGGATTTCGTCCGCGAATCCGATTACCGAACGAGCATCGAAAATCGAGAGACAACCGACTCTCGTTCGACCTCAAACGACCATTCGGGACACGAATCGGTTTGCTGTATGAGCTTTTCCGACACCCACTTGTCTCCCCCTTCTTATTTTTCAGTCACGTTCGATCGATCGTGCATTGCCTGTAACACTTATAAATCGTCGTTCACAAATTTCTATTCGACGAAAAATTTCAAATTTAATAACAAAACTAAATTTTTTTCCATTATAATGATAATAATTTTTGTTTGAAAAGCTTCGTGATAAAAAAATGGTTAATAGAAGTGTGAAAGAAGTATAAAATGAAAATCAGTATTTTTTAGAATGAAAAAAAAAAAAAAAAACAATCGTTTACTCTTGGCAGAAGCCTTTTTGTGACCTTGGGGTCGAAAAGACCCCCATATGCGAACTCTAATACCATTTACAAATCACGTTATGCATTTTTTTTTTGCCCCACAAACCTTTGGTCCCTCGTAGACACGGAATTTTATTTTTATTTTTCATATCATCTTCGTCTTTTCATTTTTTTTTTTTTTCAAAATATTTATTTCCAAATTGCAATCTCACCGTGTTGCAGTTTGTTCGGTGGCTATCGGGTTTCCGGTGGCTGAGAGGCACCGTCCACGACAAAGTGATCGAAGCTGTGCACGAGTCCCGTGTTGCGGTTGGGGTTGAATAAAAAAAATGGCGAGGGGGTTGGGGGTTGTAAACGTGAGACGCGAGAGAGGGGTTGTTGCGAGCAACGTTGCCGCGAGAATAACCCAGTTTATATTACCTTCCTGGGCTATCACATTCCCCCCTACACACACACACATACACACACACACAGAGATACGTGTAAGCGCTGCGCTTACACGCACGTGCGCATACCCATCGGCTTTCCAATATCTCGGCAAGATAGAACGTCACGACGGTTTTGTGTTGCCTGGTCGTGTAGCTGCCTGCCCCGTGCAGCTTCTCCGACACATGCCACATTAGTGTCTGTGTGTCCCGACGGGGGGCGCAAAAGCTTCCACGTTCCGTCGTTCGCCACCTGGGACTCCGTCTCTGCGGTAAAACGCTTATACTTCGCGAACCTAAAAAAAAAAAAAAAGAAAAAATAAACAATAAGCGTATAATAATAATAATATTGATGATAATGATGATGGTAAAAATACGGGGGGAAGGTGAAACCATGTTTCACTATTTTACATCGGGTCGATGTGGTTGTTGCAAAACAAAAAAAAAAAAATAGTGAAATTAATGTTTCACTTTGAATGAAGGATGTGGATGGATTTTTTTGAAAATATAGCAAGTACTGCGTTGGTAAAAATAATTTTAGGGAAATAAAAATAGAAATAATGAATATAAAATATTTTGAAAAAAGATGTATATTGAAAAACATGAAATGAACGTTGAAAAAGAGTATGTTTATCGATCGAGCGAGGTTTTTGATACGAGGTACAAGCCCCAAAGCCAAACCCAGCAATTTCAAGCACCTGCAGGTTTGCTTGAAAGCCAAATCTCTCTCACTCTCTTCTCTCTCTCTCTCTCTCTCTGCTCGTATGACCTATATGGTGAGCCAAAGTGTTCGTCGTTTTACTCTTGTGTTACAAATGGCTTCCAACGCGGTGACGCCATTAGCCCAAAGGGTTTGCAATTCGAATGGCTCTACGTTAAAAAAAAAGTTTTTTGTGGCAAAAAAAAAAATCACTCAAAAATTCCCCACGGTTCGCTCTTCCTCCGGGTCGATCATAAAAAACGACCAAAATGATAAAAAAAAAAACAACCTAACGACCCCAATTCGACAATTTCAAACAATTCTTCATTTCTCTTTTTGTCCACATTTCTCATCGTCGGTTACTTCGAGTCTCTGAAGTCACTGAGAAAAGTTTATTCGCTGATTTCCGGTATGATTTAATTCGTCGGTCACGTAGCTGCCGATGGCCCACAATGGCCACTCGTTTCTTACCAACTTTGCTAAGTCAAACCGACTACACAAGAACTTGATATTTCTCGTCGTTTCTCGGTTCATTCACCGTTCTCCCCCCCCCTCCTTTCCTTCCTGCCCCCTCCCGTCGTCGACCATTACAGTAATGTTCGACTTTTTCGTCATGAACTTTTTACATTTCGTCACGTCGTTCGTTTAAACTTTTTCATTCGCGTGTTTGTTCCGTCCATCAATTTTTTTCTCTTCTCCTTTATTCTCGTGTTATTCTTCTCTGAACACGAATAATCACATTATCATCTGCATTTTTGATCTTTTAATAAATTTTTTGCAATCATTTTCTTATTTTCTATTTCTTTTTTAAAATTTATTTCAAAAAAATTGTTTAAACATTTTTCTTTGAATGAAAATTGCTATGGGGTGCGAGCGAGTGAGGGGATGCAGGAGGTGTGTGAGTGGTGGTGTGGGTTCGTTGGTGGAGCTTTTGAAGACAGTTTGAGGGGCGGAGGGAGGTTGTCCCAAACTGGACGTAAATTACAATCCGAACGAGCCACCTGCTGAACGTCATCACGTTCGGTACGGATCCTGGGGTTACTTTGGTCGGTGCTGGGAGTTGCCGCCAGACGGCGTGGCAATCGACGGTGGAAAGGAGGTGAGGGGGGGGGGGGGGGGGCGGGAGAAGGTAGTAAGCACCACGAAATGGAGAAGGTCGGACGCGAAATCGTTTCGCCTCTGGCAAATCGAGGAGGGATCACGTCGGCACCCTACAAACTCACCCCCACGAACGTGACCCGATGAAGGGGTTGCTCTTTCATCCCCCATTTTTTTTTTTTTTTCACTTTCTCTCTCTTTTTTCACTCACTCATAGACGAAGCTTTGTGACTGGATAAATATTTTCTTTCATCAAGATTATGATGCCAACTTGTTTGTGGACGTCCCAAAATATTCTTTCATCGATTAAGATTCGAAGGAAGCCAATTGTCCAGGTTTACGTGTTTTTGTTACTTTTTGTTAGGTTCTTTGACTGAACGGATGTGAGTCACGGGGTGGGTGGGGGGGGGGGGGATCCCTTCCGGGGTTGAAGTTACGTTCGTGTGTGGATTAGCTTCCGCAAAGTTTCACCCTCGTCGTTGCACTCGCAAGGTTTCGTCCTTATTGGATGATACCGTACAAATCGTCGGTGTCTAATTGTAAAATCGATTTAAGACTGTATCGCGTGTCTCGTTGTCACTGAGGCTACGAGCGGTTGACTCGTATTCGACTTGTCACTCGTACGAGCTAACCCCATCGATTTTTTTTCACGAAATCCGGGGGCTGGTCGTGATGGTCGAAATATTTGTTTTTGCACGTAGTTGCAATTTTTTCCCAAGTAAAGATTTTTCATTCAATTATCTATAAATTGATAATTAGAGACACAAATGTGTAGCAAATGAAACAAAAATCATTGGCCATCCAACTTGCTGCTGTGTGACAAAGCAAAATTATGAAAAAAAATGAAGAAGAAGACGAAGAAAAAAAAGGGATCATGATCCACGATGATAAAGAGGTCGATGATGCTTGGAAATCCACCTGAATGAACATCACAGACCGGGAGAGCCGCCAAATGGGTACGAGGTGAGATTTGAAGGGTGTGCAGAAAATCGGGATAAAGGTCCGGGGGGGTTGGTAGGCCGGAAGGGTGCAAGGGGGGGGGGGGACAAAAGTTGCCAGTTCGCTGACTCGACTTGCGAAGCCCGTAGAATCGATCGGGAGGAAGCGACTCTCCATCGTTTCCCTCTTCCAGCATCATCGCCATCGTGTACTGACTTACTTTTCGACACAAATAGCTACAGATACACACACACACACACATATATAGATATAGTTAGGGGTTATCATGTCGTTCCCAATAGCCAAGTTGACGTTTTCTTCGACGTGCTTGGTCGTCCTCACTTTGGCCTCCTGCAACCCTCTCCTATATCGCCCCTCACCCCTCCAACCCTCGACCACGGTTTCTTCATCCCCGGAAATCTTAAAAGTTTCGACTGTCACGCAACACAAAGTCCTTCTCACGTCGTCTTCGTCGTCGTGCTCTCGAAAACAATCTCTGGCAAAGCTTCGAAACGACTTTTCACCGAAGGCCTCGTCTTCCAAGCTCAAAAAAGCGAGAAGGAGATAAAGGAGAAGAGAAGGGTGGTGGTTGATGAAATACTCGAGACGACAACCGTGAAAACGGTTATACAGCAAGGTTCATGAATACGTCGTTGGCCCGTGATATTAGCCTTGGTCGTGAAACAATAATGGGTACGCTCTCGGTAACGCGTTGAAGGGGGGGGGGGGGGGATCCTCGAGAAAGCCTCAACGAAGGTTCCTTGTAAACCGAGACGCAAGAACGTCGTCTCGTAGTGTCTCGAAGTAACAAAGTTATTGTCGTGAAACGCGTGCAAGACAGAGAGAGAGAGAGAGAGAGAGAGAGAGAGTGAGAGTTGGGAAAGGGTTGAATAAAGCACAGTCGAGTTCTCGGTGACACTAGTCGGGCATTATTGCCCGACGAGAGCCATTCCCAACCAAACTCGTCTCATCCAACGTGCAAACTTCGTCATAACAGCTTTCCAACAATTTAGTCCCAGACAAGACCACGAGAGAGAGAGAGATAGAAGAACAAACCACATCAATGTTCCATAAGGAAGGATCTGACTGCAAAACGGTTTTTTGAATCTTGGAAAAAGTTTTGTCACGATGCAAAACGCATTGGATGAATATATTGGCAAAATCTGTGGAAAAGCTGGATCGTTGTTGGAAGATGAAACTTTATCGTGCATCCTTTCTGTGTTTTCCTGTTGCTCACGAAGACAAGCATCCAAGGACGGAAGGTCAAGCACAGCTGGTGGTCCTAAATCGATGCACATTATATTTGATCGTTCCAGATGTGTACCCAGAGCACTTTGGTGGTACAAAGTCTTTCTACGTTCGTCCAACTTGCCTGCCAACTTGCCTCCGACTCGCCCAGCTTCATGGCCTGCCAAAGGGGTCCTTTTTGAAGCCGGAACAATCATTCCCCCGATTGCTGGTGCTCCACTGCAAACGTGGAAAATTGTGGATGAACGTCGCAGACTCCGTTCTTCATCTGTCTCGTCCTTTCTCCGCTTTTCATATCCTCTCTCTCTCTCTCTCACACACACACACACACACACACACGCAGGCACACTCGCACGTGAGCCAATAGTCGGATTCTATATATGTGGGGAAGATTTTCTTTACCTTTCTCATCCATTCTGTCACACGAGATAAATGCAGACTGGATGAGTAAAATTTCCGAAGCGTTTGTCTGTCTGTGTGTGGTCAAATATCGCGGATTTTCCGTCGTTTCTCGAGGCAACCCCCCCCCCACCCTCGTTTTTCCGACCGTTCTCGATAACCGGTTCTCGTTCACTCACAATTATCACGATCTAACTAATTGAAACGGAATGACAATCCGGGAAAAATTTTTTTTTGAATCGAACTGTGGAATTCAGGATTCTCGTGTATTCTATCTATATCTTGCTTTCTCTCTCTCGCTCTCTCTGTCGGGTTTATCCATTTTTCATCGTTCGATCTTTCACCATCACGAAATGAGGGTTCGTAACTTCTCTTTTGTTTATCATTGGCTGTTTGGTGGGATTTTTTTTTGTTTTGTTTCTTTTGTTCTTTGTTTTTGATTTGATTGTTTTTTTTTTTTTTGCTGCGGATATTGACAACGTCGAGTTGGGATATTCATGCGGAGTGAAGGAGGGTGGATGCATGATGGATGGAAAACGAAGGTTTTGCGAAAAGTTTTGGATAAATGTTTGGAAATTCAAAAGTTGTGGGCTGGTGAATAACTCGTTCGAAAAGTTTTGAATGACAAAGTGACTCGTAGAATCGAAAAGTTTTTTTTTCTGCAATATCAAATGTTTGTAAAAAGTATTTTTTGATGAGAAAATTCTTTCAGATACATTGTCATTGAATTGTGAGAAATTACATAATGACCATTTGTGGTTGCAAACATTTACGCATTCACGTAAATGCATTTTTTTTTTTTTAGATTTTTGTTTTTTTTTCGCATTACGGACCGAAAATAAGTCTACAGAGAATATCGGATGCTGTATATATATGATCGTGGGTGGGGGTGGTAATATTACCGGCTGGTTGAAGAAAGGAACTTGAAGGGGGGGGCTGGGGGGGGGGGAGATTGGAGAGGGTGTATACACGCGCGACTGACTGTGCTGGAAGTTGGCAATTAGGACGATAACGAGTTTTCTCTCTGGGCTATCCGAACGGAAGTGGCGTCGCGACGCGCTTCGCGATTCCCGAGTTCTAGCCTTCCCCTCACTCTCCCCCCACCCCGGGCAGTCATCCCCCGTTCTCGTCGATTCTTCGCCGACCTCCCGCAATAAAAGTTTTCCACCGGATTTCATCGAACGATTGTGTTTGATGGAAAATATTCGGCTCGTTCGCATCCGGGAAAAGTTTGTTAGTTTGTGTCGGGGGGGGGGGGGGGGGGGGTGTTATATTATTACAAAAAGCGTAAACTTTGTCGTCTGTCTCAAAAATATTCGGACATTTAATTTTTTTTCCGTTTTGTTTTAAAATTTTTATTTCCATGGAAAATCAAATGGAAAATATGACTGAATGAAAAAAATAAATAAATAAATAAAATTTAAATACTCAAAAAATAATCGAACGATGAAAAATAAATATGTTGATTAATCAATGAATATGAAATATTCATCGAAACAATTATTGGGAATGGAGGATATGTTTTTTTTATTTTCTAAATATGAAGAATTTTGAGGTTGAAAGAATGGCATATTCAATTATACACTTTTGATTGACGCCCATGTCGAAAATCCATATCCAACGATGAAAATGCCCTTTTAATTCGAACCAATGACCGAACGTGGCGTCAGAGATTTTTACTTTTTAATTTTCTTTAATCAACAAAAAAAAAAAAGAAAGAGGGATGAAAAAAAATATATATATATTGCAACGGATCGTAAATAAGAGCGAGTGGAAAGTTGAAAATTGCATCGACGCAAGCGTAACGCGAAAAAAAAAAAATAAAAAAAAAATCGTTGCGACCCGAGTACGGAAAGAGGGAATTGGTATTAAAAGCTTTGACGACCTCGGCGCGTGTGCTTCGATGTCGAGTAGGTACTTCGACAGAGCGTGAGAGAGAGAGAGAGAGAGAGAGAGAGAGAGAGACACCATACTCTTTCCATCATTTTCTCTTTCTCCCTCTCTCCCTCTCTCTCTCTCTCTTTCGCTCTCTCTCGTATGTGAGAGCATTATCAACGATACGCAGACGGTCGAGAGTTCGAGGCGATGCCGTTAACGCAGTTAGTTACCAAGCGTTATTCTATTTCGTCCTTTGTGAAGTAGTGGCGCAACGTAGCCGGATATTGCGTTACCACCACGGCCATTCCCGAGTGCTCCCGCATCCGACCCCTTCCCCCTCCCCCCCTCCTATATTTACCGCCCTCGCGTGCCATCGATCATTGAACGGAAAATATTTCCAACATCCCGCACCACGAAAATTCCGTCGTGTTCGAAACATCGAGAAAAAAAAACCCATCTCATGATTTATCAAACGAAATAAGAAAAAAAACAAATGTCAACCTCCCCCCCCTCCCCCACCACAAGTCTGACGAGCTGCAACCCCTCGGGAAATTATAGATATCTCGAAAAAAAAAAAATGAAAAAAACTATTTTTTTAAATTCAACAAAAAAAAATTATCCAACAATAAAAATGGCAAAAAAATTTGAATAAAAGGAAAAAAAATGTGGTCGTCTGGGTTACGAGCGATTGCATTAATCGTGCTTCCGCACTCGTTCGTTCGATTATAACCCAGGGACGATAGGTGGGGGGTAGGTAGGCAGGGGGTGGGAGGGTGAGGGTGGTTACGTCGGAAGTGAAAGAGAGTGTCTGGTTTCCGTTGCAGAATCGCAAAGATCCCCATAGAAGCGAGAGTGGTTGGCGTCTATATTAATCTCTGGGGGTAGTGAAAAGGGGGTGGGGGGTGGGAGGGGGTAGCGTGTGAGAAGAGGGAGGAAGCAGCGAGGGTGAGAAGTGGTTTGTAGAGTGCGTGGCTGAGACGAGGCTTTGGCTGGTCGAGCGAAGAAGTGAGTAAGCACAAGTGAGACGTACATTCGGTGATGCACAAGGGGGTTGGGGTGGAAAGGGTGCAAGAGGGGGGGGGGGTGGCAGACAGACGATAGAGGGTTTGCACGGAAGCATAGGTTCCTCTCGCATCAGGTGCGGCCTTGCGTAAACCGAGAAGCGGTTAGCAAGCAACCTCGGGGATTTATGCGGGAGCATTAATATGCGACGTCGGGGAATCTCAATGAAAGCGCGACTCTCGGTCTAGGTACGTTCTTGCTCTCTCTCTCTCTCGCTCTCTCTTGAGATACATGCGCAAATATCCTCCTCGTTCTCGCTGCACCGGCTAATGCGTGTATATAGCACGTGGCAATGCACACTCGAAGCGTCGACTATATGGTGAGCGTCGAACGGTGATCAATACTTTTGTCTCCTCTGCTTTCTCTCTTTCTCTCTCTCTCTCTCTCTCTCTGTCTGTCTTTCTCTCTCTCCCTCTCTCTCTCACACACACACGCGAAAAAAAATCCATCAAGTTGATAAGAACCGTGAAAAAATGTTCCTCCACGACGATTCGTGTTATATAGCTTAGGGCGGGCGGTTTCGGTCGCGCGAAACGTTCGACCGCCGAGCCACCTGGCGGCGATTTTCAACCATAACTTTTTTTCTGTGGGTCCGATTGGGTGTTGTCTTATCGTGTTCAGGGGGACAAATTCTATCCAAAACACCCCTTACGAAGGTCCATTGCTCGAAAATTCGAAATTAGAAAAAAAAATGATTTTTTTATGAAAAAAAAAATTTATTTTGACGAAAAAAAATTTTTTTTGGGGAAAAATGATGGGTCGGGAAAATCGATTTTTATGGGTTTATCTTATAGAGTTGGGTGTCAAAAGGTTTGTAGTGAACGTCGTTTCGTTCGTATCCAAGCCGAAAGAATTTTTTTCGGACTTTTAAGGGTTTTTGGACCCCAAAAATTCACGAAAATCGGTCCAAACGGATCTTCCACATGGGGATGGATCTGTATGTGTGATCTAACGGTTCATTCACATAGGGATACCCTCGTACAGGTCTCTGGTAACCGAATTTTCGTTTGTAGTAGAAAAAAAATCGATTTTTCAATGAAAAAAAAATTATTTTGACGAAAAAAAAATTTTTTTTTGCGAAAAAAAAATTTTTTTTGGCGAAAAATGATGGGTCGGGAAAATCGATTTTTATGGGTTTATCTTATAGAGTTGGGTGTCAAAAGGTTTGTAGTGAACGTCGTTTCGTTCGTATCCAAGCCGAAAGAATTTTTTTCGGACTTTTAAGGGTTTTTGGACCCCAAAAATTCACGAAAATCGGTTCAAACGGGTCTTTCACATGGATATGGCTCTGTATGGGTGATCCAACGGTTGATCCACATCCAGATACCCTTGAATATGTCTCTGGTAACCGATTTTACGTTTGTAGTAGAAAAAAAATCGATTTTTTTATGAAAAAAAAATTTATTTTGACGAAAAAAAATTTTTTTTTGGGGAAAAATGATGGGTCGGGAAAATCGATTTCCATGCGTTTATCTCATAGAGTTGGGTGTGAAAAGGTTTGTAGTAAACGTCGTTTTATTTGTAGCGTAGCCAAAAACAGCTTATTCGGACTTTTGAAGGTTTTCAACCCCCCAATTTTGACGAAAATCTTCTTCTCAAAACGAACAAAATGGTTTTTTGGCCATAACTTTTTTTCTATGGGTCCGATTGAAATGATTGTTGTCTTATCGTGTTCAGGGGGACAAATTCTATCCAAAACACCTCTTACAAAGGTCCATTGCTCGAAAATTCGAAATTTCGATTTTTTACATTTATGTATTTATGTGTATGTATACATATATATATATATATATATATATATATATATATATATATATATATATATATATATATATATATATAGATATAAATAAATATATGCGACGAGGTTTCGCGTGGTCGCTCGAGAGTGAGAAGTCCTCGGCGATTCAATTTTCACTAACTGGAGCGTGGACTAATTAACCCGCGGGTTGCGGCACGGGGGTGGCGATGGAGGCGCGGGGGGGGGGGGGGTGAAGGGGGTGAAGTCGTTGAATAGCCGCTCGACGTGAACAATGCACGATGGACCGACGGGCGGGAGGGGGCCGGGGGGATAATCTGCAACGAGTAAGAGTGAGACGAAAGCCCGGTTGAACGAAGCGTGGGGGGTCAGGTTCTGTCGAGGTCGAGGAGGGTGATGGAGCCGAGAGCACCGAGTCCCGAGCCTCCTCGCTAACCGCACGTACGGAATCTGCCAGCTCGAGCGGAACATTCGATGATGTCGAGCTTCTTCTGGGGGCATCGTGTACCCCTTAAAAAAAAATTGAAAAAAAAAAAAAAATATATATATATATAGAAATTGGATAGTGCAGCGTTCACCACTCGACACGATTTCTTTCAAGCTAGCTTATTTTTTTTTTTTTTTTTGCTCTTCGTGAATTTCTGGGATTTTATTTTTCATCGAAGTTTTTTTTTTTTTTTGTTTTTTATTTTTCTGTTATCGACGCAATGGACTTGTGGTCTTTCTTGTTGCGTTTAAGGCGTTAGCACAGCTTTTTTTCTTTTTTACTATTTATTTATTTATTCATTTATTATTTTTATTTTTATTTTTTCGACGTCTCGTTGGATGCAAAATAAATTAATTAATGAACAAAATACTTGGGACACCCTAATATTTGTATACATATATGTAGAAGAACATTGTTGTTTGGCGTGTGGATGAGAGGCGGAGAGATTGGCCGTTGGGTAATGGTGCATGCGGCACATCTGACACATATCAATCAGCGAGATGGAATCCCTGTGGGCGTTTCGATGCATCTCCATGTGCATTGCACTTTGCACGAGTGTGTGTTGTGTGTGTGTGTGTGTGTGTGTGTGTTCCACAGTGCTCGTGGCAATGGGAATACGGTTTTTTTCAACCGCGTCTAAAAAAGTATCTTCGAAATTTTACGAAATCGCGTATTCAATCAGGCTAAACAATTTCAAAATATTAAACAATTTTCCCAGATCGATTTAAAATAGAAAAAAGAAAAACCAATCTAGTTAAAATAGAAAAAAGAAGCATTCGTGATTTGAAAACTCGTATTTGAAAAAACCGTACCTCGAAAACCAAAATTTATCCACCGTTATCCAAAATATTCATAACCTCATTTCTGCGTTTCTAAAATCCCAACAAAGAGAGATTCGCGCGGCCACGATTCGTCAAAGGCTCTTCTTCGTCGTTCCCATTTTGAAGTGGAGTGTCGTTGGTTGAATAGTCCGGTGGAAAGCGTGAAAAAAAGAAAGAAAAAAAAAAGAGAAAAAGCTCGAGCTTTCGAGTTTTTTCGCGGGAAAAAAGCTCTAATGGCCGAGAAGTATTTGTCCGTCGCCTCGTGTGAAGCTTTACAGACGCAGGGGCAGGGGGAGGGGGGCGGGGGGATGTGCGATCTTGCGAACGTCGAGGTTTTAACGGAAATGCAAGTCGAGGCGATGACGTGGCGCCTCCTACCGAGCTTACCGACCGTCGAGAGGGGCGGGGGCGGGCGGAGGGGGGATCGTGTGCGAAAAAGCTTCGCGAACCGGGAAAATCGTGAAAAGCCAAAGGAAACCGTGAAGCAAGTGGAGCAAGAAGAAGGGGGGGGAGGGGGGCGTGGAGTATTTACAGAGAGCCTAAGTATTTGCTCGCTAAACGAAACAAGAAAAGTGTACGTGGTTGCTTTTCTCCTTTAACCTCTCTCTCAGTGAGATAGAGAGAGAGAGAGGGAGAGTGAGTGAAGAATCACGGTGCTGAGTTTTCGCGAGGAAGACTCGGGCAGACGTTGGCCAATGGACTTAGCACCCCCTCGTGGCTCTCGGGGGATGAAAAGCCTGGAAAAGCAAACGCTGGGGGAGAAGGGGCAGTCGGAAAGGAACGAAGGGAGGGGGGCGAAAAAAAAAGCTTGATCGTAAAATTCACGACTTTTCAATCTTCCACGAAATTCCAACGAGAATTTCCCACTGACGTCACTCTCACCGATTTTACGATTTTGTTTACGTTCGACCTCGTTGATTTTATTCTTTTCATCGAGATGCAGTTGGTTGATAAATTTGTTTGCTTTCTATTTTCTTCTTCTGGAATATTTGAAACATCATTTACATCGAGATTACAAAATTTTTATTTTGTTTTCCTGATTTTTCATTTTTCATATTTCCGTCGTTTTCTTCGAAGTTAAATAATTGCAAGAAATTCATTTTTTTTCAATTCGTCTTATTATTATCGAATTATCGAAGATGAAAGGATTGAAAAATGTATTTTAATTAAAAAATCCCGGGGTCTCGTTTGTTCGAGTCGCGTCGAATGTATTAATATCAAGCGGCGAAGCTCTTCGACGCGGTGACAAAGACCGGTAAATTGAATCTCCATGCGGTACTCTCTCTTGCGCCATAAACTTGCACTTTGGAACCGGTACCCGGCAAAGCGATATTCTACATGATTTTCTCATTAGTCCGTTGCCACGGTGACGAGCGTATGCGAGTGTAAAATTTATCTTTTCCATTTTTTCCGGAGATATGTTACTCGTGTCGTTATAAAAAATGCTTTCGCACAGTAATTTCACGTGGACTTTGTGCACCATCTGAAATTCAAATGAGACGAATTGCAATTTTCGAACTTGAAGCTTTTTTGTCGTTTTTTTTTTTGCCTTTTTTCTATAATAAAAGAATTATTTATCGTGTTACTGAGAAATAATCAATGACAATAATAATTTCTGATATTTCTTTAAAGCTGCATTTGTGTTTTTTTTTTCTTTTCAAAACATAATTTTTTTCTCTTTTGTTTTCTTTTTTTTTACTATTATTTTCTGATAAAACAATTGATAACACAATTTCGAGATAATTAATTAATTATTTTGTTAACATTGAATGAATTTTTCATTTATTTTTTAATTGGAAAATTCGGAGAGAGGTTTATTCAATGTTTTTGCATTTGATTATTCGGACTGACTTTTGATTATTGATTTTGTTGAAAATACGGCCAAGAGCGAAATGAGTCACGCGTTTGACAATAGCAATTTCCACGGTTCGCGAGTTAATTTTCAAAGCGCATGGCGCCCCACACACACACACACACACACACACACAGATTGAAGCTATGGGCACGTTCACGTAGTCGGTAGCGAGTTCAAACACACGAGGAACCGTGTCGCACACGTCCGTCGTGTCGGAGACGTTACTTTGCGGTGCGACACGCGAATGCTCTGACGTTTAATAAAGCTCCCCCCCCCCCGCCCCGCCCCACCGTTGCCTCGTGTTCCGGTTTACACGCTGTCTCCGTGTGTGCCAAAATCGCCCGAAACCATTCGTAGATGACGCAGCCGAAATGACAAATTCACAGCTTCGCCTACCGACGTCTAAACAACACGAATTTGCACTCGGCTATTCGTCCCGCGCGACATTTTCCAACAACCACATTCAATATTGCAACGACGAATATTCGATTTTACACTCGACATCTGGCATTTCAAAGATTTTTTTCTATTCAACTTTTTTCTTGCTTTTTCTGAAGCGCATAAATTCGCAGGTTTATTTATTTCTTTTTTTTTTTTCTGCAATAGGTCAAATTTTAGGATGACTCTGAAAAATATTTAATGCAAGATTCGTTTGATTTATTAATTTTAATTCAATAAACATAGCGTTGAGTCTGTATTCGGCGTTAAATTTCAAACTTCGCATTTTCCGGGAAACCCACTTTCTTCACGATACGTTTGTTCGAGGAAGAAAAAAAAAAACAATAAAAAAAAATGTTCCGAGTCGAGAAAACGTTTGTGTCAAAGCATTGCCGTGTACTTTCGACATTGGCACATCTGGCGGAGCTGGCGATGTGAAGCGAAAGACCGAGAATAAAGACGTGGAGAAAATGAAAACGAGACGGTATAATGGAAATGGAATTTTGTCGGAAAACAAATTCGCTTTTGGTCTATGCCACTTTGCAGCCTCGACTGCTACGATTTTTCGTACGCGTTTGACACACACACACACACACACAGTGACACAGAGTATGCGATGAAAATGGAAATACACGACAATTTTTAGCCTGAGAAAAAGATTGAAAAATTGTGAGAGAGAGAGAGAAAGAATAAACATACTCTTAAATACGTAAATAAATAAATGAATAAATGATTAAATAAATAAATGAATAAATAAATAATCAAATTAATGATCAAAATGAATAAACAAAAAAAAAAACAAAACTGCAAATTCAACCATCAAACTTTAAACCTAACCTAACAAACTGTTCATTCCTAATTTAGCAATTGCACAATAGCTTAGCACAACCCCCCCCCCCCCCCCCCCCCAATGTGTAGACCATGTTTCTTGGCTGTTCATAAGTTTGTCCATCACCCCCCTCCCCCCTGGCCTTGCTTATCCCCCCACGAGAGGGCGCCACGAACATAGGAACCGGCAGAGTCAACACCGGAGGGGTTTACGTTGCACCGCCCTGGGCTTTAATAATAAAATGACAAATATCGGCGTCCGTGCGTGCGTTGTGAGGACCACAGCGGGGGAGGTTCTCGAAGGGGTTCGGTGCCGAGCCACGAGGGGTCGTGTATCGTAAATCCGATGCCAGCGAGAGGGTTGAATGGGTGCGGGAGACGGATGTCGGTGGGGGTGGGGGAGGCTAGTGAAAGGGTGGAGGGCGAAGGGAGCTATCGCTGGCATTGTGAATAGGCGAGAGGGAAGGTTCGTGTACAGTCCTCGGCTGATGCTGATAGGCCGCTTGCTTGCTTGCTTCTCTGGTGCTTTCTCCATTCACCCCTTTCACCCTCCTCACTTCATGAAGCTCATGGAGGGTCGTGTGTACGTGCACACTCGCCGGGCCACGTAGAACCGTCGACGAGTCTATTCACAAAGGTTGCACACGTCTCATGCGATTCCATAAGAGCGATATTTTGGCTCATATACATGTATTTTAGGGTGTGTTGAAAAAAGGACAAAGTAAAATTTTTCAAAAAAGGAAAAATTAAATTCCCGAAAGCGGAACCTCTTAATATCGTCCGATTGGGGTGAAATTTTGACAGATGTCTTTTGATAGCATCTACTTCGAATGCAGAAACTGCCAGAAGAATCCTAAAACATTGACTATTTTTCAACACACCCCAATGTATATAGATACTCACACACACACACATATACATACACTCATACTCGAACGCAGATCCACTCTACGCCATCGTGCATCCGAGAAAGATACGGTAGGGATCCCTCACTCGTAAAGAAAAACGAGAATGAAAGGCTTGCTGGCTTGCACCCCTCTTTGGGTGCAGGTGCACCGCAACTACGGTCGCACGAAGCACCGAGCCCACGCTCACCTCTTTGTTCATCGACGTGGTCGTTCATTCGTGCTTCGCGTTTCTTTTCTTTTCCCTTCCGCGCTTTCAACCTTCCACCCACTATATCCGTCTCTTCTATCCACCGTTCTCCACCTTCACCCCATCCCCCTACCACCCCCCTCCCCCTCTTCTGCGCAGTTTGGCTATCCGGCGGAAACAAAGTTCCGGGCTCTCGTGGTTCATTACCCAACCTGCGGTTTCAATCCTCGCTTTTATGATATCCCGTGTTTATGGCGTTTGTTTTGATCAATCGACGAATAAAACGAGCGAAGGAGCTGCGGATTATGGACGTCGTGGGGTCGGGGATAGGGGAGGTTTTTGTCGGAGTGTTTTGTTCGATCGAACAAGAGTGTGATAGAATTCTTTTTTCGAATCGTCGATGAGATAGTGTGGAATTTTGGTTTTTAGAAGATTTTAGAAATTTCTAGAAAAATTCTAGACATTTTAGAAAAATCTAGAAGATTCTAGAAAATTCTAAAAAAAATTCTAGAAGATTCTAGAAAATTCTAGAAAACTCTAAAAAATTCTAAAAAATTTTCTAAAATTTTAAAAACTTAAAAAATATTTGTCAATAAAAAAAAAGAAAATTCAAATTGATTCGTGCGCGTTATATTCGAAATTTCCATAATGGATTTACGATAATTGACGGATTGTCCAATCTCGGAATTATGAATGAAAGAAATTCCGGGTCCTTCGAATGGTATGCATCGAATGCACAGACACGAATAAATACAACGTCGTTCCATTTGATCGAGCGAAATGAGTATCGGATATTCTGAAATTGTATGATGGATCGGGGATCGACAGAATGATCAAACGAAGGAGAAATAATTAAGTGGGATTGAGTGTTGGGTATGGGATCTGAATGTGGAGTTGGGGGGGGGGTGGCTAGGCAGGTGCATTAGCGGTCTGCAATTACAGCGAGGATGATGGAATGCTGTGTTATTCGTTTGATCGATGGAAAAGCTCGCGGGCAACGGTGGGGCGAGTCGAGGGGCAAATGAATAGAACCCCGGATGATAAATTGAACGAATGCGAATGTATCGTTCGACTGGTCTGTTAACGTTTATCAGACCATTTGGAACACACATATTGCACATCGATTTTTCAATGAGAGAGACTGTATGAAAAAAAAAAACAAACAAAAAAAATAGAAGGACAAAAAAGTAGACCGTTGGGTTACACAGAATGGCTTCATTATTCGTCGAAAATGTCGTAACGATGAAAAAAAAAGAAGGATTTGATTAATATGTTCGAAATTTACATGTGTGAGGCTTGATATGTTTTTTCCGAATGAATTTTCGACTATTGCTTTCTTATATATATATTTATATGTATATATAAATATATCGTCGTTTGAGATTCACAAGTGTCTCGTCCTGCCACAAGCACGAATATCATTCACCTCGAAAAGTTCACGTAGACGTCTACGAGGTCACAGTGAGAGATAAAAGTTATTGAAAAAAAAAAGAAAGAAATTTTTTTTAAATAAAAAAAGCTCGACCCCCGAGAGACGAAGATGAATAAAAAAAATTGTAAAAAAAAAAAATCAGTCGACGTCAAAGCGACGGAAAAAAAAATTGAATTTTTTCCGCAGACACCGTCGACGATTAACCACTTTAACCCCTGGCCCTCTCCCTCCTCCCTCGCCCTGCCCCCTCGGGTCCTTTGTGCGATAGAACATTTTCGTCGAATGAGAAGAGTCCTCTCATCGTTTCTTCTTTTCTAGTTCACGTTTATTCCCCCCCCCCCCCACTTCCCCTTTCCCTTGGGTTCATAGAACAAAATCCTCGTGATCTTCGTGTGCAAACGGAAGTGGGGTGACGGGGGGTGGTCGTCTGAGAGCTTGGAAAGCTCGTGCCCCACGAAGTTGATGGTGAATAACGTTATATTGAGAACTCGATGGAAACGAATGGAATAACTCAGGCTCGAGTGGGTTGTGTGAGGTCGGTTCGAAAAAGAATATAAGCTTGGAAACGAAAGAAACGATTTGTCGATGCAACTGCTGCACACAGAGCTCGAGATCGACGTTGGGGGGGGGGGGGGCGAGGGGCGCCAAAGGACTCGGACGATATTTCCGGATCAGCGCGTTGCCCATCGTTCCATTCACCCTTTATCGCGGCGAGACGAATCTTTGAAGGAGGTTGGCAAGGGGTGGGGAGAAGAGGGAGGGGGGGGGGGGGCACTTGGGAAAAAATATCTCGTTTGCTGATACTCGACGATTAATTATTCAAATTAAAAATTTACTTTGGTACACTGGCGACTTTTTATATTTTAAATATATATAAATACATTTTATATATATGTTATATATATGTGTGTGTGTGGGTGTGAAGTACGTTTGTGGATGAAATGTTTCAGGTAAAGTTTTGTCCTTGCAAAAGAGACGTAAAAGACGTATTTACCGTCGAACTTTGTGCAAGCACTTTTACATATTTTTTTTCGTTTTTTTTTTTGTCGTCTCTATCAGTTGATTTTTTTTAGCTCACAGTTTTAAATGGGAGATGAGAGGGGCGACTGGCAATCGATTATCGGAAAATTCTCGAGGATTATCGTATTTATAAGCGGACCCATAGGGGTCCGAGATATATATATATATATTCTCGAGGCAAAATAATCATGAATAATCATGATAATAATTCGAATTGATATTGATAATGATGATCATAATAATTATTGATTATTGATTGTCATCATTATTATTATTATTATTATTATTATTATTATTATTATTATAGAGCATCTATGATTAAATAATGATTGATTATAATATCACGAATAATCGTTGATCCAACAAATTAAAAAAAATCAACATTCGATAAATTATCGTTCACGTGATAAATTATTGATACGTTGACAAAATGAAATTCATGATCCACGATGAATTCGCGTATCAGCCCCCATCCACAAATTCTCACCGTTAATCGTATCATCGATTTCGTCGGGTGAATACGTTTCGATAACTTCGTTCGTGACGGTAAATTCGTCGACGCGCGTTATATTCCCCCTCCCCCCCGCCCCCGGGCAGTTATCGCGGTAATTATTATTTTTTCCGAAGCATATCCGTGTCACGGGGAAATTTTTGCTCTCGGATAATTCTGGAAATGGTGGATAAATTTGAAAATTTATAAATTGAAAAAAAAAAAACAAAGTTGAACTCGCGAGTCACATGGGTGATATCACGCTCTGATGAATTACAGATTACTCACTGAGATTTTATGTATATACATAAATATATGTATACATATATAAAATCACATATGTACTCTTTTCTTTTCATTTTTCCGGGTGCAAGGTACGTACGCGCGAAAGTAGATGCTTTTTCCATTCATTCGCACGCGGAATTTTTTTTTTTTCGAATTCCTTTTTTTTTTCTTTCAACTCGTTTCCTCCGGGGCTCGGTGAATACATATACCGCATATATAACACTTCGTGCGGAGGAGAGAGAGAGAGAGAGAGGGATTTTCGTCTCGGTCGGCTTCGTTTTTCTCGAAATCCCGAAGGGTCTGTAAGCGATGCGGAAATAAAAAAAAAGGGGTAGGGGGTGGTAGAGGGGCGAAGGTTGAAGGGTGGGGGGGGGGGGGGGACGAGCGGCCTAGAATTTAATAACTCAAGTTTGAGCGGTAGACGTTGGCTTCGGTGCGGGTGCCAGTCGGGGGTGGTACACACACACACACACACACACACACATATATATGTATATATACATCCCGAGATATGAGATGAGATGAGAGCAGGCTCTCTCTCGGGCTTCGCCATCGACCATCTGCCAAAGTGTGTTTGCCTTCGCGTATTTCCGTGCATTTCAAACTTCCGCAAGTGTCTGTGTGTGTATTTATATATGTATATCTATGTTTTTACGTGTGTGAGAAAATTTTCCTTTTCTATTTTTTTTTTGCGTGTGAGAAAGCTTTCGAGTGTTGAATCATGAAGAAGAGAGATTGAGAGAGCGAGAGAGAGATAGAGATAGAGAGTGAGATGAGATTTGAAACAAAGAAAGAGAAAAAGAAAGAAGAATAAAAGAAAAACAGAGGAAAGAAAATCTCATACGAATAAATTCGTGTCAGTGAGACAAGAACCGGATGGACACGACGTTACAGGGGCATGATGGGGGTGGTTGGGCGGGGGGACGAGATACAGAGACGTGATTTACTTACCTGTGTCACGATGGGAAGAGACAGTGGGAAGGGCCAAGGGGGTAGTTGGAAGCTTTCGAATGCTGGGCTCGGTGTACGTAGGCGGATGGTTTGTCGGGAATGAGGGTGTAAGGGAGGGGGGGGGGGGTGCAACCTCCGGGTGTAGGTACAACCTCGAGCTCACGTTCCATTTCAACCGCGCTACCGCGAAAGCACCCTCATCTCTGGCTTTCCGCTTCCTCCACGACTGTCTCTGGGATTCTAACACCGGGTCCTCCGGTTTCACGGAGTTTCATCCGACGCGATTAATTGGCACGGGACGACGATGGCTCATATGTATCTACCCGCGTCGCCAACGTCGACCGGGGTGTGAATTGACAGTCGATGATCGGTCGATTTTTTCAAATAATTCGATTATCGATCTTCGAGCATTTTATAAAATTGTTTTATTTATCTTATTTATTTCGATGCACTTTTTTTGTTTAATCAACGACCTTACGTAGCGAAAAATCGGTTTGGATATAATTTTTTGGTTTTTTTTTCTTGATTATAAAAAAAATCAAGTTTATTTTATTTTTTTTATTTTTTTTCTTGTAAATCCGGGATTTTCGTGGTGAAACTCGACGCGTGTGAAATCAACACCGTCGGACGTGTTTTTTTCTGCCGAGCGAGGTCGTCCGTGATAAAAAAAAAAAAAAATTTAATAAAATTTGAAATGAAAACAAGTCGTAAAAAGTTTGAATCGTGGCAAATTTTACGTTTTGACTTGCTACACCGACCAAAATTGCAATTTGTGTTGTATTTTATAGTCATATATATATATATATATATATGCATATATGATCATATGTTGTGTGTGTTGTGTGTGTGTGCCAAACGTGGCCGCACGAGGCGACGTTTTATAATTCGTTGGGTTCGGCACACACCGTGCCGGTCGCCCCGAGACTCACTGATTTAATTACAAAGTTGACTAATCAAAGTTAAAACGTACGGGACGAACGCGTGATAGAGAGAGAGTGAGAGAGAGAGAGAGTGAGAGAGATAGTCTCTCCGCGACCCGTATAGGTCGTGACCGCGCTAAAGCCAGAAATTTTCTTGGCTGTCAACCGGGGTTAATTCGATTTGCGAATGAGAGTGATGGAGCCCGCGCAAAGAGTGTGAAGCTTTGGCGAAAAGGGCGGAGGGACAGAAGGACGAGCAGGAGCGGGGGAGGGGGGGGGGTGGAAAATTAAATCGTTCGAATGCGGAAAAGATTTTTCCATGACGTACGAGACAGGAGTTGGAATAATCTATTTATAGTCTATACATATATATGAACTATATGTATGTCCAATACCACATATAGTTTAAAATTATAAAAATTACATATAAACTGTAAATGCCCAATTCAACATATAGTTTCAGATTATTATATAATTATATATGGTTAAAATTATTGAAAAAAAAAACAAAAGAATTCAATTACAAAATTGTTTAATTATAAAAACTACATATAAACTAGAAATGTCCAATTCGACATATAGTTTTTAGATTATATAATAATAATAATATGTAGTTGAAATTATAAAAAAATAAGATATTCGAAATTATAAAAATTTTATATTATAAAAATTATGTATAAATTATATATGCTTTGATTTGAATTGATTTTTTTACTTCTGGAGGGGTGGAAGAGGGGTTGCGAAAGTCACGTGAATCCAATGCCTTCGAGAGAGTGAGAGAGAAAGAGAGAAAGTGAGACAGAGATAAAAGATTCAGAGGGCGAAGCAAAAAAATGTTATTGTAGAAAAATACGATGACGTTTATATATATATATATATTTATACAGCAGGGTATAAGCTCCCCCACGGTTAACGATTGACGCACGACTCTCGATACACCGATTTCATTTCTATTTTCGTATATATCCAATTTTATGTATGACAGAGTCGCACGACAATTAAATTCACGTCCACTCATCCGACAGTCGTGTGTAGATATATGGTTTGCTAGGGCAGAACGGGGAGGGTGAAGGGAGAGGGGGGGGGAGGGCTGTCGCTCGAGTTTCCGTATTTCGAAAGCTCGTTCTCGAGCGATAATCCACCGGGCGTACATACGAAACGATAACGTGCGTGGGCGTTGTTAATTATTTCGCGACGTATACGGGCTCGTCGTCTCCGTCGGTATAACAGACGTCGGAGAAAGCCCACCGAGCAGTCACGTGTCACTTTAATTCGCCCCGTGATTTCCGTCTATCACTATGTGTGACTTATATTTATATATTTATATATATATAGATATTTTAGGGTGTCCCTTAATATGGTCATTTTGGATTTTCAAGACACACTGGAACATAAAATTATTCTATTTCATATTTTTAACTTGAAAATTCTTCAATTTTACATTTTATACCTAAAAAATCTTTCATTTTACATTTTAAACTTCAAAAATCTTCCATTTTACATTTTAAACTTAAAAATTCTATTTAAAACTTCAAAATAATATACTAAAATGTACTTTTTTTTTTTGCATTTAAGTATAATTCAGGATCATTAGGTCGTAAAACGATTTTTGCGACATGACGATTGCCAATGTAGATGGAATTTTTTTTTTTTTGCATTCGAATAATATTCGAAGAATTTCATCGAATTCTTAATCCAAGAATTTATCGAAAATTCGATGGTGAAGATCGTCGAGTTTCGGAATTGACTTCTGATCCGCATAACCTCCCATCGATGTCCCCGACCCCTTCCTCCCTCCCCCCACCCACTATTCCTTCGAATTCCAATTTATCCCCCAAAGTCCGTGACAATATATGTATATATATATATTGAAATAGAACGCGTCTATCGTGTTTGCGTCTCTGTATAACGCAAACGTTACGAAATTCCGAGTTCCATTCCTCGTAGTTTCACGACGGAGAACTTGGACAATGTTCGATATAGTGGGATTCGACGGTCCGGTTTGTATCACGAGAGACAGAGAGAGAGAGAGAGAGAGAGAGAGAGAGAGAGAGAGTCCACGAGTGAAACAGGGAGATAACACGAGAAACGTATCGCCCGAGCCAGCCACGATCGATTTGTTTGTTCCATGGCAGGGCGAGGGGGGACAGCTATGTGAACCTCAAAACCCTTCCGGCAACCTCAAACGATTCGTTCGATGGTAACACTGCAACCGCTAAACCACGTCGTTCGACTTGATCGTGCGTGGTCAATCTCTGGTACTGATACATCCGGACCCTTTTGACCCTTTATATTTGTACATAGATTCATCACGGTTCAACAAAATTGATTGATCGATTAATTCATACCTTAAGTTGCATTTTTTTAACACCTGCTTGCATATTTGGTTAACGATTTTTGAATTTTTTGCAGAGTTAACTCTTAGTCTGTATTTTTTTTTTTTTTTTGGCATCTTAACTCGATAAACATTGATCACTTGTGCCTGGGGCTTTGAAAAGTCTATTCTAAGACAATTTACACGAATAATTATATTTTTCCTTCCTGCCAATAATTTTTCGAAAGATAACATTTTCGGTCGATTGCAAAATAAATTGCAAAAAAAATCCAGGGAATACAAATTTTTTGAATTAATTCGAAAACTAACTTTCGAGCTCAATATTCATTCATTATTATCGCTGAAATGCAATTGTTTAATTTTTTCGAAATATTTGACTCAACATTTCATTTATTCATTTTTTAAAAACATTTTTTTTATTTGTCCAAAAATGTTGGCTCGACAATTGGAATTTGAAAAAAAAAATAGTTTTTCGAGTGAATTCATTTGTGTGAACGGAAGTTGCTATCAAGGAAATGTAAATTTTCAGCGTTTGTGAAGAATGTTGGGTTGTTGGTCGTGAGAGACAAACGCTAAGAGTCTCGTGACGCAGTGAGTCCTGATTAAACGTGGACTATGTGTGTGTGTGTGTGTGTATCTCTTCTGTCTTTCGTGAAAATTCACGAACATGGATGAAAGCGACACAAGGGCCGGGAGGGCCAAGAGTAGGGTGAGAGAAGGGGGCCAAAGAGATGGGGGGGGGGGGGAGGGAGCCGGAGGAAAAGAGACTCGACGAGAACAATAAGAGTTCCTAGATGAAAGAGTTTTCAGGCCCGGGGCCACTCCGTCTTGTTCCGCTTTTTTTTTCTTATTTTTTATTTTTTGGGTTTTTTCGTTTTTTCTTTTTTTAACATCTCGTACTCGACAATGCGCCCTCGGTCGAGCTGCAGGCACACGAAAAAAAGTCTACGCGTATATATATATATATATAATCTACACAGCCGAGTCATATAGTTGAGGTAACTTAACTACCCGTGCATCGTTCCCGGCCAATTAGCGTCTCGAATGTCACTTTCGGCTAACAATGAAGAATCACAGAAAATTCGTCTCAATTTTTCATTCGATATTGTTGAAGAAAAAGAAACGAAAAAAAAAATGTATTCATTTTTAATACATTTTTGTTTCGTCTTCTTTTATTTGTAGAAAAGTAAATTATTATCTCGCGAAAAAAAAAACAATCTCGAGCGCCACAGAAACGAGGGTACGAAAATTTTGCTTTTTTTAAATTTGTTTTATTATATTTTTTCACCAACAACATTTTTAAATTGCGAGTACTGAGCCAGCCGTGCAATTTTAATCGTCCTCCCGCTCATTTTATTTTATTTTATTTCTTTTTTCTCTTTAAAATTTTTTTAAAAAATTTTATTTTAATTTTTTTTTCAAGCACCGGATATACGCATTCGTGTAAGCTGATGATAACGTACATACATGGGCACACATGCAATCGCGCGATAGAAAAAACCAACATGGCCGGAAGTGGTCTTGAGCGTTGAGCGTAACGCGAAAAAAAGAAAAATTATTCGCGTATTTTTAACGCGAAACTCGAGAGAGCGAGAGCGAGGACATTCATCAAAAATGAAATAAAAGAAATAAAATAAATTTTGAAGAAAAAAAATTGAGGTAAAAATAAAAAAAAATAACAGATTAAAAGTGGATACTCGTCACGAGATTTTCGACGTGCTTTCGGGCGTGCCAGATATGTCAGTCAGTCTCTCACTCTCTTTATCTCTACATCTATCTCTCTTCGACGATCCTCCACGTCGCGTTTATTTCCCTAAAAAAACTTTCATAAGCTTCTCTCGTGTCTCTTCCGCTTCG
Source organism: Diplazon laetatorius (assembly GCA_963662125.1). Taxonomy (NCBI): domain Eukaryota; kingdom Metazoa; phylum Arthropoda; class Insecta; order Hymenoptera; family Ichneumonidae; genus Diplazon; species Diplazon laetatorius. The sequence goes on along the minus strand of OY759162.1, from coordinate 1,801,343 downwards.
TATCACAAGAAAAAATGAAAATAACGAAAAAAAAACTTGAATTTTTCTCATTTTTCTTCTTTGTTCGCTTGTTACCGTTCTCGTCTCGATATTAGTTTACTAAAGACTATCAATTACTGACATACTAACCCATCGCCTTTTTGCCATTATCATTGTTATTATTAAGGATTTTTAATTTTTATATTTTTGTGTCTGATCGAATAAATTGCGCAGCTTTTTATATAATTTAAAGTCGATAGAGTTTTTTTTTTTTTATATCACTTCTAAAAAAAAGACCAAAGTTGGCGTAGGTCACGACGATGAAGAATGTCGTCGAGTCAAGAAAATTGTAATAACTTGAACGTTGTGAGGCGTGGGGCAAGGGGCGAGGGGGTGGGGGGTGACAATTTATAGCTGAGTTTGCAACCTTAACGGGTCGAGGTTGCCCCCATTTGTGCAAAAGTTGGAGGGTTACGTCGTTCTATTATATATATATATAGATCTACAAGCGAACCGACAACGTTTACAGTCTCCAACGTCTCTCAGGGCAGCACAGAGGCGCCCCCTGCCGGATGGCGATACCCATATATAGCCCGACGATGGCACGACTGCCGTACCAAACACACCGTGCACGACCCGAAGCTCTCGAAGTGGTTCCAGGCTGACCATCGCAAACTGAATTTCCGATAATTGCTTTCCGCGCTGCCTAAAATGATAATTAAATTCCTTGCCGCCAGTCCCGTGCGCTGTTCTCACGCGCGCACGCGCCAGCGCCATCTACAGTCGGCGTCGTGGCGCTCGCAGCGCCGTACCGTGGACTAGTTCCAATCCATCGCCTTAAAGAAATCACAAATTCGAAAAAAGAAAGAAATCATCTTCGTTGAACAAGATGAATAATAATCATCCCCATAATTATCTCCTGCCGAGGATATCGTTGCAAGCGAATTGCTCACGCTCGAAAAATTAGTAGCGACGATCATACGCTCATTACTTCCGTGTTAGTTGATCGCATTGACCGTTCGTGCGGGCTGAGAAAGGGTTGGGGGATGAAAAATCCTCGTGGGGGACGTCGCGCAGGTTCAACGGAGTTTTCGCGGTTGGTCATCCGTGTCGAGAGGATCCTCGCGGTCGAACGGACACGAACGACGTTTCAAGACCTCTCCCTCGCGTATTGCGATACCCCGACGACAAAATGACGGTGAAAAAAAATTGAAAAAAAAAACAAAAAAAAATGACAGAAACGACGAAGAAGGGTCGAAAGTTGCGTGGTCGAGAAATACCGGAAGCCGAGGGGAGAGAGAGAGACAGAGACCTCCGGTTGGTATCGGTAGTCAACCATCGGCTTATCGATTCCCAACTCTCCCGACAACCCAAACCCTTCCTTCTCCCCCTCCTCCTCACCCCCGACCGACTCCTCTCGATCTATCTCGGTTCTCTCTACCCTCGGGGGTCAACTAGTCGTTACAGTCGTTGACCATCGCACAGTCATTGGCCGCAATCAGGGTTCAGCAACAAAATGCATTGTCTTAGACTTAGAGTGCCAATGGCTGTATCGGAGGTGGGCGATATTTTTTTATGATATTATTTAAAAAATATAGAAAAAAAAGAACTCCACAAAAACGAGAAAAAAACATTTTAAGTGTAATGGAAAAAGAAAAGTAAAAGATTTAACGATTGTTAACCAAAGCCCGGCAATCCGTAAATTCAATCGCAATCAAACAAACGACAACGTTTATACGAACGATTGTCTCTCTCGTCGCATTTGGGAGAAAGTTTAATTGCCGACGTAACGAGTTTCGAAACGTTGTTAATCGAGTTTGCAATGTTTTTCGACGACGAAAAGAAAAATTTCGTAAACTTTGAATTGGCTTTGTGTGCCACTCGGTTGCTCTTCGTCTCGCTTTTTCGCCGACACGCGATGCTCCGCGAATTTCCAGCTGTGAGACATAATTATTCGCAGATGAATTAGTTAGCGCCACGAAGAAAGTTTGAAAATTCATCGGAGGAAGGAGGAAGGAGGTCCAAATCATCTATCTTAATTCCATGTCAATCATTCGTTGGCATGTCGAAACGTAAAAAATTGCGAAAGTGATACCGCGAAATGAAATGATGATGAAAAAACACAAGAAAATACGAAAAACAAAAATAATGAATTTCAAACGTGTTTGAATTTGCCGCGTGAAAAAAACTAATAGCCCGTATGACTCGGGCAGTGGCCGGAACACGTTGCCGCGTCGTCCAATGGGAGAGCCGTGTCTCGTCGGCCGGTCGCCGACGGTGGCGCCGCCGAGCGTCGGCGTACAAGCAACTGGCGGGCGACGGCGGCGGTGGTGGGGGGCGGCGAGGAGCGCGCGCGTCGCCCCACCGACGGCCCTCACGGTCATAGACGGTTTGTGTCTGTCGTAACGGCGTTACGTTCCCCGAACGGTGTGTCGCCAATTTTTTCTTCCCCCCCCCCTTCTCCCGTTAAAACAATTTTGTCAACCCGTAATTCCCCTTTTATATCCCCGTAGTGTAGTTAACTGACACGTCGAGTCGACTTGTAAAAACACGCATATATATATATTTGTATATACATATATATATATATATAAATTTTTGTCTTTGAATTTGAATCTTTTCAACGGCTCGGAGAGCTCGTTACATCCAAGCACCACGGAATAAAAGAAGGCAAAAAAAAAGGTTTCCCTCCCTCCCCTCCCCACCCAGTGTCCTGCCCCCTCTCCTTCTCTCGCGGTCTATCGCCACTTTCCGAGCCGACTGCGCCGCCGGTAAAATAGTACGCGAAGGTTCGCGAAACACGTATCCCCCCGGAACGATTTTTGTCCGACGCGCGACGAAAACCGACAAGTTACAATCGCGTACGTGGAAGTTACAACGCGACGGAACTATAAATATATACATATATATATATGTGTATATATATATTGTGAAAAAAAAAGTGTCGAATGAGTCGAGACGCCCCCCGATCTTGGCCAATGATCAACGTCGTAGCACAGTGGATTTAGGTAAAACAATTGAGTTGCCGAAAAAAAAAAAAACGAAAACAAAAGAAAAATATTTGAATTTTGTATTTGTGGTTCGAAACCACGCCCGGTAGTGAATATATACATATATGCGTGTGTGTACATATGTATATACGTTTGTGTGTATGTTTATTTTGTTTATTCGGTGATTTTGTGAGTTGGGAAAGAGAGAAAAAGCGTTGGGAAAATGTGAAAATTTGTTGGTTACGAATTTCGGCCATCGTGGGTTTTGTGTCTCGTGCGCTTATATATCCGTGGTGCATGTAATATCGAACCGGAGCGGTAGGTTCTCTCGGCACGAGTCTCTTCGTCTCGCTCGGTCTGCCGGCCTCCCTCCCTCTCTCTCTTGCTCTATCTTTCTCTCTCGCTCCGCCGGTCTGCCGGCCTCGCGCTTTCTCTCTCGCTCGCTCGTCCCGCCGGATTCCCCTCCTTCTCCGTCTCCTTCGCGAACGAGCCACCATAACCGCCACCGTCGCCGCGTTCCGCATGCACCCGGCGCAATCAACGCGCGCGCGCCCGCGTCCTCCCTCTACCTTCGTCTCATTTTTTTTAATCCTCGTTTCTTTCTCGCTTCGTCGCTCTGTCTTTCTCTCTCACGCTCCTTTTCATTTTTGCATGTCTCTTTCTCTCTCTCGCACTCACGCTCCTTTTCATTTCCGAGTGTCTCTGTCTTTGTCTCTCTCCCTCTCTAGGTTGGATATTATTCCCGCGATCGTGTTTCCACCGAAAATCACGACATCCGCCGACGGCGTGGCCGTTGCGAACTCGATCCTACGCCATTTCCTTCGACAAATTTTCGTCGACCAATGAAATTACACGCTATTACACCTCTGTGTTTATGTATGCATATCGATCATCGTTTTTCCTTGTCCGACATTTTTCCTTTTTTCGAAAACGAACGAGACGAGTCAGTGGTTTTTTTTTTGTTGTTTCATCTTTTTCATCTTCACACACGCGTTGGAAATGATTCCGAACGGTTGCTCCATTGTGTTGTGACGAATGTTTTAGAGGTTAGGTTTTCGAAAGTACGTTTAGAACGTCCGTTGGACAGGTTCTGTCGCTTGAGATGGCAATCTAACGTTCTTTTTTTTGTTCTTTGTTTTTTTTCTTCAGAGTACATGGGGTCGGTGGTGGGGAGAAGCCGAGAAGCCCCGAACCACGCTGCTGCTCCGACTAGCTTTTTTTTCTTTCTTTTTTTTTCTTTGCGCATCGATATCACCGGGTGCGAAAATAAATCTGTCGTCAAAATCCGCGCGTAACGGAATAATCGATTGGCGAGATTAAACGTTATGGCGTTGTCCCCGAGAACCACGAGGTTGGCTATGAGAAAAACAAAATGTAAAGTTTTATCGTTGCGACACGCAAAGAGAGAGAGAGAGCGAGAGCGAGTGAGCGTCAGCAAGAGCGAGAGGAACGATTGGAAACGCAAACCGGCTAAACGCCGCGCGCGCGACTCGTGGCGAACACTTCGGTGTTGTTCGCTTTTCGAAAATGGCGAAATGTGCTTTGTTAATCCGTTGAATCGAACATTCGTTTTCATCGCTTTTGTTTTTATATTCGGTAATGCTCGGAATGAGAATTAACATTGAGGGACATTGGACGGAATAAATATTTGATTTTGTTGGTTATGTATACCTGCACATTTAACTTTTTTTTTTTTAATCGTGAGGGGTGCTGGTTATCGTGATGGACTTGGAGATAATGTCAGAAGGCTTTCTTTTCAAAAAGTAGTTGTTATTTTGCAAAGAGTTGTGATTTAAGAAAATAGCAAAAGGTTATATCAGTCGACGCAGCTTGGGCGATGAACTAGCGATATCGGCAAAATTGAGTTGAATTCGACAAACCCATGGACTAGCGTGTGGAATGCGACGGGGGTGTAGGGATGATGAGTCAATGCATTTTTTGATGCATCGGTATCAGAATTGAAATAGATTTGCTTTCGTGATTGAAACAGCGAGGTTATGTCGGCCTGTCCTGGGCAATTCGATGAGAACATCAGAGACGACGCACTAAAAATTGTATTTCCACTAAAGTTAATGCAGAATAATGGCTCTAGATTAGATTTCCAAGTTGGTATGCTGTCGGTCGAAGCTATTTCCTTGCCAATTGTCTGGTATTTGTACAAAATTCCCAGATACATTGATCTCGCTCAAAATTTTGTTCGCATCAAACAGCATCGAGTCCCTCTTCGTTGCTTTCGCAACGATTGCACAGAAATGGAAACCACTATCGGTCCTGTGACATTTCTGGGATTCTTTATCTCAAACTAATGACAATCCATTAGAGTGGAAAGAATTTTTGTCATCCTCTGGCTACTCGCTGACATTTAAAATTCACTTTGGAGCCACTTTTCCCGCCAAAAATACCTTTGGGCAATATACATATCGAGTTTCCAATTATCGTGACAGTTACTGAAAATTATCGTAATTCCCCATTGAATTTGATGACTGTCAGGTTGTGTAAATCACGAAAGTGAATTACAAAAAAAAAAAAAAAAAAAATTCCAAGACAAATTTTTTTTTCTTGTAATGTAAAAAGAAAACAAATACCTGAATAAATTAGTGAGAAAAGAAATTCGCCAAGGACGAAGATCGTGCGAAGTTTTCGAGCATACCCGAAATCTATTCCGGCCAACAAAACTATTTCTCCGCTCAGTTACTCTATTTTCTCCTCCACCTTCGTCGTTTCTGGCTTGCAACTTAGCATTCTGTTCTATTATTCGTCGTGGTCGTCGTGTATGCTCGTAGAAAATTCTGTCGTGCTCGCCCAGCACCAACAGCAGCAGCAGAATTCAAAAAATACCTTCATACATATATATTCTATTCATTTTTCATTTTTTTCAAATAACAAAAATAAAATGTGAAATCCATAATGTAGACTTTCTTGAAAAACATTATTTTGGCTCTCTTCTTCTTCTTCTAAATGAATATTCTCAAAATTTGAGGTCCCTATCTCAATTCTCAACCCTGCCGCCACCCTCCCGAAGTTTGCCATTCAACCGGCAGGGTTAAAAATTAAAATAGAGACCTCAAATTTTGAACATACTTTATAAAATTTATTTCGAACCATATTATCCTCCGGTAGCTTTAAAATTCAAAAAAATCCAAAATAAGGACCACCCTAACATATACATACATAAATGTCATATATACATAAGTTCGTTCAATCTCGTAGTCATGTGCGTACAGCTCTGTGAACGTTTAGTTTGCCGTTTGGAGAGACACTCGTTTTGCTCGTTGACGACGATCGAGAGTCCGGTTTTTTTTCTTTTTTTTTTTCTTTCGCTATAGAACATTTTACGCATAGAGCGCTGCAGCAGCAGCTACAGCAGCAAGGCGTTATTTCTCGATAGTCACACAACCGTCGTCGTTCCCGTCGTAACGGACTGCAACGTCGAGATAACTCGTCCGAGCCCCCCCCCTCCCCTCCCCTCTCTTCCTCACTCGTTCGCTACAAACGCGCGACAAAACCCTCTCTTTCTTTTTCTATTCTACGGTCTCTTGGCCATCGAGAAAATGCTGCTGCTGCTGCACCAACACACAATCATACACACTTAAGAAGGGAGGGGGGGGACTTGCAAACCGGGTATTCGAAGCTCTGGCACATTTCCTTCGCACATATGCACACACGAACAGAGTTGCAAACCGGGTATCATCGAAGCTCTGCCACATTTTCTTCACTCACACACACATGCACATGCATGCACTTGCACACACATGCACTTTACTGGACCCCTGGACCGTTTATTTGCCACAGCCCCACGGCGACGAGCTCTACTCGCAGTTATACCGTTTTTTGCTTACAGCCAAAACCTACGGTAATTAGCATTATCGAGAAATAAAAGATAAAAAAAAATGACAAATAAAAAAGAAAAAGAATTACGACAAACGGCATAACCGTGTGAAGATGTGTATGCTTGTGTATCATGCGTTGTATAATGCCTTTTGGTTGTCGGGTGTGAAATGTCGGTTCATTGTCGTCTGCTTGAAAGAAAAAAAGAAACATGTATATACATACATATCGATTATATAGATTAGGGTGGTCCTTAATTTGGATTTTTCATTGTCATTTCGGCGCTTCCGGAGGATAATATGGTTCGAGACGAATTTTCAAAGACTTCCTCAAAATTTGAGGTTCCTATCTCAATTTTCAACCCTGCCGACAGTCTCTCGAAAATTGCCATCAAACAATTTGATGAAAAAAAAAATCTTTAATCATCAAATTAACAGAAGACTTTGTATCAGAAAAAAAAAATAGCTCATAACCATTTTTTCATAGATAAACTAATCTTGGTATCCATAGATACTATTTGTCATGTAATAAACTTCATGACAAATTTTTCTTCATTGATAGGTTTTTTTTTGTTCTTTCATGAAAACCCAACGATGTCGTATAACGATTGCAAATGCGTGAAAAAAAATCAAACATCACCGTTGGGCAATCGAACATTGCACCGACGGTGTGTGCATTATATGCCTCAAAGCAAATTGAGACCGTGTGGGGGGGCGAGGGGCGGTGGGGGACAACTCTATAAACTTGTATACACATATAAAGTCGGTTTCAAATGGACCTTCTCCGAGCCTCTCTTTCCATCTCTCTCTCTTTCTCTCTCTCTGTGCACATAAATGAAGTTACCCCAGTAGTCGTGCGACCGATAACCCATTCGAATATCCAAGATTGCGCGCGCAACCGTTGAACCGTTGCGTCAGATTATAAATTTTAGTAAAAAAAAACTTGTTGTCTTACATTTTCATTCAAATAATTTTTTATTAAAAAAAAAAAATAATTATTCTTTTATCGAATTTTTGTTAATTGAGAAATTGTATTTTGATAATTGCAGTGTGAAGACCGAGCCTACCTGGGACCGTTTAAGAAGCACGTCCCCCGAGACCCCCCCGGCCAAAATCACACGCCTCACCTCTCCCCTCACCTCCTCGTCCTCATCCGTTTCCTCGTCCCCCGTCAGATATCCTCGAATTTCCTCGTCCCGCGCGACACAAGCCGTAAACAATAATCACATACGCGATCACGCAATTGCAACGACAACCACGGCGACAATCATGGAAGGCATGGACAACAACAAAGGTCCCGCTCTCAACGACGATCCCTCGGTCACCCTGACCATTCGTCTCATCATGCAGGGCAAGGTAAGATCACAACAGTTTTTATCATTCTCCATCATCCCTGAAAATTATTAGTTCTTCACGTTTTTATTCGTTCATTCAATCATATTGATCAAACAAATCGATAAAATCACCAATACAGTAATCGAATCCTTGTACTAGGACAATTGAAGAGACTTTATGAACTTTGCCGCATTATTTTTACATTTCTTTTAACAGTTTTGAAAAAAAAAATGTATGACACACGTTTCCAGGCTTGAGGTACCGAAAAAAAATACGTTTTTAGACGAAGAGTCATTATTTATTTCATTTCTCATTGAATGGTATACGTTTTAACAATCGATCGATGAAATCGATAATCATATTTTAACACACACCGCCCACCTAGTCCACCTAGTCCACCTACCCTCTCTCACTTCTCACTTGTATTTTGTATTGTATCGTGTGTTTTCACATCCTTCGTCCCCGTCGTGTTGCACCCGGGATGCAATCTCCATGAAACCCACGTTTACCCCCATACACTGCGTCTCCCATTCCCCATCAATGTTAAACACTGCTGACTAGCTTCCACCCTCCTCTCTCTCTCTCTCTCACTTACTTACTCTCTGTCTCTCTTTCTCTTTCTCTCTCGCCTCGCAATCTAGCTGTGAGAGCAAACCACATGCACTTACACGCATGCGCATATCGCTCCCCGGTACGTGTCACTGTCCATGCTGCGCTCACTCGTGCATAATAATACAAGTGCCCTGTGTACGTGCATGTGTGTTTGTTTGTCTGTGTGTGGGTCCCTTGTCTCCGTGGCGAACGCGACAGACGAGTTCACACGTCTCCACACCCACGTGTGTCTTCTCCTCTCGTGTGACTCTCTTCCTCTTCCATCTCTCCCCCCCCCCTCTCTCTCTCTCACCCTTCACCATCGCTTCTCATCTGTCCCCCCGCGCAGACTCTCACACCCTAACGACAATTTTTTTTATGTTTGTTTTATATATTTTTTATTCCTTTCTTTTTACTTTTTTATATTCTTCATTCTTTTTTTTCACACCCTCTCGCCGTCTTTCGCGCTACGGACGGTGCATTATGCGCACTCCATGTACACGCGTGCTGCATTGTTCCCCTTACCCCGCTTCTCACATCTTCCGTCTCTTTTATGATCCAGTTTTGTTGTCTTCGATATGTTTTTTTTCCCGCCTTTATTTTGAGAATTTTTTTTTTTTTTTTTCAAGGTTTTTGTCTCGTCGCCGACGAAGTTGGGTGGGGATTTTTTTTTTTTTTTTTTTTTCCACATGTATCTATGCCCCTTTGGCTCGACGTCGGGCTGTCCGCAAACTTGTTCACGTCCTGTTACCACCGACATATATATATATATATATATATATATATATATATATATATATATATATATATATATAGGTACTGCCACCGTGAGTAGACTTTCATGGGATCGTGCTAAAGTGCATCGCGTAAATTATTGCGAGTTTCTGCACAACCGAATGCGACGCCTCTCGTCGGCCACTGGCGGGTCCAGAGAGAGAGAGAGAGAGAGAGTGAAAGCTAATACCCCATTCGAGCGTCGACGAAACAACCCCTTCGCGCCCCATCGCCTTTCATCATCACGTTCGCTTGTTGTTGAATTTTTTTTTTTCTCGTTGGTTTTTTTTTCACTGGTTTCTCCCCGTCTGGTGTCTTGGAGGAATTTTTTTTTCTTTTCGGGAATTTTTCGATTATTTTTATTTCTCTTTTCTGTTTTGTTATCATTTTCGGGGGAGCACGTTTGAGGGTGGTTACTTCTTGGTCGTTGAGACTTGCAAGGGTTGGAAGAATTTTTGCTCATTAATTTATTTTTTTTTTGTTGAATTTAATATTCGGTTCGTTTATTCATTTTTTTGTTTTTTTTTTATTATTTTATTCAATCTCCCCGAATTAATTTTTGACAATTTATTTATTTCTATTACGATTGGTTTTCAGTTCTTTTTTTGTTTTATGTTGTTTTTTTTTTTTTACGATGCATTTTTTTACGTTGCATCTCTCGGGTTTGGAGCGATGCAACACGAAGTGCTTCCACGTCACATCTCGTTGGAGCCCCAACTTTTTACGGCTTGACGAGTAACACAATGTACCCCCCACCCCCATGCCCTCCCCCATCGTTCAGACCCTTGTCCCCTCGCCCCTCCGCGGGTCCTCAACGTCGGGGTGGCTTCTTCGCGACTCTATGAAGCTTTCGCCTTCGAGCATTTTCTTCATCCCTCTTTTTCTACCCTCGCCGAAACTCTCGCGGGTACGAGACTTATCGATCTTCCGACGAAAATAGAAAATTAAGAAAAAAAAATACGAAATCTGCATCTCGTTCATGTGACTACATATATATCCATTTCTTTATTTTACGTTCGTTAAAGAAAAAACATAAACTTGAAAATCGAAAAATTATTTAACGAAAAAAAAATAGAGAAATAAGAAAATGTTTGTTTTCTTTAAAAAAATCTTTTGAAATGATAAGGATAATAATAATACAGTAATACTGGACCATCGCCATGGCCTTTGGCCAATCGACTGATGTGTCATTTCGATTAGTTTCCGAAATTCTTTCGATATTGGCTCTCTCACGCTCGACTTGCGTGGGGGGAGAAAAAAAGCTCACCAGTCGTGAAAACTTTTTTCTTTTTTGTTATATCCTGAGCATGACGTTTTTCCGCAGCACGAAGCGAAAAAAAAAAACGATTAATGGGGCGGTATCGCTGGAATGGAAGTTCGTGTAATGGAAAATCGTTTGTTTTTTTTTTTTTTTTCTGGTCCCGTACTATCATGCTACACTGTGTTACCGATAGCAGTGACGGTAATGTTGCTGCAGCTGTAGGGATAAGTCTTCTGGTTATTCTGGCACCAAGTGCAAAGCTCATTTCGCAAGCTCTCGTTCATCCGACATTCCGCGATGTTACGAAGATGGGGGGGAGGGGGGAGAGTCCCCATTCGGCTTTTGTCGTCTCGAGGCTCTAGAGATAGAGAGAGAGAGAGATGCGATGTCGACGAGACTTCGTCTTTCTCTTTCTCTCTCTCTCTTCCTCTCTCCTTCTTCTCTCTCTCTCTCTCCTCTCTCTCTCTCTCTTCCTCTCTTCTTCTTCTTCTATCGCTGTGTCCGGTCGAACGACCCCCCCTCCCTCCCTCCCCCTGCCCCTCGGAGAGTTCGCTTTGTGCCAACTGGCAAGACATTTTATCGAACATCGGGTGCATCGATTAGCATCAATTCTACTTATTAACATCGACTGCCTGGCGGGACACACCGTCTCGGTAGAATAGAAAATGACCAGAACGAAAAAAAAAAAAAACGTCGTCCTTTTGATTTTAAATATCGTACGAACTTTTTTTCCCTCTTATCTTTCTAACTCTCAACTCTTTAACTCTTATCTCTTCTGCTATTAGTTATTCGATGAATTCGGAATGTTAAGATAAGGAAAAGAAAACTGATTTTGTTGTGAATTGTGAAACGTTACATGTGGAATTAATCGGGAGTAAATAAGGTTGGGACAATGTATTATTGTATTAATGTATAATAATGTATATTAATAATAATAATAATGATTGTGATAATAATGAAATAAATTTAAATTTAAAAAATTTAAAAAAACTCCCGACTGAAAAAAGGATAATATGAAAAGTATATTGAATAAAAATACATATATATATTCAATGCATGAAAATTTAAAAAGGATGAAATAATTCAAGATATAATCCTAGTTGATCCATAGTTCGAATTATGATCGGGCATTTCGGTGAATCCAATATTTTGAACTAGATTAATTTCCTTAGTGCCCTATATGCAGTCGGGAGACGTCCTCTTCCGCATCGTCAAATATCTATATTCGATATCATCTTTCTGTCCACTCAATGACGTTCCCATAATCGAATATCTATATTCAATATCATGTTTCTGTGCAATCAATGACGTCTCCCGACTGCATATAGGGCACTAAGGAAATTAATCTAGTTCAAAATATTGGATTCACCGAAATGCCCGATCATAATTCGAACTATGGATCAACTAGGATTATATCTTGAATTATTTCATCCTTTTTAAATTTTCATGCATTGAATATATATATGTATTTTTATTCAATATACTTTTCATATTATCCTTTTTTCAGTCGGGAGTTTTTTTAAATTTTTTAAATTTAAATTTATTTCAAAATTTTTATCATGTTAGTTCTATGCGTTTTTCTATTTTTAACGGCTGCATGTTTATTTTCTTTTTTTTTAATTAATACTAGCGTCGATGTGTCCTATAATCGAATTAAATTGAGCGGACGAGGGGCACACGAGTTTTTGTTTTTTTTTCTACCGGAACGCGTGGCTCTTTTCGCAAAGCGTGGTTTTTTCGCAAAGCGTCTGCCGGGTAATATAGCACAGCGTTGACAGTCGGGTGAGAATATTTGAGTCATATAACGGGTCGTAGCTGTCGAACTGGACCTAGTTCTTAAGGCTGACTGTACCTGCCCAGCCAATCAGTGGGCCCGACAATTCCGAGCGAGCCAGCTGATCGTCTGCTTGGCATGGCAAGCGGACAACCCAGTATCGGAATGAAGCAGGTTACGAACGATGCGAGTATTACTCAGCCAATCAGCGGGCTCGCTTGAGCTCTGCTCTGGTGAATTGCGATATGAAAAATTTGAAAATCGAAGTGTTTTTTCAACATTTAATATCTCTACGAGTTCACATCCGATTAGAATATGATGATTTCAAAACCATCTGTGGGACCCACGGAACCGATGCGCAAAAATCTGTTAGAAGAAGATTAACCGTTTGGGCGTTATGCTCTTACAATGGATTACGCCAATTCACGTCGGTACGACGAAACACATAACTCCCTTTTTTCAGTCGGGAGTTAAAAAGTGGGGTTGGGATTTAATCGTCACGACACAATTGAGAACATCAGCGGTCGATCAATTTTTTTTTTTCGTTCCTTCGACGTTTTCCATGGTGCATAATTTGGATATTCGTTTGCTTTTCCACGTGTCACCCGGATCATGTCTGGAGAACGGAGAAGGGGGTGGGGAGGGAGAAGGGTATGCTCGGTCGGAGTGTCGTAGATTCCAGCGAGCTGGACCGAAGCCAGGGCCATGGGCCAAGTCACTGGGCAACGAATCTCTGTCACAAATATTTCCAATTTTTTTTTCTTCATTTAAAAAAAAAAAAGAAAAAAAGGTTTTTGTCTTCTCATCTGCCAATAATGAGTGTCAACAATATGTTTTTTATATGAGATAGAGAAAAAAAAGGTGAAACTCTTCCCCCCTCTCTCTCTCTCTTCTGACGAATTTCTCAAACGCAAAAAAAAATAATAATAATACTCTCGAATATTTTAATTATTTTAAAAAATTATAAATAAACAATTTACGACACAACTCAGCAACTATATGTAATTTAGTTTAATTTTTATCTTGCCTGAAGCTCTGGCAAAGTGCGACATACATTTTTTTTAGTTATATTTTCATTTTCATTATTTTATTTTATTTCATTTTCCAAAAATAAATATTAAAAAAAAAAAAAAATAATAAAAATTCAAAAATTTTACGACACAGGCCCAGAGGGGTAGTTGTGGGTACTTGTGGTAAAATCGCGTAAATTTTCCGCGATACGAAGGCCGTAAAGTTTTTGCACATTTGGTCGTATGGCTCGGTCCCGATAATTGGCACCCTTCCAGAGTCTCTTTCTCTCTCTCTCTCTCTCTCTCTCAGTGCACTTTTCCGTCGCCCTCTTGTTGCCTTATAGCGCAACGAGTCCACCTCGCTGTTCCCGCCGCATCTGCTTCGGCTGCTGCGTTGGCCTTTTGCTCTCGGAAAAACGACGACGACGACGAAGACGAAGACTCTACAGTCCTCACACGCCCATCGCCTTCTTCGTTACTATCTCAACCCAGCAGCAGCTCTATATTCGTTACACCGCGATTTTCCTCACGAACACGTTTGGATCGCGAGTTTAAGAACGGTTACGCGACGTGTACACGACCGGACGGACGGACGGACGGACACGCGTCTCGCGGTCACGCTATGGACTTTTCGCGACTGGGAAAACGCTCGCTCAGCGATATCGGTCTCCGGACTGAAATAGAAAATTATTTTTCGCGTTAAGCTACAGTCACCACGCGCGAGTCACGAACCAACGAAAAAGGGATTTTCTACGTCTGGACGGAAATAAACACGTGGCCTTCCAGGAAAATTCGAAAACCCTTCCCTTCCATCCCTAACTAACGAATCCACTTTATCGTTTCAATGTATATTTATATACGCGACTGGGAAAAAATTAGTGAAAGCGTGATTGGAACATTTTTCTCGATTTTATCGGTTTTTATAGTTAATTAAAAATCAAACTATTCATTTTTTTTCGTTGGGAAATAATCAGACAGCCATTCCATTTGCAAAATTTAATAATAAAAAAAAACCCTAGAAACGCTAGAAATATCTTCAAGAATAATATTCAACTGAAAAAAAAATCTATCAAATTATACTTCCAGAAAAAAAAATATTTACCAAATCAAATTTGCAAAAGAAAATATAAAAAAATCAAAATACATTTAATAATTCCAAGTTTTAATAAAAATAAAATTCCAATCGACTAAATTAATTCAAGTACTCATTTTATTTTATTTTCATTTCAAAATAATTAATAAATAACTTCGTTAATGCATTTCGTGAAGAAAACGATTCGTTTGCTTGGCAAAACGCAGTCAATTTGTCGTTGCACCGATGCAAATGCAGAAACGATTCGTTGGTTCGGAAATATATGCGCTTTGGAAGGTATTTGGTCGGAAGGCATGTGCTCGCGTCGTCGAAAGCTCGTGGGGTGGACCAAGTGGCGTGGGGGAGGGGGGTCGTATCAGCACGTGGGCTCTCAACCGTGTGGCTCGTTGGTTCGTTGTCCGAGATCAGTAGCAAAACCAGCAGCAGCATCGTCATCATCATCATCATCATCATCATCATGATCATCATCTAAGTTTAGAGATACGGCGCATACCTGGTGGCGACTCCGGGTGACATTATCGGACTGGTTGAGAGTGAGAGAGAGAGAGAGAGGGAGAGGTCAGGACGTGTCAAACCGAGATAGCCAGATACGAAATCCGTGCGAGACGACCGAGCCAGAGGTGGCGGTTCTATCTGCTACTGGACATCGCTCCCAGAACACACACACACACACACGAACAAATACGATGTCGCACTTCTAATTATAATTCACAGCTTTAAACCGTTGGGTCACGCTTAACCCTTTTTTTTTTTAATTCTTTATCTTTCTCTCTCTGGTCTCAACCTTCTAGGATTTGTCTTCTTGGTTCATTTTCTTTTTATTCTTTCATTGTAACAAATGTCTGATATGTGTTTATTTTTTTTTTTTTTCAAGGCCAAAATTAGTCGAATGGATTTTTATTCAATCAATTGTTTTTTTTTTGTTGCAGGAAGTGGGAAGCATAATTGGGAAGAAAGGAGAGATAGTCACGAGGTTCCGTGAAGAGGTGCGTATTATTTTTGATATCTGTTTTATGAAAAAAAAATTTAATTTCGATTTTATATTTATTTTCCATTTTCTTTTATTTTTTTTATGTAAATAAAAATGAAAAAAATCTATCTGTCTCTTTTCATTCTTTCTATCATTCTCTTTCTCTCTCTCAAATCAATAATAATAAATGATTAATAATATTCTCTTTATTTAATTTCATTTTATTGTTATAATTTTATTTTTTATAATTATAACAATTTTTATTTCTCTTTTGTATTATTTTTGCAATTCAGCATTTTTTGCATTCTTGTGCTCAGCTTCCAGTGCACTCGTAAACAATGTTAGTTTAATCTAACATCTCTTTTTTTTCTCTTTTCTCGCTTTGTCAAACGTTTGTAAAAGTAAAAAACGCTGATCCACGAAAAATATTATGACGTTACAGTCGGGTGCCAAGATAAACATATCCGACGGTTCGTGTCCGGAGAGAATCGTCACGGTAACCGGACCGACCAATTCGATCTTCAAAGCTTTCACGCTAATATGCAAAAAATTCGAAGAATGGTGCTCGCAATTTCACGACGGTCAGGGTGGGGGCGCGGGTGGCGGCGGAGGCGGTGCGAGAACACCGATAACTCTGAGGCTTATAGTGCCGGCGTCACAGTGCGGTTCACTCATCGGCAAGGGCGGTTCCAAGATCAAGGAAATTCGCGAGGTCACGGGGGCTCTGATTCAGGTTGCGTCCGAGATGTTGCCCAGCTCGACCGAACGCACCGTCACCATTTCCGGTACTAGCGAGGCCATCACACAGTGCATATATCACATTTGCTGTGTCATGCTAGAGGTATTTAACAACAACAACAACAATCACAAAATCATTAAAGAGAAAAAAAAACTAATTGATCGAATCATTATTGTCACGAAAAAAAAAAATTTTTATCCAGTCAAGTGCATTTTGTTGTTTGAAAAACGATTTTTTTTAAAATATTTCCATTAGAAATTTGTTACAGATAACGATATTTATCGTTGAAATAATATATTTCTAATTTTTCTGATTAAAAAACAAATTATATATATAGAAAAATATAATTTTCTAATTTTTCTGATTTAGAAAAAGATTATATATATAGAAAAATATGATTTTCTAATTTTTCTGATTAAATAAAAGATTATACATATAGAAAACTATAATTTTTTAATTTTTCTGATTAAAAAAAAGATTATGTATATAGAAAAATATAATTTTCTAATTTTTCTGATTTAAAAAAAAGATTATATATATAGAAAAATATAATTTTCTAATTTTTCTGATTTAGAAAAATATAATACATATAAAAAATTCTATTTACCTAATTTTTCTGATTAAAAAAATGTTGAAAAATTGAAAAAAAATCGAAAAAAAAAAAAATAATAATAAAAATGGTATTTATTCTGTTTCAGTCCCCTCCCAAAGGTGCCACGATCCCTTATCGCCCCAAACCCCAAGTTGGTGGGCCAGTGATCCTGGCTGGTGGGCAAGCCTACACCATCCAGGGTAATTACGCGGTGCCCGCCCACTCGGACGTAAGTACAGTTATGCCATTGCCCGGAAGCGCCGCTGCCGGGCCCGCCCCACCCTCGCTCAATGCCCAAACTCTTACCGCCTCGCCCTACGCGGCCCATCCCACCTCGCCCTTCGCTTCACACCACCACCACCACCATCACGGTCATCCGTTGATCCCGGCCCACCTCACCGGACCCCATCATCCGCTACACCCGAGCTCCTTACACGCCAGCGTGGCAGGCCTCGCCGACCCCCTGCTGAAGAGTGGACACTTGCAGGCAGCCCTCCCGCCCGCACACCTCGTGGCAGACGCCGTAAGTCTTTTGTTTTTCGTGATCCGACGAGAATCCACCCCCCCACCCCCTCAGACCAACAACCCCCGAACCCCAACCACCCCCCCCCCCCCCGAATAACCACCGATAAACCCAACACCTGAAAATGTCTTTTTTTTTTTTTGATAACTCACAGACGATCGAAATACCAATCGAATCTGATAATTATGCAGAAAGTGGACACCAATTTTATTTAACACTGATATATGTTGAAGAGTACACTTACCCTTCTGATTAATTTAATATTTATATCGATGTTAAATGTGGAAATCAATTTTTCGAATCATTCATCATTTAAAAAAAAAAACGAAAATTCGATTCCAGGATTTTGGTATCCCTTATCAAGGGTTCGGGTAAGTTGGGTTGGGTTTGTTCTTTCAAAAATGATAACGCAAAAACATTACAAATTAATGTAGAAAACGTAAAAGACGTTTTGCACTGTTATATCCATTATTATTCATTATTAATATTAACATTTATGTATATAAAATTATTCGAGGGAAGTGTCCTCCTCAACATATATCAATCCCATCAGAATCAAAGTTGATGCCCATTTTCTCCAAAATTGTCATCGATATTGTCGAAAAAAAAATATTGTTACTTTGAACAAAATAATTTTCCCAACCTTGCCGCCAATGTCTCACTCACACACCAGCAGCAAATTTCACAGCCCCCTCTAGCCCTACCCCCCCCCCCCCAACCCCCTAAGTTTAACACTAATCATCGTTGCTATTCACTGGAACGTTTTTGTTCTGGGTTTGTTTTTTGGGAAGGATGATAATATATTTATATATAGTCACTCGCTCGTTAAAATGCTCAAGAGCAGTTTTGTTTTTTTTTTTTCGATTGTGTACCCCTTTTGTACCTTAGATTTGATACCCCCCCCCCCCCCCAACCCCTTGTAATTATTTCGTAATATGCCTGTCCACGTGTCACAACCCGAATGCAAAATTCCTTCGACGAATTAGTCGAACACACAACCCCTCTGTTCCACCCCCCCCCCCGAACCCCCAACCTCATCCCCTGTGTGTACCCTGAACTCTCAAACAAACTGTCGGCAATAACTCACCGGAGCTTTCTTCATTCACGAATGCTTATATACATATATCACATATATATATATATATATATTATATAATATATATATAAATGGATATATTTGAGACACGATTGACCCTTTTCCCAGCTTGGGCTTGAATTTATTTATTTATTTATTTATTTATTTATTTATTTATTTATTTACGAAACAAAAAAATGTGTATATTGTTATTAATTTTTGTATTACGTTTATTTAGCTTAGATTGTTAGCTTTCGCTCTGTGTCATATTTTTTTCCCTTTTTTATTTATCAATTTTCTATTTGTTTTTTTTATTTTGAATTTTTTTTTAAAACGAGTTTCTTTTGGTCACGTACCCACACATATATTTGTCTTTTGTCGCTCTTTCTATCTTTCTCTCTGTACCCTTCTCTCTCTCTCTCTTTCTCTATCTCTCCTTTTTTTCGTATCTGACAAACAAATAACAATTTTTCTCACGTGTGGTAGATTTGAAAAAAAATGCTAAATTCGAACAAGAAAAAAAATAATCTCCTAGAGATTACGCGATAGAAAATTCATAGTTGCAAAATTTCGTTCATGCGTACATAGAAAATTTTACCGTCGACGATATGCATTGACACGCAGCAGACGAAGCGCCGACAAACATAATTATTCCGCGGAATGGAAACACGGTCGACGAACGGGGGTGGGCGCGGTGAGGCAAAGGTTGAAAGCTTTTTCGCGCAAAGCCCTTCCACGTTCCACCTGTTTGCTAATTAGCGACTGTCTCTCTCTCTCTTTTTTTTCTTTTTTTTTTTTTCGTCAGGCCTCGCGATTTTCAACGGTCTGGTGCATATCACAGAAGTGCAAACAAACGTTTACATAAAAAATAAAAAAAAAAAAAAAACGAACCCTTTTCGAGTCGCGTGGAAGCGGGAGGGACACAGGGAGGAGGTCGGTTCGTCGGATTTTCTCGTATTGACTGTTTGAATTATTGAAATAGACAACGATGAATGTTACATAGCATTCACATATCTCGTTTCACGGCTTGTACGAGACATTTCGTCGCAAATTCGAGGGAAAAACAATTTCCTCCTTCCCCCTTTTTGCAAGATAGATAAAAAAAAGAGTATATTTATTAATTTGTTTAGTACATTTTTTTTTATTCATAAATAAATTGTAGAGTATGTGTTGGGTTGACTGTAATTTTTTCTCTGTATAGCATAGAGCGGCTATATAGATCCTGCTACATAGATTGCTGATTCACTCATTCATTTATTTATTTATCATTTATCTCTTATTTTTATTTAGACAGAAAAAAAATTTTTAATAACGAGGTTGGATTTTTTTATTTTTAAACCATTTTTTTGGCTTGCGAATTTGGAAATTTATGAGATGATGCAGGGAAAAGTGTATTTTGCATTCGTCATAGAATTATTTTTCCTCGTTGTGAGTATTTGGCTTGTCTCGCTTCTTTGTACTTTCTTTCTCGCTCCATCTCTCCATCTCTCTCTCTCTCTCTCTCTCTCTCTCTCTCTCTATTTCGTGAAACACGTCACACTCGTTCCATTATCTTCCACTCTCATCACTCATAAGTATTCTTATCGTGATATCACAGCTGTGCCTATCATTATCACGATTCCGTCCCAGAAAGAAAGAACGAAAGAAAGACAGCAATAAAAAACAACAACAGACACGGCATGGTTTTCTCCGCACATACACATTCATATATATATATATATATCTATATATATATGAATATAAATATCAATAGCTTAAAACAAACAAATTTTTCAAACGACTAGCGAAGAGTTTGAGCGCGAGGGTGGGCTGCCCTTAAATGTTAGAACACGCTTTTGTCTCATTATTTAGAAACAAACAAAAAAAATATCGATAATAAAAAATATCTATTTTTTACATTTTCATCGATAAAATGATGAATCAATTTTACGATAGAGCCCCCCGGATTGTGATTTTAATAATCTCTCCCTTCGTCATTATCGTCGTCACTTTATCATCTCGTTTTATCATCGATAATTACAGAATAACGAATATATCATCGTAGCCAATCGAATTTAGCCAAGCTCGTTAACAATATAGACGTTTTTTATTTTTTTTCGTTTAGTTTAGTTTCATTTTTATTTATTTATTTTCAAAAACAAAAATGCAAATAACGAAAAAAAAACGACAGATTTTAGCATCGTGGATAAATGTTTTGAAAAAAAAAAATGTGTGATGAATATATGGGAACGAGAATTATTCGAGAATAGCGAACATTTTTTTTTTTGCACGTCAATCGAATCGATTGAAAGAGTGGGGTCGTGTCGGAAGGGCGGGGGGGGGGGCGGTCGAGAGCTCGGTCGAAAGCTCGTCGATAAATGTCAAGAGCTCGTAACCCAGAACTTTGGAATAACTTGAATGCATTTATTTTTTTTGTCAAATATTTTTTATTCGCGTCGGAAATTTTAACGCTAATCGGGAAAGTCGAAAAAATATATATATTTATACATATATTAATCTTATTGTTATTGTTATTGTTATATATTATATTATTTTTAATTTGCGTGATAATTTGGAAAGCTCCGGTTATTTTATTTATTTTTTTTTTTCTATTTTTTTGCTGAGCCCGTGGATCTCTTCGTCGTTGTTTCAGATGGGAAAATTGGGCAGCAATCCATTGGCCGGACTAGCGGCGCTTGGACTAGGCGGGCTTGGATCTCCCGCCAACACTGGGGGCCTCAATCCCGCAGGTTTGTCAATTTTTTTAAAATTTATCTACGATAATAATTGTTTTTTTATGTCGACGTTTATTGTTGTTGTTATTATTATTATTATTATTATTATTATTATTATTATTATTATTATTATTATTATTATTATTATTATTATTATTATTATTATTATTATGTTGAGTATGCGTTTTATTTGCCACTGTGTCTTTTTGTTTATTGTCATTATTATTATTTCTATATTTTTATCATTACTATATTAACGTATCTTTTGTTTTTCGTCAACTCATTCCACTTTCAAATGTTGAATCAACGTTGAAAAAAAAGTAGGTAATCTATTCGACGTATTAGCATCTGGAAAAAATAAAACAAAAAATAACGAGCACAACAGATGTACAAAGTTGAAGTATTATAAAAGAAAATAGCGTGAGTGAGTGTCGTTGCATCAAAAGGAAAAAAGACAACAAAAACAATTAAAAAAAAAAAATCGTTGTCATCTGGAGTCTCACGCCGAGTTCCAGACGCGGTTTTGCAAAGACCACGGGGGGGTTACACAGATGTTCATTATCCCGCCTCGGTTACATTGTTTTTACGTAACGTCGAACTAACGACGGTTCGACCTCAGGGTCAGATCCCACGGATCGCTCGACGCAACGAGACTTTGCGGTTTTTTCAAATATATATTTTTGTTCGATGTAAAAAAAATATTTGTCGCATTTTCAATAATAATAATAATAATAATATATTTGTAAAAGACTATAAATCATTAAAAAATTGCATCGTTGCAGTCGTCAAGAAATTATTTGATTTAAAAAAAAATGTATGATTATTATTATTTTTTCATAATTTTCTCGTATTAATTTTTTTTTCAATTATTTATTTTTTGTTATTATTACGAATTTTCAGCGCTCGCAGCCCTGGCGGGTAGTCAATTGCGTACGAATCACACGAACAGACAGCAACCAGCGGCGAACAATCAGACCCACGAGATGACAGTGCCGAACGAGTTGATCGGTTGTATTATCGGCAAGGGTGGCACCAAGATCGCCGAGATTCGTCAGATATCGGGAGCGATGATAAGGATCAGCAATTGCGAGGAGCGCGAGGGCGGTGCCACCGATCGAACCATCACGATCACCGGTAATCCGGACGCCGTCGCACTGGCCCAGTATCTCATCAACATGAGGTGAGTCTTTTGTCCAACCTTTTTTTTTTTTTTTTCCCACGTCCGATCGTCGCTCACGCCCTTGACCCCCCGACCACGACCCCCACCACACCAGGCCCTTCTCAAAATCAAATCAATCCATCATTGTTGGATAGAAGCTGATGATTCAGCTCCTGATATTTTTTTTTTATTCCCCATTTGTTGTTGAATATATATTTATAATTATGTGTCGACTGCATAGAATGCAATCGTTTTATTTTTTCTTTTGTGTATCGAAGATGAGACGAAACCTTTTTTTTTTTTTTTTTCATCTGATTTTTTTTGCTACGGTTCGATTTGCGAAAATGTGTGGATGATTAATATCCGTTATCGGAGTTTATGGGATAAGCGGACTTTGATAGAATAATTGAATTTTCAGATTGATTATTGAACACAAAAAAATATATATTTTTATATATCAATTTATTAATTTTTAAATATATTTTCTCTTATTAAAATTCATCGTTTTCATGCTCATCCACACATTCTCGTACATAAATGTAATAACACACGATTCTCACACCAGACAGAAATAATAATAATAATAATGATAATATACATATATACATGTGTGTGCAAATCGATGCAGAAAGGGAGAAGAACACAAAAAAAAAGCGGTGAAAATGAAAAACCGCGCGTCGATTATTCGTACACATTTTATTTCTTAATTAATTTCTTTCGTTTCAATAGGATTATATATGGAGATTAAAAAAAAACGAACAAACAAACAAACAAAATATCATTGTCTGTGTATATTGATATATCTATATTTATATATATATATATATATTTATCTATGTATGTTATGTATAAATGTAGGTCTGAAATTTGTAGATTTAACGGTGATAGCGTGTGTGGGTGTGTGTGTGTGTGTGGTTGATGGTGCGGAATGTGACGTCGAGGGAGGAGAGAAATCGATTATTTGATTTGGTGATCTTTTTTTTCTTCTATTTTCTTTTTCTTTTTTTTTTCTTTCATCTCCCAAGAAGAACTCGTGGTCGAAAAATCGTTGGAATAGCGGTTTTTATCTCGCCACGATCGAAAAAAAAACGAAAAAAAAAAAAAAATACCATCGTCGATCGAAATACGAATTTCGCGATAGTTCTCTCTCCGACCTCCGTCCCACCCGACAATCACAAACCGCCCCCTCCCCCCCCCCCTCCCGACAGTCGTCGATTATCATTATCGTGATACTCTTCCCGTTCGCGATGCACGTAGAAATGGAAAGGCCACGTGGAATTTTTTACACAAAGATTATTATCATTATTATTCTTATTATTATTATTCGAATATTTTTCTCTCTATCAAAAAAAATATATTTCCTTCCCACGAATTTAAAAACAATAATGATAATAATACAATTTAACACTTCTTTCCATTTCACTTGGCCTCCCGAACGTCAAAAATTCGCGGTGATAAGGCTTCGACGTCACGCGTGACAAATATTTTTCACACTCATTCTTCTTCTTTTCTTGATTTTTAAAAAAATTATTATTAATTTATTTTTTCCTGCGTGATTGGTGTGACGTCGGTGCCAGAATCACGACGAGGGAGAGTAAATCTCCAACGGGCGAGTGGATCCTCACCCCTCATTGCACCACACAAACTTAAAAAAATAATTTAAACATGTCAAACGAATAAAAGAAATTTCCTTTTCAACCGGATAAATTTTTTTAAAAAATCAAATTGAAAAATAAATAGATCGATAAAATGGCAGAAGAGGGAGGTAATGATCCGCTCGTCCGTTTAGCGATAAAGTCAGCCTCAACATCGCCCCATGAAACACGAGTGTGTGTGAGAATGTGGCGCGAGCGTGTGTGTGTGTGTGTGTGTGTGTGTGTGTGTGTGTGTGTGTGTGTGTGTGGGTGCGAGGAGTGTTGTGCGTGTGTGTGTCGGTGTTTGATATCAAGGAGGAGAGACCCCGGACAGCGTTCACGACGGAGTGACGACGAAGCACAATCCGCACAATCGATGAACGCGACGAGACGTCGAAAAAAAAGAATAAAAAGCGAAGAAAAGAGAGATAAATTTTTCGAACGAAGAACAACCGACGATTCATAATCCATTGTTTCCAGGTCCTGCCTTCCAGGTCCAGTACCTTGAGTATCCTGCAGATATCAACTCCGAAAAATTCAACATCTGTTCCTTATGTCGCTGGCTGTCCTGTTTCTAGTTTTTTTTTAAATTTATTAATTTATCTATGTATTTTTAATTTTTCTATTCATATTTTTTAATCTAGTTGATAATTTATTTTTTCGTTGTTTTTACATGCTTTCTCGCTGCTTGATTATTATTATTATTGGCTTCGATCGAATTAACCCTCGGAAGCGTTTAGTCGGTTTGGTCGCTTTTATTAATAATCGCAACAACGATGATAATCGAAAAAATTATGATTTATAGATTTTTCGAATTATGTAGATTTTAGACAAATTTTATAATTAATCAATGCAGAATTTATTCATCAAGCTCGCGATATAAAATTCATCTTTTAAATTTTTGGTCGTTATTTAGATTCGTAAAAAAAAAAATATATATATTGCTAATCGCGTTTGATAAAATATTGATAATTTGAAACGTTGATTATTATAATTACAAAATTAATCGCGCGGTTTTATGTCACTCGATTTTGCCAAGATGTTATGTTTTTTTTTCGTGATCGCACGCGCTTCATCCCTCGGTCACAACGAGAGGGGGTCGCAACATCTCTTCAACCCTTATAATTGTAATCCATTTTATACTATATTTTGTTCCAGATTGTCACATTATCCCAAATTCTGTTTACGTGTGTGTGTATATATATATACTTGTAATATATGTATACACGTGTACATTGCGAAATTCTCGTGCCATGATTTTTTAATTTTTTTTATTAATTAACGATAATATTTTTTTTTTACATTTTATCGTCTAATATTTGTCCGTCGTGTTATTTTTTTTATTCACGTATATCACGTGACACACACACACACACGCGAATAATGCACTCGTCGCACGATTTTCACTTTGCCCGGATAATTTTTTTTTTTTAATTATGATTTATCATTAAAGTTTTTAAAAACTTTTTCGAAACTTTTGAATTTAATTATTAAAAATATTGTTTTCGCGATCGATGGAATCCCGAACGTTAATAACTGTGCAAGCATGTGTGTATTAATTTATTGTTGGTGTTGTCGATGTTGTTGTTATTATTATTATTATTATTATTATTTTAGTGGCAGAGTGCAAATCGTGCTGTGAAATCTTACTGTTAATTTTTTTTTTTTTTCGCTTTCACGAGCGACAGGGATGTGGTGGCCATTCGATGCTGCTGCCACAATATACAATTTAACGTAGATGACAATTATCAAAAATATACATTTTTTAATATTTATTTTTATGAGAAAAATAATTTTTTCGTTGCTTGAAAAAATTGTGAGTAATTGTTTGACCATGGCAAAATACTATATCCACGCATCCGGTGCTTGCATCCGATCGTCCACCACATTCCTGAAAATCTCGTCGGTCATCCGATCGCGAGATATCCTGTTTTTTTAAAATTATTTAATTATATTTTTATTCTTTAAAATTTTGAAAATTGTTGGTACTCGTTGGGCCTTCGACGAATCACGGCCAATTAACCCGTCACGGTAGTTGCCCTCTCGCGATCACCAAGCTTTTAACAATCACGAGTAATAAACGAATAATCAATAATGATAGAAAAATTGCTTGTCGATGCATAATTTTTTTTCTCCTTTTTTTTTTGTTAAATTTTTATTTTGTGCGGCGGGTAGTTTTCGAGGGCCCAACGGGTGTCAATTTCGTCGTGTCAATGATTCCGTGGTCTCGATGTCAAACAGCCGAAATTTTTTTTTAAAAAAGTACACACAATCGTTTACTCTGCGTGAATAAACAATTAAAAAATGATAATAAAAAATTATTCAATACAAATTAGCAGCGGTGCTGACGTCGAGGCCATGTAAAAATAGTTGATACCAAAAATCCACGAATTTCCTGCAAAAAAAGAAAACAACTATATAATTCCTGTCAATATTTTAATTTTTAATAATTTCTTTGGTTTTTTTTTCGTTTTTTTTTTTTGTTATCACGTTTTGTATTAATCCATTAATTACTTCTTCGTTGACTCGCTCTTCTCTCACACACCTCAAATGTACATACATAATAACACCGTCGCAATATTATTCATCAAACCTTTTTTTTCCTGCAAAAATTTAAAAATAGAAAAAAAATTATTTAAAAAAAATAATGTTCTTTTAAACATTTTTTGTGGATATCACGGAACGTATGTGATATATGTATCCGTGTGACGAAAATCACGATTAGAGAAAAAATAAAGAACAATAATTATTTTTAAAAAGAAAGTTCAATGAAAGAAAATTCAAATTAAAAAAAAATGAAGACAAAGACAAGGAGAGGGTGAGAGGACGATGAAATAACACTAGAAGAAAAAAAAGTTCAAAAAATGAGATTTAAAAAAAAATTAAATAGTGGAAAAAAAACCAAAAAAAAAAGTTATACCCAAAAATCTACATAATCCCGCCCTCGCCTTATTTTTTTTTTTTTTTATATACAAAAACGAAAAATTTGTGTCTTTTCCCCAGTGTCGAACTGCAGAAAGCTAATCTAGAGGCCCAAAATACCCAAAACCCCGGCAGCGGCACAACTCCCGGGGCATCCGGGGCCAGTGCTTCCCCCTCCACCACTACCACCAATGCCTCTCCCTTGGCAAGCGCAATCCCATTGGCACAGTTGTTAAGCAAGCCGGGCGCTCTCAACGCATTGTCGAGCCTGTCTGCACTCGGCGGGCTCACGGAATTGCTCGGCGGTGCGGCGGGCGCGGCCGCAACAACATTACCGGTACAGACGACCGGGGTGCATCGTTCGCACAAGGCATTCACACCGAGACTCAGAAGCCCGGGGGCTCCGGGCCCGACTGACAGCGGAAAATTCAAGTCGGAACGCACCAAGTACAATCCGTACTGAGACGAACGTTAAATCAATCAACCAAGCCCCCCCCCCCCCGCCCCCCGAATAATCCACGACGATGACCACGATGACGATGGAAAACGAAAAAAAAATAACGACGACGAACGCGTATTTTTCCTCGTCGACGTAAAAAGAAAAATAATAATGATAATGGATAACGCGTGTAACAGAGAATTCGACGAGACGTCAGGCTGATTATTTTTTTCCCCATATTTCTTTTTATAAAATTATTGAATTTTTGTTATAATTTCTTTTCTTTTTTTTTTCTTTTGGCGAAATCATGCGACTCGAAAATGTTTGACGAGAATATTTTTACGATTATGGATCCGATCAGGAATAATAAGAAGGCGGGCGACTCGATCAGGAATAAAACGACGCCACGAAAACGAAAAAAAAAATAGATTGAAGGGGGAAAAAAATAATGATATAAAAAAGACAGATTGAGCGGAAAAGGAATTAATAATCACACACAGAGAGACCACGTAAGAAATGTCATGAATTGTTCTCGAGCTCCGAGAGTTTCGGCTTATTGAAATATATATTTTTTCCTTTTGAAGTTTGAGTGGAAAAAATGATAATAATGAAAATTCCGGGAAAGACGGAAAATGAAATGGGGGGAAAAGTTTTTTTTGATTATCATTGATGAATGAATTTTTTTGTGAGAAATCAAACGTGACTGAGACGGCGTATTTTGTTGTAGCCGTCGTTCTATTATTGACTGTCAAATTGAATTTATCTCACATTTACTTATTTTTTTAAATATTTTTAATTTACTTCTACATTATTATTATTATTATTATTATTATTATTATTATTATTATTATTATTATTATTATTATAATTATTTCGTTCACGCGTGTTTACATGAATTCTTTTTTTTGTAGCTCTTTATTTCGTATGTAACGAATCTTTCTTTATATTATTATTATTATTATTATTATTATTATTATTAATTATTATTAATCATCATTGTTGTTCATATCCTTTTTTTCTTTGTTTTTTTTCGAATCATTATTCCGTGGCTCGAACCGCAGCCTTATCACGGCTCTTATCACGTTCTCGAGTGGCGGGGGGGGGGAGCTCGGATCAATGTAAACTAATCAATTAATCGATCGAAACAAAAAACAAATCGACAATTCGCCAGTTGGACGAAAAACAATAACAAAGCAAAAAAAAAAAATACGTTCGAAAAATAAGGAGAACGCATGCTCTCGAGAGTGAGAAAAATAACATCCCAACGAATAACGAAAGTAAAGAAGCAAACATTTTCGAAAAATAAAAAATTATCTTAAACTCAAGGGTAAAATTATGACATGAGGATAATTGTAATGATAAACAAGACGAAATTGTAACCGCGGGCGAAAATCATCTGTGTATGTGTGTGTGTAAGTGGGAAAGAGAGAGAGAGAGAGGAGAGTTGAAAAAATGAGATTTACAAAATTAAAAAAATAATCAAACGCCCCGACGTTGGCAGCGAATTGTCATCATTGTCGATAACTTTTTATTTTGTTTTTGCTTTCGTTTGTTAAGGATATACCCACACACACACACATATATATATACCCAAATATATATATCCATATGAA
Source organism: Diplazon laetatorius (assembly GCA_963662125.1). Classification (NCBI taxonomy): domain Eukaryota; kingdom Metazoa; phylum Arthropoda; class Insecta; order Hymenoptera; family Ichneumonidae; genus Diplazon; species Diplazon laetatorius. Next base: position 1,772,329 of record OY759162.1, on the reverse strand, counting down.
TACATTTTTTTATTTTTTCGAGCCTGACGCTCGAACCGATTCGCTCGCCACGCGACGAACCAGAGGGCGAGAAGAGGGGGGAGGGAAAAAATGAAACGAAAAGAACGAGGAAAGATGTGGAAAGGGAAAAAAAAAATTTTCGAGAGCTTATTATGTCATACGAAACGCATCGTGTCGAGAACACATCGTCGAAGCATCGCTGCAACAAAATAATTAATCGGTATAAACGTATAAATATATCTATATATATATATATACATATATGTGTATGTATGTATATGTGTATATATATATGGCGTCGCATTATTAATAATTAACTAAACGATAGAATTAATGGTATACGCGCGCGAGGCATTCCCTCCCCCCCTCGCCCCTCTCGGGGACATCATTTTTTTTCTTCTTCGTCTTTTCGATCAGTCTTGAGTCTTGCCCCTCTCGCGCGTTTTTCTCACTTTCATGGCGCACGCATTGAACACATATTTATGCAACTAAAACGGATAAAGAAAACAAAAATATACAAAAAACGATGAAGAAATGAAGAAAAGAAAAAAAAATGATATCCATTCGCACTATTCATAACGGAGCCCCCCCCTTCACTAAACAACATTTGTGAAAAGAAAGAAAAGAGAAAGTTACATAAATGAAATAATAATGAAAAATTATCTTAAATTGAAAAAAAAATGAAAAAAGGATGAAATATCACCACGAGCCCGCAAATCTCATGGGCAAACTGCGCAAAGGTTCGACCTCCCCCCCCCCCCCCTACCCGAATTATTCTCACTTACCCCACGAACAATTTTTATTCGATTGAAAAAATGAATTTCGACGCTTATCATTTTTTTTTTCGTGCCTGACGAATGGGCGAAACAAATAATTTTCGGCGTGACGAAAATTAGATTGCTCGAGAAGACGAATAAACTGAAATGATAATGAAAAATCGTGGATGGGAGAAAAAGGGGGTTTATGGGGGGAGGGAACCTTTGAGCAAGCGTATAAGCGTCAACTGCGTGCTCAATCTTAGTCGTTTAGATGAAAAAGAAAAGAAATTTCAATCGTGTAGAAATAAAGAAAGAAAGAAAAAATCAATGCGAAAACGTTGGTGCGTTGAACATTTTTCTTTTTTCTTTTTTCTTTTGAACCGATCCGTGACCTCACGATCGTTGAGAAACGAAGAAAGAACGTGAACATCAACAAAAAAAAAAAAAAAGATGACGATGATGAATAAATAAATGATGAAACAAAAAAATTGGAACGACGACACGAATAAAAAAAAAAAAAAAACGTTTTGATCGTTCGTACGATTTTCGTATCTTCGTGTTTTCTATCCGGATTATAATATCTTCATTGTATAATTATCACATCGATATTACGTTCGTTGGGAGATCGTATCGATTATAATCGTGTGTAAGAAACAGAAAAACGAAAAATTGCAGAATGTGAGTGAGACGATATCTCGACGAGTGAGGAAGAGAGAGAGAGAAATCATTGCGTGCGAAGAGAGAGAGAGAGAGAGAGAGAGAGAGAGAGAGAGAGAGTCGGAAAAATACATTCGAGGGTTTTCACGTAGGTTTATAGTCTTCTAATGTTGTACATCGGTCTCTATAATGACGTCATAAAATAAAAGCAGAAAAAAATTGGAAAAAAAATAAAACATACACGAATAATAATGAATAATAATAATAATTAAACAAAAAAATATATATTAAAGAATGATAAAGAGAAGAAAAAAAATACAAAGCTCTACGCATTGTGTGCTTAGCGAAAAATTTGGCTAACATGTATCACTTTGTTGAATAAAGCTAGGCGTGTTTAATACAGAAAAATAATTAACATTATATACATATATGTATATATATATATATATGTATATATGTTCATCTGGCCTACACCTTCGGAGGCTTGCAAAGGAAACGATTCTCTTTCCAAATTTTTTACTTTTACTTTGAAAGTTGGACACCCAAATGATAATTATAATTCTTATTTGTTCATTTTCAGCCATCGACGTTATTCGAATCCTTTGCAGGTTCGAAATTTCGTGACTCTGGAATTATTATCACGAGCAATTGATTTTTCATCGTCACGAGCAATCGTTCAATTACATTCTAACTTTTTGAAATTCTTTTTAATTTTAATTTGTTTATTCGTTTTATTTGTTTTGAAAAAAAATTAATCTCATTGATCGCGACATTGAGATTTTGCTGCAAAACCGTTTGGATTCTTAGTGACTAATGAATAATGACAAATCAGTCGACACAATCGATTGTCGAATTCCAGCTTTTGTTTTTCAAAAATTTTTCCAAAATGTTATCATTTTTATTTGTACTAATCCTTTGTTCCCATTTTTTTTTCTTTTCCATCGACTCGAATGAACAATGAGATTGTCGTTGTATCGTCCATTCGATGATCTTATGATAATGATAATTCTAGTAAATTAGATTTAGTTTCTTGACATGATAAAAAAAAAAACACGAAAAAAAATGGAAAAGGAGAAAAAAATCAAATATAAAAATATAAAAATGTACAAAATTGCAAGAAAGCTGAATTCGCATGTAATACAGCGATGACATGGACACACAGACACAACACACACATGGAGACGTTGAGTTTTTGGATTTTCGTGTTTTTGAATTTTTTTTTTTATCCGAGTATAAAAAAAATAATACTAATAATGACAAGAACAAGAAGAGGGAGAGAGAGAGACAGAGTAAGAGAGCGCGAGAGAGTAAGAGCGAGAGAGAAAGAACGAACAAACAAACAGACAAAAAAAAAACAAAAGAAAGAGTGAGAGAAGATGTATCCATCCAACCAACCAACTTGACCCAGGCTCCTGCCCATCTTCGGTAAGCACCAATCCGATCCTCCAGTAGTCCTCTTAATCTACTTTATCCCGTTTAACCGATTATCAATTCGACCTGTCGCTTTTATTTATTATATCACACAATTTTTCATTTATTTTTCATTTAAAAAAAAAATTATTAAAAATAATAATAAAAAAAAAAATTATTAAATATTTCATCAAAATTGTTGACTTTGTAAATGCATTTTACTTAACATTTGAAATTTTGCAACATCGAGAACCCCACAATTGTAACGTCAAACATTTTAATCGCAATTTGTAAATATTTTTCTCGACCCAACTTTTTTTCGTTGTCATTCAATTAATTTCGTTTTTATTACTCATTATTATTTATTTATTTTTCGTCCTTTATTCAAACACATGATTATTCATATCATTGCTGAACCAAAATTTAATTTTTCTTTATATTTTCAACAATAATATATGAATATAAATGTAATTAGTGAATTTTACAATAAATAGATAAAACATTACGATTAAGAATGAATAAAAAAAAAAAATTACAAAAAATGAATCATACTGACCACACGGTGAATTTTGGTTACAGGATATCGATGGAAACCGCTGGCATGGCGATGCCAACGTATCACTACATCACCCCGAATCACATTGTTAAAGCTCCGATACTTTAGAGAGGCGATTATCACGTCGTTTCGGGGCTTCATCGAGACTACGAGGGAGTGACGACGTCGGTCGGTCGCGATTCATCCGCGACGACGAATTATCATTGGCATCAAGCACCGGCCAACACGATAGCCATGTGTTCAACCGGCATGATGTAAAAAAAACAAAAAAACAAAAACAAACAAAACACACAAAAACACAAAAACTAAAAAAAAAAATAAATAATTACAATGCTCGTGACAATTGTAACGAACGATTACACACTTGCCGGATAAGTGACGATCCGCGTAAACGAAGAAAAAAAAACGCATGCGAAAAGAAAGAAATTAATCACGAAAAAAAAAAAATAATAATTCAAAATTGAAAAATTTGAAGATAACAAGAGACGAAAAAAAAAAAAATAATAAACTTACACACATAAACACACACACACACACGAGTACCATCAGAGACCGGACGTACATTGATAAAAAATGAGAAACAAGAAGATTTGCAAGAGCTTGCAGACTTCGAGATCTCGCGATGAATTTGCATGAACGGGATGAAACGACGAGGGACGATGATAAGATCCCACGGGCGTTGCGTAAGTTTGAAGTTACGTTAAATATTCGAGGTGCGTGTGTGTGTGTGTGTGCGCGTGTGAAAAAAAGAAAAAGGAGAAGAACAAGGACGAAAAAAAAAATATTCTGTACAAAATGCACGACGAGGAGGAACTGAGAGAGAGAGAAATCCTTTTTGTTTTTTTTTTTTTTTTTGGGAATGAAAGTGTAGACGATGAGGGGAGAAAGATTTTTCGAAGGGGTCGCGAAGGGGTTGAAGGGGATGAGACGTTTTGAGAGTGAGAGATAAAAAAAAATCGACTGTGTCGAGGGAGACGGAAATAACAAAATAAATAAAAATAAAAAAACGTCGAAGCAACACACAGACGAACACAGGGGACACGACGCCTCCCCTTGTCGTGAGAAGAAGAAGAAACACAATGTGAACATTGATAAACGATTTTCGAAGACAAAAAAAAACGAATGAAAGAACGTAAAAAAAAAACAAACATAAATTTACAAAAAAAAAATAGAGCGGATGAAGAAGAAGAAGTGAGAAAAAATAACGAAGAAATAATAATAATGAAAAAAAAATAATAAAATTAAAAAACAAAAAAGAGAAAAATAATAATGAAAGCCGCGGCTCTTCGAAGCTGTCGACGATTGGTAAAGGGAACAAGCCAAAGATACGTTAGTTTTCATTTTTATATTTAACGACGGAGGGTTGAATAAAAAAAAGAAAGAGAGAGAGAGAGTGTGAGAAAGAGAGAAAAAGAGACACAGAGAGAGAGAGAGATAGAGAGAGAGAGAAAAATGCGTAAAATAGTAATTGTTATTATTATTATATTAAATTGCTAACGATGATAATACTCTGGGGCGTCGAGTTTTGGCGGATCATTTGGAGGGGGTGGGGGGTGAGTTCAAAGCGGTTGAGAGTCGTTGCGGGTCCGAGCGAGGTTAGGGGAAGGGGGTAGTTCACATAAGGGTTAAAGTGTGCAAAATTTCAACGAGAAAAGAATAATAATTTGAATGCCAAAAAAAAAGAAAAATCATAATAATAATATTAATATTGATAAATGGGTATAAAAAATTGAAAAAAAAATAATTTTTTAGCGAATAAAATTCGCAAAGATCCGCGAGTCCGGACAGACAGGGTCAGACTGGGGAAAACGTGGTTTTCACGGATATCACGCGGTTTTCCTCGTCTCGATGACGTACGCGACGCGGATTTTTTTTTTAATGCGATTCATCTTCTCGCGTGGCGTCTTAATTCCCACGACCCTCGCCCCCCTCTCCCCGGGCTTTTGATCCGGGTTCTCGCGAGCCCTTCGAGACCACCGGGCCACCCCGACGTCGACCACCCTTCTCCATTAACGAGCCCTTGAAAAAAAAAGAAAGACAGCAAAAAAAAAAAACACACAACAAAATTTCGATGAATAAAAAATTAATTATATAATTATATTAAAGGCATGATAAATGAGATGAAATTGAAGACAAAAAAAATGAAGAAGAAGAAGAAGATGATGAAGATTTTGGGAAAGAAAGTTGATCGGAAATCACAATAAAAACCAAAGGGGGAGGGGTGCGGGGGTGTCAAAGTGTGAACGGGCAAGCGCGATCTAAACTCGAGCAACGCTTTGAATTATCGATTGATCAATCCTCCCTCCCCCCGCTCTTTTTGTGAGTAGCTTTTGCATGCTAATTACGAATTCTTTTCTATTCTTTCGAAATTATATTTTGAAAAATTAAACAAATTAAATGAAAGAACGTCGAACGGGTCGAGGGCGAAATTTTTCGTTGTCGGTGGTCGACAAATGAATTATCACGTGAATTATAATATAACAATATATGTATTATACATATATACATATAATTAAATATATATATTGTATAAATATATATATATATATATATATATATATTTATTATACGATAAAAAAAATTGATTAGCGATGACGTAGCTGTGAGAGGTGCGAGTTCAAAGTTGGGTTTTGAAATTGGGAAGCGTGTGTTCCCTTTTCTCTCGTCCCAACTTGAACGAAGAAAAAAAAAGACAAAATAATAATAATAATAATAATAATAATAATAATAATAATAATAATAATAACAATAATATTAATAATAACGAAAAAATTAATGGGAGATAGCGATCGCGTTAGTAGATACGTCTTTCGCCGCTTCGTCTTGTTGTTCAAACGCTTGATCACACATTTTATTCGAATCTTTATTAGATTTTTTTATTGAGTCGTTTTTTTTTTTCAATGAAAAATATTAAAAATAGTATTTTATAGAAATTGATGAATAAAGCAACGAAGGAGGAGGTTTGCGAAGGCTCTCGCGACAGAAGGGCCGAGCAAAATTAAATCCATGACCGTCTCGTGACTGCTCGATAAATTAATTCAATGAAAACAATTATTATTATCATTATTATTTTATTTCCTTGTACTGTCTTTCAAATTGCCTCCTCCTTCTCCTTATTGTAAATACGTGAACGTTCTTCTTTCTTTTTCGACGCACAGCGTCGCTGTAAATATTACGTTTTAGCATTTTTTCTGTTTTCTATACATTTTTCAAGTTTTTTTTTCTTGCTTTTTTATAAAAAGTTTCAAGCTTCGCATATACGTGTTGAAAATGAAAACACACGCATATACTCACACACACACACACGCGCGCGATAATCATCCCCTCTTTTGTAATTATTTATTCGTAATATTTATTTATTTATTATCTTAGAATTTTATCTCCCATTTAATTCTTCTACCTATTTCGTATTTTTTTTTTTTAATTGAGTAAAGTAAAAAGAGAGGTATTTTTATCTTTAAATTCATTCTCAACACGTTTGACGTTGACGAATACTAATTTTACTCTTATCCGCGATTTTTTTTAAATTTGAATAATTGAAAAAAAATATGATTTAAAAAATTTGATTTAATCTCAAGACTGCAACAAAATGCATAGTATTATGACGCGACTTCTGATTATCGTCGTTCTTTCGCCCCCCCCCCCGCCCTTCGACCCTGCAGACTTCCAACCGCGTTGCAAATAGCTCCGTTCAACCGAATAACCGTAACCACAAAACAAACAACAACAACACACGAAAGATTGAAAGAACCAGAAATTGAAAAAACAAAATCAATGAATAAAAAACATTGAAAAATAAATAATAATAACGATAATGATAATAATAAATTAAACGTTCAATGAGAGTAGTCATCGTGAAAGAAAAATAAACGAAAAAAGAAAAACGTGCAAATGGTAATCCAAGAGAAAACTCGAAAAATGATAAACAAGAAAACCCACAAAAAAACAACACAAAACAAAGACAAAAATAATTTGAAAAAAAAAAACGAAGAAAAAGTTAAAAAAAAAACAGTTAGTGAGAAAACGCTGTATAATTGTGTATATCAACAATAAATATTGCTGTGATTAGAATCGGTTTATAGTAATGTAGTTAAGAAAAAAAAAACAATTTTTAAGCAACTTCGGAGAGATGGCAAAAAAAATAAAAGAATAAGAATAAGAAGAAGAAGAAGGAGAAGCGCGATTTGAAGATGTAATTAAACGATGGTTCGCGAATGAAAAAGAGAAAGAGAGATATCAAGAGCGAGAATGGAATCGAGTGATTAGAAACTGTCACCAAATAATTTTTGAAATTAAATAAAAATAAAAAAAAATTAATAAAAGTCAGAGCAATGCGAAGGTTAAGAATTTGCAAGACGAGTCGTGTGGGTCCGAAAGAAAAGAGAATCGATAGGAGAACAACAATAATGAACAATTATCTGTGAGATACGACCCGATGGGCATTCGTTATTAATCTCCCCCCACCCCTCGACCCCCTCGCGGATAATTCAAGGGTTCGCCCTCGTCCCACGAGCGATTTACATATATACATATATATGTACTATATATATGTGTATATATAAACATATAAACATATAACCACTATCAGTTTGTAATCCACAAGCATATCCGGTTTAAAACATATGATTAGTCTGTACTGTATTGTATATCGAATAATCTTCCCCCAAAGTCGTGAGACCGAAGAAAAAATTGAAAAACTCCCCATAAATGAAAATAATGATAAAAGTTAATGTCGTGTAAACGCAATAATTTCGCGTTAACGAGAACCATAAAGACGATAAAATTCATTATTAAAATTTGATGAACGGAACAATAAAAAAAACCTAGAAGTATGTAGCTTAAAAAGATATATATATGTATCTTGACAGCTACAGCTAGGGTTAAAAAATTCCATATCCGATTTTTCGAACGGAAATATATAACGTCTTGTAGCCGCCAAGTGTCGTCGAGCAATTTATAAAAAAAAAACAATTATCAAACTCGAATTGATTAATTGTATATTTAAATTTAAAAAAAAAAATTTAAATAACCATCGAGTTCGTGAGTGAAGAATTGCGCAATTGTGTATAATTCCAGATGTGCCAAATAGCGATGTCGTTTACGCGTTATTTGGTTCGGGTAATTGAAAAGAAAAATAACTTCACGGTCGTGAAAAAAATTGAAAAAATGTCTAACTAAACAAATTTAAAAAAAAAAACGAAAAATCGATCAGGGTGTGTGTGTGTGTGGACGTTTCTTCGCTTCAACGTCGGCCGAAATCTGTGCAAATTTGTTGTGGCGTTTATAGCAATCTGTTAGTGCAGGGGCCTTATCCTAACTGCGCGGGTACGGTCCAGCTTCGGTCGTCGAATTTCGCAATCGATCGAAAAAAAAGAAATATAATTTTGAAAAAAATAATAAAATCATCTTCAAATTCGTCACGATTAAAAATTGAAGTGAACAAAAATTGAATAAATCTTTTGTTCAAATGTAATTGTAAAAAAAAAAAAATAATAATTGAATAATAATGAAGCTACAGAAATTGTGCGGGGGTAGGAAGAGGGGTCGTTCGGGTTGGGGTCGAAATCCAGAACGAACAATGTTTAGAAAGGGCAAAATCCCGAACGCGCAATGCTTCGAATGAAAATGTTCAGAAAGGGCAAAATCCCGAATGAGATTGTAGCGAACGTATTATATACCGAACGCCTACCAGTCGGCGCGGTTTTCATCATTTCCCGACCTCCGAGCTTTCCCACGCGTAAACTATCAATGTTAGATATATGCCGTCGCGGACTTTTTTATAGGAAATTTAATTCTCTACAACATTGTTTATGTGAACTTTTGGTCTATATAGCGTTGTTTATCCAGCATTTGGACAGAAAAAAATAAAACGATAAGAAAATCGATGCATTTTTTATCTTCCCGTCAAAACGCTGGTCAAACAACGCTATATAGACCAAAAGTTCACATAAACAATGTTGTAGAGAATTGAATTTGCTATAAAAAAGTCAATGACGGCATATATCTAACTATGATAATTTACGCTAGGTTTTAAATTGAAGATAATTTTAAAAAAATAAAAATCCGCCGCGGTTTTTGACATTTCCTGACTTTCGAGGTTTCCCACTCGTAAATTATCACAGATAGATATATGCCGTCACTGACTTTTTTATAGGAAATTCAATTCTCTACAACATTGTTTATGTAAACTTTTGGTCTATATAGCGTTGTTCAACCAGCGTTTTGACGGGAAGGTAAAAATGCATCGATTTTCTTATCTTTTTATTTTGTTCCTGTCTAAACGCTGGATAAACAACGCTATATACACCAAAAGTTCATATAAACAATGTTGTAGAGAATTAAATTTCCTATAAAAAAGTCCGCGACGGCATATATCTAACATTGATAGTTTACGCGTGGGAAAGCTCGAAAGTCGGAAAATGTTGAAAACCGCGCCGACTGGTAGGCGTTCGGCATATAATATACGTTCGCTACAATCTCATTCGGGATTTTGCCCTTTCTGAACATTTTCATTCGAAGCATTGCGCGTTCGGGATTTTGCCCTTTCTAAACATTGCTCGTTCTGGATTTCGACCCCAACCCGGTCGTTCGCAAACCGCAGCTGGACCAACTCACCCCCCCAACCTTTACCGTAACGCAGGGCAATCAGCTAAGAAATAACTTAGTTTTTATAGGATATTGTACAAATCCCCCCCGGCAGGGATAATGATTAATCATTAAACTCTCGAACACTCGTCGTAATCGTATTTTTTAAATACGAAAAAAAAACAACAACTAAAAAAATAATCCAGAAAAAAATACACAAATAAAAGTAATAACGCAAAAGACGATTAATAATGAAAGGAAAAAGTTAAAAACGATGCCTCGAACGAAAATGAGAAAAGTGAAAATAACAAAAATGTCAATGAGGATGTAAATTGATAATTAGAGAGAGAGAGAAAAAAACGAGAGTGAGGGAGAGGGGGGGTCGTGCCGGCGCTATATTTTTTGTATGGCGTTATAACGCCTTGGAAAAAAAACAACGTTGTTCGTGATGACGTAAAAACGTAGAGTGCCAAATAAAAAAAAAAATAACATAAAGACAAAAAAAAATTGAATAAATTGTGCGGAAGGGAATAATCGATCCGGAAAAAAAAAACAATTTTTTTTTCTCCGATCGGGCGAATTTGCGGGGGTGGAGGGTGGAGGGTAGAGGAAGGTTGCTTCTTTTTGTAGAAGGGGCAAAGTGTGTGTGTGTGTGTGTGTGTTTGCGACGATACGCGGCTCAAGCATCGTGCCAAGTAACAAAAAAGTCTTTTCAATAGAAAAGCGATGAATAAAAAAATAATAAACAATTTAATAATAATATTGTTATTATTGTTATTATTATTATTATTATTACGAAAGGCGTGCCAAATTCTTAATCTTCCGGAGGTGTCGGGTGGAGGAAGGAGGGGGGGATGGAAATCGCGCATTTATTATTATTATTATCATTATTATTATTATTCTTTTGTTTTTCGGTCGTCGTGAAGTCCCGATTGGCCGATTGTTCTTCCGCTCGGGTTTTCGAAGAGCCGACGAGCTATCACGTTCTTCCCCGAAGTCTCACTAATCTCGCGAGGTTCTCGATCGCTCTGGCGAACGATGATAACGCGTTTCTCGTAGTTCACCGCGCCTTCCAACGGGCAACCCTTTGTTTCCCACCCTTCCGAAAGCTTTCCGAGCTTTGACTTTCTACGAGGGGGGCCGATGGCGATAACGACCGTACCGCCCGGGAGAACGGATTAATCTCTAGGATTAAACCTCGAATCGTATCCATCCCCCCTGCCCCCGCCCCGCCTCGCTCAATACAATTAATTAACCTTTTATTATTTTTTAGGATGTGTTTTTCTAATTTTTCGGTGTCATTACCCTCGCGTCATTGACTTTGTGCTATTTATATTTATATCATCTTCATCTCATCCATCTTCTTCTTCATCGTCTTCTTCTTCTTCTTCTTCTTCTTCTTCTCCATCGATGAGCCATCGTCTCGTTATTCGGCTGCTTCGTTGAATCGTGAAATTTACGTTCGATTCGTTGAGTTTAAATTGTTTTTGTTTTTTTTTTTCGTTTGGCCAAAACCAACTTACGTTAGGAAGCCTTTACGAAACAGGGTCACAAATACTTACGAGTAATACGAGTATTTAAATTATTAAAGAGGGAGAGAGGGAGAGGGGAAGAAAGAAAGAAAGAAAGAAATAAAGAAAGAAAGGTTTGAGAGAATGTCGGACGCGTCGTATCCGAAGACACACGCGAGTGCTTCTCTTTTCGAAAAAAGTTAAATATATATAACGTAAAAAAAACGAAAGGATGAAAAAAAAATCGTCACGTAAAGGAAAATTTGTATTTCTGGTGAATAATAAAGAGAGTGACGTCGCGAGAGCGTGTAAAATGTGTTTAGAAGCGTATTAGCGCGCAGCTTCTATAAAAAAATAAAAATAAAAATAAATATAACAAAAAAAAGTACATTATTCCAGGGTAAAGATTTTCTGTAAAATTGTCTGGTACGCAATATTTATGTAAAAACGAGAAAGCGAGAGAGAGAGAGAGTGAAAGAGTGAGAGTGAAAAGAAAATGCGAGGGGAAAAAAATAATAATAATAATTTTAAAAAGAAGTAAAATAAAAATAAAAAAGACACAATCGTAATGAGAGACAAAGAATAAACAAAAAAAGAAAATTGGGAAATAAAATAATTTGAATAATTCGAAAATTGAGAAAGAGAAATAATCGTGTGAATGTGAGATACATATATGTATGTGTGAGACGTGCGAGAAAATTATCAACGTTCGAGTGTGTAGCGTAGTGGAAGAAGAAAATAATAAATCAGAGAGAAGAGAGAGAAAGAGGGCGGGCGGGGGGATTAAATTCGCTGATATATTTCGAAGGTAAAAATACATATTAAATATGATTATATCAATTGCATTATCATCACTATCATTACGAAAAAAATCGTATAATGAATAACTAAACGTTTAAGGGTAAACGCAAGAATAATAATAATAATAATAATAATAATAATAATAATAATAATAATAATAATAATGAATTAATATTAAACGTTAACGATAATTCAGCTGTATAACGTTCTGATAACGTTTTAGCACGGGGCTTGCGAATGTAAACGTGATAATCGGCTGACGTGTAAGAGTGCTTTACGGTTAATATTATAGAAAAATGTGTGTGTGTGCGTGTGTGTGTGTGTGCATGTATGTGTGTGTGTGTGTGGGGGTGGGCGAGGCATATATTGAAAGACGAAATATAACAATAAAAAAAAGGAAAGAAAGAAAGAAAAATGGAAAGAAAAAAAATTCAACAAAATAAAACCGAAAAAAAAAAACAGAATGGAAAAAAATATTACAAATCGAGACTGTGTACCCTGACTCTGGCCGTAATAGTCGAACGCGACATATCTCAGACTCTTTATCAATTTTTCATATTTTTTTTTTTGGTTTAAAAAAAAATCATTGGTTTTCTTTTAGTTACTATTTTAATATCGAGCGCCACGTGCAACGATGACAGAAGCTGCATAATATATATACACACACACACACACACACACACAAAATAAATCACGTAACCACAATTGAGGTCGATTTTCGAAGAGAAACAAAAAAAAATTACATATCTACATATCAGACTTCGAATGCCCGAAATATTTGTCTTACCAAAATTGTTTTTATTCTTTAACTTTTTTTATTTTTCAAGTGCGCCAAATTTCACGCGAATATTGTTTTTTTTTTTTTTGTAGTAATTTTAAGACGATCATATCAATTCGATCGCTCATAAATATTTCACAAAACTCGATGATACAAAATGTGAGATTAAAAAATCGTCATGACATCTCACAACAACCACTTCCCCCGCAACAACATCAACAACAAAAAACATGTTTCTTCCGCCACGACATTCAATATTCGAACTATCGTCGTCCGAAAAAAAAAAAAACAACAAAAAAGTAAATATATAAAATCTTTTTCTTCCTCGTTAATCGAAATCGCATTATCGATCAGACTTGTTATTAATTTATATCTCGCAAAATAGAATGAAAGGAGACAAAATAAAAAAAAAAAAATAACTCAATGATAGAAAGAAAAAAATATATAATTGTGATAATTAATGAATTCTTGTGGAATTATATAAGAGCGACGAGACGTGCATAATTATCACAATAATCATCGTAATCGTGAATCATGAGTGAATCAGGGGCGAGAGGGGGGACCCATCGCCTCGGGCGATGGGACCCTACATAATTATTATTATTATTATCATCATTTTTTTTAATTTTTTGTTTTTATAACATTTTTTTTTTTGATAATCGTAATACATTTGACGAATGTGTGGGTCGCCCATGAGGAGGCATCGGTAACGAAATAATTCGATGCGCGAATAATTGTTATGTATTTATATTGATTGTAATTTTACGTAAGATACGTTGTTAATTAGTTGTCGTAGAAGGCGTGTTTGAGCGATGTGAATTTTTTGGCTATCGCAGGAATCTCGAATGGACGTTCGACCAACGTCGAATCATGAAAAAATAGATCAGGGTCAAGATTCCTGTCAAGATTCAACATTATTTTAACGATAAACGATTTTTTTTCGTCCTCTCGAATTAAATTTTTTTTTTCGCGTCTTCTAAAGAAATATATATAATTTTTTTTTATCTCTGTTTGCTCAATGTTGCTCTTGTGTGAGAGAGCGAGAGAGTAGAATCTCGCACGTGCGAAAAAAGCGTTTTTTTTTTTTAAACGCCAATGTGCTTGTTGCATTTTTATTTATTTGTTTAATTCAATTCTATTATTATTATTATTGCTTTAGTGGGACTTTTTTTTCTTTGCCCAGTCGAATGAGCTTGAAGCAAGTGGAGAAGCGATTTTATCAACACTGTCTAACAATTCGACTGTGAAAGCCACATCAATCGTTTTTTAATCGACGAGTATTTATTCATTCAAACGAATATATATATTTATATATACTTCGTTTGATTATTGTACATAGATACCGTACACCCACACACACGAGTCGCGATTTGATGAAGGATAGAAGATAAAAAAATTTCGATCGTGTGCCAGTCATAAGAGAAGGGAGACGTGAAAAAAATTCAAATAAAAAAAAACGATGTGTTGGATTATTTTGGATGAGAGAGCTTCCGGAAGAATGTGAACGAAATCGAGTCGTCAGAGAGCTTGAGAGAGAGAGACAGAGTGAGGGTTGAGGTGACACGAGAAAAGAAAAAAAAGTGTTTGATTCAGTACGAGATAAACAATGACCGATCAGACGCATCGAAATAATGAAAAAAAAATTAATTAATCGAACAAATTTACAAAAAAAAAGAGTCGAGATCTCATGAAGCAGGCACTTTGCCCGACTCCAACCCGGGAACAACCACTTTTATCATTTATCAACGTAATTGACGAAAAAAAGGGAAGAATGAAAAAAAAAAACAAATAACAATAATTATGCACTCGGCGTTCTCGAAGGCGTACCTTAAATATTTTACCGATCGAGGATTATTGAAAAAAAATAATAAAATAATAATAATAATAATAATAATAATAATGACAAGAGAAGAAAAAACTTGACAAAAAAAAACGGTAAGAAAGAAAGGGAAAAAAATAATATTAATAATGAATAATGAATAATAGTGAAAGCAACAAAAAAAAAAATCACGAATTTACTACCGCTCGATGGTAACTTCATGTTTGTAAGGGCAATAATATTGTAAATTTCGAGTACACTGTATTTCAATGTGTAAGATTGCATAAAAAAGACAGATTTTTTTAGATATTGCACTGTAATATTTATTAACGATAAGGTGAAAGAAAACAAACAAACAAAAAAAAAAAAACGGACACAGGCCACGAACGACTGCATTCTCGTGGCTCGCGTTGCCGATGAAAAAAAAAAAGAATAAAATAATAATAATATTAATAATGTGAAAGGTAAAAAAAGAAGAAGAAAAATAAGGAGAAACAAATGTTGCATAATTGAACGGAAACGTTCGTCGAGTCAAACTCGGAGTCGTTAGCCTCGTCTATAAAGGTTCATTCAAAACCACCCCCTCCCCCGCACCCTCGACCCCCGATCGCGATTGCTCCGTACAACCTCGATGTGTTATTCATGAAAAATATAAATAATAACCCCCCTCTACCCCTCCCCACTCCGCAGTGAACCACGAGTATGCAAATGTCAGTAATAATTATAAATTATCATCATCAATAATGAGAAGACAACAACAACAACAACAACAACAACAACAAAAAACATATACCCGTTCTCTTTCCATAAAAATAAAAAGTGAATTTCACAAAGGTGAGCTTTGAGGATAAATGAATGGAGATAAGAATAGAAAAAAAAACAAAACAAAAAAAAAACGAATGATAAAACAACGGCAACCAAGCGAAGCAAGATTTTTAGTGTTTACAATAACGATTGATAAACAATTCTATTATTACACAATATTATATTAATAACGATATTAATTAATTATTATTGTAATGTTTGTTTTTTCGTTATTAAAGTGTGTATATAGCAATACATCATCCAACTGTAATCTTTTTTCTTCTCTCATTTACCAATGTGCTGTCCTTCGTAGGCCAATGGATTAAGGATTAAATAAACGAGTGGCAAAAATAACATTGTTATTATTATTATTATTATTATTATTATTATTATTATATTGTTGTTGTTGTTATTTTGTTAACGAATCCCCAATTACCCCAAGTACTTGACATATTAAGTACTTGGGGTACTCCAAGTACTTGGGGCATGCTAAGTACTTGGGGTATGCTGAAGCGACGGTTGTGCGCCGGTGGAGTGCGCATGGGCGCAATGTATCGGCGCGCCATCTACCGCGGAAGTTCGGTACTGCATCTGTCGGCTCGATAACTTTCACACTGATGCGACCACGCTCGACTACACACGGTTCATTGCGTCTGCGGTTGTGCGTCCAGCAGCTGGCGAAGCTAAAGTCACTTCATATTCGAGAACTTGATTGTTTACGATACGAAACACGTGTTAATCGTCGGCACACATCGTGCACAAACCACAAACAATTTTAATCATGTCATCCGACGAGGAAATGCAACCGGACGAGGAAACCGACGAAAAACCAAAAAGTTTTCACGAATTGGAACTCGACGACAGAATTCTCAAGGTAAAAATTCCAATTATCGAACATTCGATTTTTTTTTTAGGTTATCTTTGAATTATTCTCGAGAACCCGGTGTTCGCTTTTAGCATGAAACAATGAAAAATTGATTTGTACAGGCTATCGCAAAATTGGGTTGGCTGGAGCCCACGTTGATACAAGAAAAGACGATACCGCTTCTGTTGGAAGGCAAGGACGTGCTCATAAGAGCGAGAACGGGATCGGGAAAGACGGCGGCGTTCGCCGTACCTCTAGTGCAGAAAATATTGTCGGGCAAAGAGTCGCAGTCTGAGCAAGAGACCAAAGGACTCATACTCGCGCCCAGCAAAGAATTGTGCAAACAAATTCACGAAGTGCTGGTTAGTTTGACGATAAAATGTTGCAGAGAGGTTAAATGCGTGGACGTTAGTCCGCAATTGGATTCCAACACCCAAAAACCGCTTCTGGCTGAAAAACCCGACATAGTCGTGGGTACGCCGGGTCGCGTGTTGCATCACTTGACAGCCGGAAATATGAAACTGAAACGCAGTTTGGACACGTTGATCATCGACGAGGCTGATTTGGTAAGAAAGCGATAAATGAAGATCATCGATTCAATAATTATGTCCAAACTGCCAAATTTATCAAACTTATGACAACAAACTCGCTTGATCTTGAATGTTTTTATTTTCTAACCTCAAAACTTTGCGACAATCGTCAAATTTTCGTAGATTTTTTCATTCGGTTACGAAGAAGAGGTTAAGGCGGTGCTGAATTATTTGCCAACGGTCTATCAAGCCGCTTTGGCATCCGCGACGTTGTCCGAAGACGTGTTGTCGTTGAAAAAATTGGTGCTGCACAATCCGGCGATACTCAAGCTGGAAGAACCGCCTCTGGCTCCGCCGTCCCAACTGGCGCATTACAGTTTGGCCGCGGAAGAGAACGACAAGGCCGCCATACTCTACGCCCTTTTGAAATTGCATCTCATCAGGTAAACCGTCCCTCTCGAATTAATAGAATCAAATTTCAGTGGCAGCGATCATCCTCAAAAATTGTTTTAAATTAAAAAAATAACTTTGAAATATTTTTCAGGGGTAAAAGTATAATATTCGTGAATACCGTCGATCGTTGTTACAAGCTCAAACTGTTTCTCGAACAATTTGGCATTCCGACGTGCGTTTTGAATTCCGAATTGCCAGCTTCGTCGAGATGCCGAGCTGTGACCCAATTCAACAGCGGAACTTACGACATAATCATTGCATCGGACGAAAAAGCTTTGGAAGAAGTAAATTCATACATAATTCAACGATACTCCAATTTTTTTCCTCATAATTTTGCAATTCCATATATCAATCTATCTTTTTTCTTTCCGTAACTTTACAGCCTCATTTGGTGAAACAAAAAAAGGGAAAACGCAGAAAGGACAAGGAATCGGGTGTGGCACGTGGTATTGATTTTCAGTTCGTCGCTAATGTGATAAACTTTGATTTTCCATTGGACGTTAATTCTTACGTCCATCGAGCCGGAAGAACCGCTCGGGGCAAGAATCAGGGCACCGCTCTGAGCTTCGTGGCCATTAGAGAGAGGCCTCTGCTCGAAGACGTCGACAATCAATTGAAACACACCTACGGACGTTCGTCGCTGTTCAAAACTTATCATTTCAAATTGGAAGAAGTCGAAGGCTTTCGGTCCGTGTTATTTCATCATTACTTTTTTTTTTCTACATCACTCGTAGCTTCGAAATGTCTTAAATATTAATGTATAATCGTCGATATATTTATTTCAGATACCGAGCGAAAGACGCGTGGAAAGCCGTGACGAGGATAGCAGTGCGCGAGGCACGTTTGAAGGAAATAAAACAGGAGGTTCTGACTTGCGCTAAATTGAAAAGTTATTTCGAGGACAATCCGCGTGATTTGCAATCGTTGCGTCAGGACAAAGCTCTGCACACGGTGAGATTGCAACCGCATCTGAAAGACGTGCCGGAATACATCGTTCCGCCTTCGCTAAAACGACTCGTTAATCTCGGACGCAAGAAACGAAAGTTCAATCGTGAATCGGCGAGTTCGGGATCTAGCGCGACCAAATCAAAGCATCAAGCACGTGCTTCCAATCCTCTGATAAGCCTGAGCATTGGCAACAAGAGATGAATTCTCATTCTTCTATTTTTTGTACAATAGTTTCGTTTTTTTTTTTTGTTGTATTATCGAATTGAAAAATAAAAAATAATATGCAAATAAATTATCAAAAAGGTAACTTAGGTATATTTGTTCGTCGTTTTTTTTTTTTTTTTTTTGATTGAGAGGAAATAAATCTTTTACACTCTACTTGTCGTCCCATTGTTCGTTTATGAAAATTATTTTTTTATTAATTATAAAAAGAAAGAGAAAAACATGCGATTCAAATTTTTTTCGTTGTCTTGGACGATTCTCGAACTCCGTCGTTGAGGCCTTCGCGATTGCGCGCTATCTCGATGGCGTAAAATTGTATTCTTGTGGTGAGAATGCTATTTTCTTCGGAATATTCGCCCTGGCAATTGACTCGCAGAAGCGTGCCGAAGCTGTAGTCCTCGACAATGTCCTTGAACTGTTCGCAATAGGGTCTCCACTTGTTCTTGCCCTCCGTGGATTTCAATTCGTCCTCGTTGATTCTGTCGACTTTGAGATCGGGAAAATATTCTCTGAAGGTCTTGTAGATGATTTCGTCGTGCGGCGTCAGTCTCAATAGTTTTGGATCCACCGAACTGATTATCTGAACGAGACGAAAGCAGTCTCAATGATTATTTGAAAATAAATAAATAAATAAATAGATAACTTACATTGAAATATATTTCTGCGTGTTCGTAAGCCTTCATGGCCCACATGCTCTCGATGGTTGCCTGAAAGATTTAGAATGCCTTTTTTTTCGCGTCATTTGTTCGTTGATTAAATTAATTCGTTTGTCAACTCACGTCATTCTCAAATTCTTCAGCGGGTCTGGACAAAATACTGGAACCAGCTAAAAGCTGATCAGCCGACTGAAACAACACCAAATCGCACCGTGTTTAACCAACAAATAAAAAAATACACTTTCCTTGTTTTCATTAGTTCATTCAATTATCTCAGGTTTGTAGAATTGTAACGACATAACCAATACTACGATACTCACCAAGTCACCGATTTGTGCCATGATGAGATCGGTTTTTTATCGAGTAGATTTACGCTCGTGTGTGTGTGTGCGTTTTAAAAAATGATATATTTTGGATTTCGAGTGACGTCGCACGTGTTGTTTCTTCGGGAAACTTCGCTCACACAAATGCACGTGGGTGTAAATGGCGTACATTAATGTTTGTTCGACGGTGTCTGTCTTCCCCCTCCACTTTGGTCGTTGCCGGGCTCCGCGATAGCTCGCGTCGGGAGCCCGGAATCGCTCGATGGTATCAGGATAGCAGGAAGTAGAAAGAGCTTCGACGGTTTCGGCCTTCCCCCTCCACTGCGGTCGTCGCCGGGCTACGCGATAGCTCGCGTCGGGAGCCCGGAATCCCTCGATGGTATCAGGATAGCAGGAAGTGAAAAGAGCTTCGACGGTTTCGGCCTTCCCCCTCCACTGCGGTCGTCGCCGGGCTATGCGATAGCTCGCGTCGGGAGCCCGGAATCGCTCGATGGTATCAGGATAGCAGGAAGTAAACAGAGCTTCGACGGTAGAGCTAGCCAGAGGGGGCGCGGCCTGGCCGATCGGGCCGCCCGGCCGGCCGTGCTGAGCAAGGCAAAGTGGGCGGGGCTTGTGAGCTATGGGCGAGGCCGCTAGACCGGGCACCGTATTGCAAGTGGGCGCGGCTTCCACAGCCGGGCGGCGCTCGCGGGAACGGCTCAGCGGGCCGGGCCGCGCCCCCGTGAACACCGTTTACCAACTATGACTTCCTATGTTCCTAATACCAAAACGAATTTTCGTCGACGTTTGCCACGCCGGACGCGCAATCCACGCGCTTGTTGTATCAATGGCATACACATCCAAGCGCTTTGCGGACAGATCTTTCGACATGCGATATACGTAAATTCGGATTACGTGGATCAATGACACGTGTTATTGCAACTATCGCTATCGTAAATTTTTGTTTTTTTTTTTGTTTTTTTATTTTTCATCAACAATTAGCCGGACCAACGAAATTCGTCGCGTTTGATCATGATAATGCTCGAGTAGGTTGCAGCTGATCGGTACTCGACGTCGGTGAGTTTGACAGCCCTCACACCTGGATGGTCCATTGACTTAAGACTAATCGGTCAAAATCAGGGAGACACATAAGAATTTTTCGTGATGAATAAATAAATTATTTATTTGAGTTCAATTCGCTCAACATTTTTACATTTTATATTTATCGAGTTATATTATTGGTGATATAATTTTTTAATAATAATAATAATAATAATACAAATATTTTGCGGCTCGTTATTTTTTTGTCGTCATACGGTCTCTCATTCCCAATACCACTTTAATCGCGTCACATTCAAATCTATCATATCCGGATCGCTCGCGAACGAACGTTCCAATCGTCGAACGTAAATCTTGCGATTTCCGATATCTTGAAGACGTCGATAATTATCGGCCAACACATCTTCGCCGTTCGACATCTTTCTAAATTGTTCCATCTGTAATATTCGACAACGATAAAAAAACACAAACGTATATCCATAAAAAAGAACATACATGTCTGATTTTATAATTTTTATAAATTACATTTTTTTCAAAAAGGTTTTAGAAATTGGAAAGAGCAAAAAAAAAAAAATACGTCACCTGTCTGAAAGATATGGGTACGGTATTGGAAAATACGATCCACGTGACGACTTCGCTGCACGGCGGTGTAGTCAATGATCCTCTGTACGTGTAATAAACGTCTCGATCTTTGGGCAACAGAGACGCGAGAACGAACGAAACGTTCATGGATTCCTCGAGATTTATCCATTGAATGTTCGGCAAATTTTTTATAATCGGACCGAGACGCTCGTTATCATCTTCTTGCAGCTGTTGATAATTTTTTTTTTGTTCCATTATTAAAACGACACTACATTTATTTACGAACAAATGAAATAAATTATAACGATTAAATTTTTTATTTTATCTCGCCTGAAAAAAAATTCCCAGCACAGCCAAACCATCTTCGTGTTCCATGGCTTCGTTGATTGTCGGATAGTTCAAATTTCGGTGGATTATGTGCATTTCCATTGGAAAACTGGAATCAGAAAAAAAAACATTTTTTTGAATAATAAAATTCAAATAAATAAATAAATAACTCACTAATATGAATTGCAACGATGAATATAATTATACATACCGCACGCCATTGAGTATGTGTTCGGATCCACGATTATTCTTCATTCCCCAATGAAAGTGAAGACCCTCGAGTTCGTATTTTTCATCGACGTTCAGCATAGCTCCGAAAATCCTCGGCAATTTTTTTCGCGACAAATTTTTGTTAATATTCAATGCCACTGTGTAAAAACAGTTTAAACGAATAAATTATAAATGAATTGATGAAAACACTGAAAATAGTTTTAGTTGTCTTATTCTATTTATTACCCGAATGACCATTGTTTTTCAATTTAATGGGCCCGGACAGATAATCGTGATAGCCATTCATCTCGATCGCGGGCAGAGGAAGGGACACGGATTTGGCTGACGATATCGCGATCGGCGATTGACGATTACCACCGCAACCCTCATATTCCTGCGGCCAAATGTGTTGAGCTGCGTGAAAAAAAATATTATTTTTAAATTGTTCCAAATATTTGAATAACAAAAAAATTGAAATATATATTTTTTTAAATCTATAACATTTGGAGGCGGTTCAAAATAATTTCACGTTTCTTACATCGTTTGCTGTATCCGTACGTAGCACTTGCAATTTTTCCTGACCACAAAAACACAAACGATTAAAAAAAACACACACACACAAAAAAAAGAAAAACAAATATAAAATATGTAAAATATTTCGCCATACCGGTCGTCACAACGATCGTCAAAATTAACAACAATTTCAATCGTAATGGCAATTTCCTCAGATCCATCGATGATCAAGTGATAAAGTTTCTTTTCCTCTTTTTAAATAATTTTTCCAAAGTATAAAGATAAATATTATATTAATTCGTAATCATTATCAACTAGACTGTTAAGCCTGATCCACGAACTCTAATTCAAACCAAACCAAACTATACTGCATCGCGTCTCGTTACGAGCAAAGCGATCTCTAACGATAAAAAAGCGAAAAAGAGACAAAAATAAAAAGAGGAAAAGAAAGAAACGAAACAGAAGATGCACCTTGGCCCGACAGGTGCTAAAAACAATTGGTACACAAACCATCAGCCGAGTCGAATGTCACAATTTGCCACGGAACGTGATAACGTCACGAGCAAGCATGATCATCAACGCAAAACCATCCGACCGAACGTTTTTGCATTTGCGGGTTCTCGATTGTTATTTTCCCCCCCTCGAGGCCGAATGATCGTCTCACGCACCTGCATCTCATCCAGAACAATAAACAAATACACCGACACGAAAAAAAAATTACCTCGCATATTTTTTTTTGCATCTGGGCACGACGCAATTTTTTTTTTCGCGTTCTAAAATAACGAATCAAAACTGATAGATTATAAACCGGGTAACAAAAAAATAAAAGGCTTCTCATCATCATCTACACAAATAGAAATGTTTATTACAGTCGAATGGTAACAATTCTCCATTAGCACCTTGAATTGATTCTCATTTTTCTCGTTTCAATTTGTTTTTCTTCAAATCAATTTAAATGAGAAGTAATTCGATTCGTTCAATTACGATCAAACATCATTCGTCATACGTGCGATTAGTTTGACGCTGACCGCGTCACTGTCTCAAAACTATTTTAAATACGAAGAGAAAAAAAAATATGCAAAGAAACGAACAAACAAAAATTATTTTCAAACACTATTAATCCGGATTCTTTCTTCTAAATATATATATATATATATATACAGGGGGGGGGGGGGCAAATCTCGTTTACGATATATACATATCACAGTTCACGAATCGTTCGATCGATTGCAATGTCCAAATACATTGCACTTGGTAATAATAATGATAATAATAATAATGATAATTGTTATAACGATATAATATAATAATTCACGAAAATATTTCGTCTTTCTTTCTTTAGAAAAAAAAAAAAAAAAACATTTACCTCTTTTGAAACGTAGTTTCGTTATTGCGAGATTGATTCGAATTCACGAAAAATTCTGTAAAAGTTGAAAAAAAAAAAAAAAAAAAAAAAATTAGTTTCGACAATTATTGTATTAGGATTATATCGTTGTTCGTTACGAATTCTACGCTTGAGTTGAATCGACGTTGGACGTTTTGACGGTTATTTGCAGAGGCACGGAGAACAATTCTTCCCACGGCGGTTGAATCGCTTTGATAACGGCCTCGGCAGCGTCCGACGATACAAATTTCAACGTCCAAATTTCCTCGACACCCGCGACCTCGTCCAGAAAACTCAGATCCAACGAACAATCGTCGTGTGTCTGTGAAATAATCGACGAATCGTTCTCTCAAATATAATCGTGACGATAAAAAAAACTAATCAATCAAAAATAAATAAATTGAAATAAATAAAAAATGGTCAACTCACGACTTCGATCAAGTTGCTTATGGCTTGTTCGTTACGTATAACGGGCATCTCGTTGCGTTCGGGCAACAGCCACTGTATCTTCTCGCTCGTCAACAAAATAGCCGATGTAGTCACGACCAAACCGCCGAATTTCAATTTAACGTCGTTGGAATCGTCGTTCGCGAGACGAGCCGTCGTGAAAAGACCGAGCAATCTTATCACGTCGTCGTCGCGACGATTTTTCGATGATTTCAACAGACTCTGCATGGCTATTGTGCAACTTTCCGGAGTCGTGAAATCCAATTCGCAACTCTGTGGCAATGGCAAATCTGCGACAAACGATTAAACAATTTTGTTATTATTATTCATTCGATCGGATTAAAGGTAATTCGATTGTCAATCAAATTAATTTTCCTTTACTCACCGGCCAGATATAGAAGAAAATTCGAAGTTCGTTGAAAATCTTGCAACACGCACAAAATTCTCATATTTCCAAATTCATCTTGGGATCTGTTTGGCGAATGAACTTCCACCAATACGCCTTGTTTGAATGGCAATGGGGCGAAAGATCGAAGCCTGTCCATCGTCCAACTGGCTTCTTTGTGCAACCAACGTTGCGGATCTTCACTGTTGTCGTTCGAAAAAAAAATAACGAAACTTACAAAATTGAAAATGATTTTTTTAATACAATTTCTTTTTTTTCGGAATTACCGTTCGGGTGCGGTGATTCGAAGAACGTAGATCTTCGATGTGGAAAGCACGAGACAGCCTTGAAACGGTTCGGCAGAAGCTTGCATCACCATCACCGCCTGTTCAATCACGAATAATCCGATTTTTTTTCTTTTTCTCTCGTTAGCCACAATTTAGAGAAATTTGCGAATCGATGATGAATATTTACCCGCAGTAGCATCACGAAATCTTCGCTCTCCTGCTCGAAAACGTTGAGAATGAGATGCAGCTTCAATCGATGATCGACGCTGCTGAAATCCGTGTAGGAATAACGTATGTCGCTTTCCAAATATTCCGAAACCTCATCGGATTTTGGCAATGAATTTTTCGTACTTCCAATTTTTATACTCTGCAACAGTCCTTGGAAATCCAAAAAAAAATAAAGAAATTACATTATTATCAATCAAACATTTCCTAAATAATTCAAATAATGTCTAATCATGAAATGGAAATAATTAAATACCAAAATAAAAAAAGTTTTTTTTTACCTCCGAGCATCGAAGTTAAATTGCCAACCGGAGTCGTCGGTGTCGGACAAAGATTCGTCAAGTTTTCGCTTTCGCTGTTTATTCTCGTGTGTCGTTTTCCCATCGTTCCACCCACTCTCGAAACTTTATTCTCGTAAGTCGTGCAAATACTGTCCGTCAACGAGCCTGATATAAATAATTCATTACTTCATTAATTATTATTAATATCATTACTATTTTTACATAAAATTTTACATTTACAATCTCGTCGCGATAATAGATTTGCAGAATTTTTTTTTCAAAAATTGTATTAACGATGAAAGGAGCGATGATGATGATAAAAAAAATAAATGTATGCGAACCTGACGAACTACTCTCTGTTAGACCCGCCATAGCAAGAGCCGTGTCTGGAATTGTTAATAGGGTGGGAGCAATGGCGATGCGCCTCTCTTCCGACGAACGTTTTCTACTCGGCGTCGAACCCGCCCTAATCAAACCATTCACGACTATCATTAGAACATTGAGAAACAATAAAAATAAATCATGTCGTTGACGTTATTTTTTTTCATTAGTATACGATTAAAACATTTATATTATAACTTTTTTGTTCTTTTTTTAACATTTGTATTAAGTTATTGGAAATAAAACTCGAGAATCGAGTGACATAATATTTTTTTTCTGTTGGTAAAATTAAATTTTAAGAATTTATTTTTTTTAGCGAGTTACTTACTTCAATCCATCGTCCAAAATTTCGATACTACTCTGACTGGGATTGCTCAGTACCTCGATGTCGCTCTCGTAACGTTTGGCAATTGTGCTTGCCGACGGTGTGGATTCTCGTGATTCGTCGAGACTAGTTGCCGAACCTTGATAAATAATGAAGAAGGAAGAAATAAATTAAAAAAAAAACAGTCAACGATTTTTATTGGAGCAATAAAAAATAAATAAGCGAATTTTTTTTAAAATTTTTGGTGAACAAATGGTTCGACTGATTCGACAAATTATTCATCTTTTGTATATTTTTGTTGTCCTTCAATTTCGAGGAGCAGGGAAATAATTTTTCGATGAAGAAGAATGGAATTTCGGTGAACGATAGTTTAATGTCGAAGATTATTGATAGAATGAATAAATTGAGAATAGAAAAAAAAACGATTATTTGAATTATCAATGATTTGAGCTTACAGCTTATTTGGGCTTTGGGACGAGAGTCGAAGCGCACCGGAGAAGTGGTGACGGGCATAGCTGCACCCTCAGTTCCACCTGCACCCGGGGATTAGTGTGTTACAGTCCCCAATCGATAAAATTCAAACATCAAGTAAACACACACACAGACAGCCGTTAATAAAACAAAGAAAAAAAATTAAATAAATGGAATGAAAAAATAAATCAAGTCTCACGAAAAATGTAAAAGTCCGTCTTTTTTCTCTTCTCAAACGATTTGAAATTTTCAGAAAAGAGAAATAAAACATACAAATCAAATGCTAGCAGCTTAATTCCAATCTTTCAAAATCTGATCTACAAACAAAAATATAATTTGAATCAATACGAAAAAAAGGAACAAAAAAAAAAAAAAAAACAAAAACAACAAACCAAGAATCAGTCTACGTTTAATCAGCAGCAAATCAATCTGATTGATCAATACGTCAGACAGCATAGTTAACAAATTCGTTATTAGCTAAAGAAAAAACAAATCTTAGCCAACGTAGAAAGAAAAAATGATAAAAAATCAAGAGAATGCATCACAAAAAACAGAAAATTTGAAATATCAACTACAAAAAAATGTAACAACTAACAGGCTGAGATATATATAATTATGCAGAATTAGAATGAATTTTTAAAAATTTAAATCGATCGACACACCAATGCTGGATAAAGATTCCGAGTGTTGCAAATGTCCTTCGACGACGCGATTATCCGGATTCTCGTCTTCATGATTTTTCATCGATATCTCATCGACGTCTTTGTGAACTTTGTTCGCTTCTGGGGCGAGTAATTCGTCGGTCTGAATCACCAGAGTGCTTCCACAAGCGGGACACTTTGGTGTTGTGGAAACACGCGAATGAACGTCTGTGGAAAATTAGAAAAAAATACAAAATTAACGATATCATTTTTATGAATAAATTCAACGATTTTTATTTAATTCAATGAAACAAAAAAATACCCGAAATGGCAATCGTCGTTGCTTGTGCGACGTAATTCGGATCTTGTGAAAAATGTGTCGAACATTTCATGCATTTGAAAACGTTCAGGACAATCGGTCGTGCCTTTATCAATTCGCCCAGGGTCTCCACAATTTTCTGTGAACCAGTCAAATTTACAAATTGGAAAAAAAAAAACATAAGAAAACAATTTAATTTCATGTTGAGTTATATATTTTATAATGTCTCACAGTTGCATCTTCCGGATCGACGAAGTAAGTACGATGTTGTCGATCCTTTCTGGCCGTGTCGAATATGAGATCGATCGACGAACCTTCGCCACGGCCCATCACGCACGATAACACGGTATTCGTCGACCATTTGTATTTTATTTGTCCGGTCATGCCATCCTTTTCCATTATATTTCTGTATTTTCATATTTAAAAAATTAGAAAAGGAAATTAATTGAGTAATAAAAATTCACAAAATCGTTTTCTTAATTTTACGTATAAATAAAAAATTGATAATACAGTTTTTTTTATCGGTGTACTTACTCGGGTGTTATAACTAGAAACAATCCTTCCGTCTCATCGTGACTCGTTTTCTTTTGAACCAAAAACAGCTCGCCTTGCTCTAAAAATTCAGACGAGGCAGATCCAGATCAGTGACAAAGTTGCAATAAAAGTTGACGAAACGAGAATAAAATTTTCATCAAAAAACGAATAAAAAAAATATATTTAAAAAATTGGTAGAGCTATCAGATTTTTTTTTAAAGATTTATAGTAAAAAAAATAAAATTTCGTGCTTCTCACCTTCCTCCGTGTCGCAAGAAGCTTCCAAAATTGTCGCCGCGATTGCAGAAGAATCCTCCATAGTTTTTTCACTCGTCTCACGAACGTTTTCACTCGTTTTATCGCTCGTCGCGTTTGTCTCGTGTTCATCCGTTTCTACGAGACTTTCCTTCACTTTCGTTTCCACGTTTTCGACGGACGATTCGTCGGACTCGCGACTTCGGACGATGGTCAAGGACTTTGTCATGAAGGTCGGCGAATTTGCGACGATTTTCGGTGAACTCGCGACAATTTTCGGCGAATAAGCCACAACGTCACGATTTGAATTCGACGAATCCGAAGAATCATTGGCAAATTCGTAATTCGGAGTGACGATTGTCGCGGTTTGCAAACCCATTATATCCTGCACGTAAGAACCGGCGTGACTCGCGAGCCAATTGTCGTTGCCAATTTTTTTTCTCAATTCGAGTATTTGTTTCTTCGTTTCCAAATGTTCGGTCGACATTTCCATGTAAGACGTTGACACGACGCTCGTAGACGTATTGTCGTCTATGACAGCCTCGGACATTTGTTTTTTTCTTCGATTGCGCGTAACCCCGGTGATTTCCGTGCTGTCCGTGATTTCCGACGTTTGGCTGTCCGTTAAATCGTGAAAGTGGGAATTTTCGATGGTCGTAGATGAAGGCACGTCGGATGGCAATGAGACTGACAACGATAACGGATCGTCTTCCGCAGGCAAATACTTCGATCTCAACCACGACATACGATTCAGCGACACGAGCCATTTTTCATTTTTGTCAAGCGGTTGACGATCTAAAACAAACTTTTCGAGTCGAGTGTTTTTTTTTTTGGATCATGATTTTAACTGAGAATTAATTTTCTTCAAAGCGCTTGTTTATTCATTCATCTTACTTACTTTTCTTTCGGCCAGCGTGTGAGCGAGATGTCTGATAGTGAGAATTCTGTGCTTCTTGTGATACGACAAAGGATTTCCTTCTAAAGACAGCCACAAGAGCGCAGTCATGGTTCTTAGAGGCCACAAGATCGAGTGATCCGTCAGACAATTGTACGACAGATCCAACTCGGTCAGCCAATCGAGCCTTTGCAGTCCTGCGTCGGACGATTTAAAAATTTGTAAATTGCCCCAAAAAAAATCATAGAATCGAAAGTCGATGGAAATGCGAAAACAAACAATTATCGTCTCACCCTCCAATTGGTCCAAATAATTGTTCTTGAGCACGAGAACCTGCAGCGAGTCGTAAGTTGCTTTGTTGAACGTCGGCGGTGTCACCAACTTGTTGTATCCTAGATTAACGTACTTGAGATTCTGCAGGCAGTGCAATTCCTTGGCAGTGACTATCAAATTGTGACTGAGATCCAAAGTTTGAAGCCACGGAGCGAGTTCCAACGATTTGTCCAGCCTTCCGAGATTGTTGTAAGGCAATGCCAGTCGCTTCAACGAAGCCCAGACGAAACCGATACTGGCGTCGCCGCCGCACGCAGCTAACCACATTCGTGATTACAAAAATATTCGCTTCGGAAGAATAAATGGATTATGTTGTACTTACCCAGCAATCGTCCGGCTGTGCCGACTCCGCCGCCTCCCGCGCACGTTATGCTCTCCAGCTGTCCCCTGACGCCCTGTATACCCGTCACCAAGTCTATGCAAACTTTCTGCAATTCCAAAAATCTCAAATGTCTGAATTTTGATATGTCGATGGTGAATCTGGGATCGCCGGTCGCCTGCGTCACTTTCAACCAAATCGTCTTTTGTACAAAATCATGAAGAAACTTCAAATCTCTGAACAGATCGACCACCGAACCGCTGCAAACTTGAAACGAACTGTCCAATTCTTGATTGTCGTCTACGATCATCGCAAAAGCGTCGTTGAGGTTATGAAGAAGT
This sequence comes from Diplazon laetatorius, assembly GCA_963662125.1. Taxonomy (NCBI): domain Eukaryota; kingdom Metazoa; phylum Arthropoda; class Insecta; order Hymenoptera; family Ichneumonidae; genus Diplazon; species Diplazon laetatorius. The sequence goes on along the minus strand of OY759162.1, from coordinate 1,742,160 downwards.
TTGGTGGAAAGCGACAATTTGCTGACGCCGGACAATACTTTGTCGCCGTTCTTCTTCAACAGAGCCACCAGATCCATAATCTCGGCCATGCTGGGCACGCCAACCGCGTTCTTGGACCTCGACGTCATAACGATCGTTGGTTATCGGTCGACTGATTCATCCATCGATCGTACGTCTTTGTCAAATATATATTTGTTTTTGGTCCCAAGAATGTGGGGTTAGCTGTCAATGAGCGTCATGGTCGTCTGAAATGATAAACAAGAGGATAATTAATAATGCAGAATCATCTGACGTGTGGTGAGAGCGAGAGAGAGAGAGATATATAATGAGCGAAAGCGAGGTTAAGAAAGAGAAAGAGAGAGGAAGTGGGGTTAAGGCAAAGAGAGTGAGAGAGACAGCGAGAGGAAGAAAGAGATATCGAGGCCACTGCGCACGTACACAGAGATAATAGCTACCAAAAATATTCGCTGTCACAATAACGCAATGTTGACATCCGCATCTGTCATTACATAAGCACATGAACTTTCAAACATTGTTTTTTTTTTTCTGGCAATACGAGTCGAGAGTGTTCGATATTTATAGTTCGCTAAAAATGCATTTTTTTATTCGAAATATTTCGTTATGATGCGACGAAATTTCTTTTCATCTACGTTCAACACGTACCTAACAATGACAGATGATACTGTTCACACGCATCAGCAAAGCATCGGTGTTCAACACTGATCAACACGAGTGACGAGAGTTGACGACGAGGGGAGGAGCTGCGCACACGTTGCAAGGCTTGGATGTTGCAGCTTACGCCATCTGTCGTTGTTTCGCGGAATCCCATTGTCAAGGCAGACATGAGTAGATCGTCAATGAGCAGCCTGACGCATCATCGCACTGATGTAGCAGCGACGCCAAGCGGAGAGCCCCGGAGGCGACGAAGCCAACAGAAGCGTCTGCTAACCGAATTAAACGGATATATATAGTAATATAACGCGTGCAAAAAATTAAAAAAAAATCCTTTCTAAATCGTACAGCGGCTATAATCATACTGTATGTAATACACGATCGAATAAAAAAACTCTAAAAAATATCGAAAATCCACTTAAAAATACAATCTTCATGATGTTTTCTGAATATCCATTTTGCAATATAAAAAAAAATTCTCCTCGTCGAATGAGAAAAAAAATGTTTCTCACACGATTCAAACTTTGTTTCAAATCTCTACAAAAAAAAAAATAGTGAAACGATCGTGCACACGAGATCCCGTGAAAATTCGTTTCTGATGTACAAGTTTCGAAGGTTCCATTGTTGGCTATAAGACCCGGCAGTAGATTGGAACGTTAATTCGATTCGATCGAGAAAAGATAGGACGTGGGACGTGGGACGTATATATATATATATATAGTTATCTCGAGATAGCGATGAAGATGGAAGGGACGGTGTTGTACCGAGTCACGAGCGTCTAAGAATATATATATATGTATGATATATAGAGGCACTGATCCGATATTGTTTGGTAAAAGAGGGTGGAGGTTCTAGCGGAAGGTGCCTCGAAACTTCTCACGTACAATGAGCTATATATATATATATATATATATATATATATATATATATATATATATATATATATATATATATATATATATATGTGTGTGTGTGACGACGAGCTGGGTAACGTGACTGCCCTAACTTCGAAGCAATACACGAAGCCAACCCCCCGCGGCTATACCCCAGGCCCAACTACCTCTATCCATTTGTTCGTTCGTCCCCAATCTGTACTCTCCACCAAATTTCATCCACCCAGATGCAATACGGCTCGTGAGTTATTAGCAAAACTCTATTACGATATATCCCCCCCCCCTCCTCCCGCCGCCCTCACTGCCACACGGTGCTGCTTCCGTGGGTGTGGGTGCTGCTGATGCCGCTCCAACGTGGTCCGGTTGGTGCGGAATTCCAATCGTTAACCACATACAAAACTACCCCCTCAGGCTCGATCAAATTTTCTCAAAGTTTGATGGTATTAACAAAAAAACAAAAATTAATTCAATTCCATTGAGAGTGTTATCGAGTTTCTACCTCTTCTTCATCGATGAGATTACATCTTCGCGTTCATAACGAACGCGAGTTGGACCACTCGACGTAATTGTGAAAAGCGTGTTATGATTAACGACTTGGGGATCTTCATGAATTTTATTTATTTTTTTTTCAAAAATACGATTTTAAGATCGTCTAGTCTGCGACGATGGAAATTGGGGGATGAAACTTTTTTTCGGTTTTTTTTTCATCGTCATAAAACATTTATCAAGGGTGGGAAAGCTTCGGGGTTTGATAGAGCCACGGTGGTTGTGGGTTCGAGAGGGGCGGGGGGGTGTGGCGTTGATTGAGGATGATAAAAATAGTTTAGAACACTTTCCAACGCTCTCTCTCTCTCTCTCTGTCTCTCGAGGACATTCCACATTTTTCCCGATTTATTTTCCCGTGAAAAATGATTTTGAAAATAAAAATGAAGTAAAAAAAAAAAGCTCAGCGTTCCGTCTGAACTTGGACGACAAAATCCCGGGGTCCGGGGGTCCGGGGTCGTTTGTACCATCCGTTCATGCCTTGTCGGGACCCCCCGAGTGTATACGACCCTCGTAACAACCAAGTCCCGCGAGATACGAGCTTGCGGCACGAGCGCAAAAGAAATAAAACAAAAACCACAAAAAAAAACCATATATAAAAATAAAAAGCAAGAAAAAAAATGCAGGAACGCGTTGAAAGGCAGGAAAGAAAAACGCGAGGGATCGTGAGAACTGGGAGAGAAGAGAGAAAGAGAGAGAGAGAGAGAGAGTTACGTGTCGTGACGGTGAATGTGACGCGTGTGAGCTTTCGCGGGTGAAGTTTTACAACCCCGAGGCGTTTCATGCGTTATCGTGCTTTCTCGCGCTTGCACACGGGGATTCCTCCCCTCGAACGTTATCATCTCCTCTCGCTTGGAGGTCGCCCTCTCCCCCCTCAGCCGCCATCCGCCCCCGCGCGAAAAGCTCCCTCGCCCATCCCCACCCCGCGACGGTCGAGCCCCGCGGTGGGGGATGACACGGCTCCTCGTATCTCGCCGGCCAGTCTGCCACGAACCGTCGAACCTCGCTATCGAGGTCTCTCTCACACGCGCCCCCCTCTCGCTATAACCCTCGATTAATCGAGTTTCGAGTGTGCGGCTAGCGCGGGAACTTTCGTTCGTCATCCCTCATTGCACCCTTTCCTCGAAAAAAATTTATAAACACGACAATTTTTAGATCCTATTTTTTTTTTCGCAAAATAATAATTTTGTGGCAATAAAAAAAAATCGGTGAATTTTTTATATTGTTTGTTTGTTTTTTTTTGTCTTGATTGTTTGTTTTGAAATCGCGCAGCCCCTTGATGTGAGCCCGAGAAGGGGATGGTAAAAGTTGTCGAGGGGGCAAACAGTTTGTAAAAGTTTTTCGAGTGCTTCGTAAGTTTGAAGATATATGCGACACGGATTAGTTGGGAAAGAGTATAAAAGGAGTGCATCCGAGTGGTTGTTGGGGGGGGGGGGAAAGTGTTGTCTCGAGGGTTTGAAAACAAGGGGTTGATGAAGGGGTTGTGTGGGGACAGTTTGTAACGTGTCGTTCGGTGTCCGAGTGTTTGTCGTCGAGGGTGAGAAAAAAAATTGGGTGAAAGAGCTTCGATAAACGGCAGGAAATTAAAAAAAAAACAACGAAATCAGTGGAACGAGTAAGCATTGGGTCAGACGCGATTGCCGCGTGGTCAGTCTCGCTCGTGTTGTTTCATCGTTCGTCTCTCTTCGGCGAGAAAAAAATCATCAATGACAGAGAAATGATTGGAAAGAACAACGGCAATGAAAATAAAAAATAACTTTTTTAAATAAAAAAAAAAAATAATATAATTGATCGCAGAAATTTTCGGATATTCGAATGAACATTGTAAATTCATTGATACATGGACTTGTGATGAAATTTTGTGGAGTGACGACTGGTGGAATGGAGATTCGAGGAATCATCGTGTCGAGGAAGAACGAAAGATTCGATCGTTGTAATCATCGCGTGACCGTTTGAGGATTTGATTCCGTTCGATTCGTTCGCGAATCGACCGACGCGTGGTCGCGGACCAGGCCCGACGCTCAATCTCGCGGATCATCGATGGGCATGAGAGACCACGAAAAATGAAGGGATTATTGCTCGGTTTGGGTCTACTCTTCGCCGGTAAGTCCATATTCATAATCGAAAAATTGTATTTCGAGTAAATTTGAAAGAAAAAAATAACAATGGACGACGAGTTTTCATCCAACTCATACTAACCATAAGACGTAAAGAATTAGTAAATAATGAGGTATACATTTATCAATTTTCGTCATTTCAATAACGCGAATTTTTTCTAATTCACAATAATCACAATGACCAACATAATTTTATCCATTTCATTATTTAAAAAAAAATAATAATTCGAAACATCGTTCAATAATTATAACAAAGCCAGATTATCACGATGCAAACGTTTATCATTATTTACCGTCTTCACTTCAATCCGCATATATTTTAACAAACAAAATCTATTCATCGTTCCGTTTAAATTCACAAAAGGCGTGATGAATAACAACCAAAAACGGATCGTGCGGGCGTGGAAAATTCGATAGTACAATTATTGTGGAAACATCGGATTCGGTAATTCAATAAAGTTTCGGTTTATCGGTAAACGTATAAAACCCGGAACGGTTACCGATAAGCTCGACGAATAATTATAATTATCGCGAGGGCTTTGTCGGCGTTGCCTCGTTCGGAAACTTTTCATCCGTAACGTTGTGTTTCATTCGCGTGATATAATAACGACCTATCAATTATCGAATGAATGTGCGACGCAACGCTGTTGTTCCTATTCAATTTTTTTTTTATATCGTAACATTTTTTATTAATAACAATGATAAACGTCCGATAAATGAACGATAAATACCGAATCAATGCAACTCAACGCTGTTGTTCTCCTTTTGTTTTTGTTTGTCGTTGCTTTGTCGTACCATTTTTATTTCTTGTTTTATTTTTTTATTTTATATTTTTCTTTTCTAACAATAATAATAATCGTCGAGCAGTCCAAGGACCGGCGAGGTGCACCCTCGACGATGAGAATCAGGAGGATTACGACCTCGAACAGCTCGATCGAGGACCGTACTTCGACGTCTCGGCATCGCGTAACGTGACGGCCCTCGTCGGCAACACCGCCGTTCTCAATTGTCGAATTAAAAATTTGGGCGATCGCACGGTAGGTCTTAAAAAAAAAAAATGAAAAAATAAAAAAAAAAAATTATTACGATACTTTGAAACGAATTTGACAGTTTGCCGTCGCTCGGTGGTGTAACTGAGAATTGTTTTGTGAGCTTGAATAATCGAATGTAACAAAAGTGAAGCTGTGAGTGTGATAATGAGATTGTAAGGGATACAACCAGGGTTCGGTCAGACATAGTGAAGAAAAAGAAAAACAACTAAATGACACGTAAAGTGAAATGAATGAGGACCGAGAAACGAGTGGCTCAGTCGTGAGTGTGATGAACTGGATTGTAAGGGATACAGCCAAGGTTTAGTCAGACAGAGTGCAATGAATAAGGAGCAAGGAACTGGAGTAGCAAACTCGGGTTAAATTCGAATTGCAGATAGGATTTTCGAGAATATTCCGAGATCAACGCTGGGATGTTCGATGCTCGAATCGTCTGACGCGAATCCGATCCTCGATCGATGGAAAATAATTCATGAGATTTGTCGGAGGGTTTAACTGGCAAAGCTCGAGTAATTATCGAGCGACTCGGAGGCTAAACAAGGGTGTGAAACTTTGTGGGGATTGTATCGGTATTTGTATCAAATTAGTGTCGAATCGTCGGGCCTGACGAGATTTTGAAATCCAAATCGAATGAATTTTCGTTTTATCTGACTCACAAATAATTCGTTGTAAAATTGTTTTTCACTCTGCCATTCGTATGTGAACTATTTATTTTCGTCTTCGACGAAGTTTAGGGAGGATCGATGATGTATTTTTTTTTTAAATTTATTTTCGACACGAGAAAAGGTAGAAAAAAAAAATATTTCGAGATACAGAAAGGAATTTTACCAGTGGGGACCTTCACCCCATCGTGTAGCACACCCATCGTTTTAGGGTCGTGCCATTTTCGTACCCCGCTTGGTGCTTGTCGAGCAAATCGAATATTTATGTATCCCCGAGCTTCGCTTTGGAAAAAAAAAAATAAATAAAAAAAGAATTCAGTTGGATTCCGATACTCGAGCCCATGGCAAAAAGACTCGCTACTTTTACACACACACACATACATACATATACATCCATATATGTATAAATACAGAAGCGAGATATCGTGAGAAATCATTCAGACGGTTAGTCGTAATCGTAAAAATACTCGATGCAGCAATGTCACAGAAGAGCCGAGGACGAACGAAATTCTTTTTTTTTTTTCCATATCTCCGTGACACGATGTGTTTTCGTTCGATTTTAAACTCTTGCAACTCTCGAAAAATATAAAAATAAATGAAAAAAAAAGAATAACACGAGTGAATAAAAATTGAAAGATCCCTTTGACAACCGAAGATATATATATATATGTTTGTATATCTATGTATTCGTGTATTATTTCGATACTCGTGGGACTCAAACGGGGATATATACATTTCGCATCTTGTTTAAAATGCAATTTCCGTTTACGGATCGTGAATTGACCCAGTTATTACGAAATTCTCAAACGTGTAACGCATATCCCGTACAGTTTTAAAAACTGCTTCGATTTCGTCGACGGTCGAATAACTATTCATTCGTGTTTTATCGGGGGGGTTTTTTTTTTACTATGAATTGTGGGTCAAACGGAAGCCAGAAACTTTTTTGCTCAACAACTTAATCCGTGACTCAATCGGATATAAACTCGACAATTTTTTTTTTCAATTTTTTTTTTGCCTTTCGTTTCGCATTACTTGGTACAAAATACTTTGAAGATTGCTTTCACGAATTGATCAACGAAATTCATTCAATTTTGATGAGTCAGAAAAAAGCAAATTATTTGAAATATAAATTGATTAATTTTAAAGGGAATTGATTGAAAATTTATAAGTTAATTGATTATAAATTCGAAATGTGAATTGATGTAAAATTTGAAACGCGAATGAACCAATTTAGGTTGCCTCGTTGAATTTATGGTTAACCACGGTCGATCACGTTCAATATCACGTGCGAAACAACGTTCGTCAACAACGACGAAACCGACGAAGTCACGAAATTGATTGAGCGAAAGACGAGAACGCGAGAGGCGTGTAAAAGCAAACACGAGAATGGCAGATGAGTCGGCGTGAGCTTTGTCGCATCGGGGAGCCGATGTCACTCGTTGCCAATCGGGATCACACCCGACCGTCCGCCCGCCCGTCCCGCAGTAGATGCGGTTCGCAATAGTCAGACAGGCGCGATATTTGATCCGTCCTTTGTGTCGTGACGGCTTGTATCGTCGAATTCTCATTTGAATTTCCAAGATTCGTGTGAATAGCGCCAACGAATCAATTTCGTTTCGTCGAATGGGAAAACGGATATTGCAAAATGGCGCCGGAGTTTCAACATAAATTTAACCAAATGAATTGGAAATTAATTTCTCAAAATCTACGAGCCCAAGGATTTTTGTTATATTTTTAGGGTAAACTCCAAGCAAGGCGTTATATGTCCTGAATTTTTCAAAATTTTAGGTCCACCAGTTTCGGAAATAACGAGGAGTGGGGGTAAAATACTCTATTTTATCATACTTTTCAGAATATCTTCTCAACTGTAGTGACTAAAATTATGAAAAAAATATTTTTGTACTCCACATGACAAGCCCTTTCAAACGATACCCCGCATGACATGTGAAATTTGAAAAAAAAAATATTCGAGTAGCTAATTCACCCCCTCTAAAATTCTTATACGAAAATTTCCAATTGTAAACTTGTGCAAAATTTGTTGGTTGATAAGATTTAAAGTTTCGTCGCATGGTTTCTGAAAAAATCCAGCGATCGCACAAGGGTACCATTATTTCTTTCCTCCGACCTACCCCAACCCCCGAAAAAAAAAAATTACCACGAGAAATAACATCGCGGTATTCGACGAACCGCGTATTACAATCCACGTTGTAAATTTCCAACGAAATTACCCGACGAGTTGGTAAACTGCCGTGGCAAGATTGAAAAGACAAGTCGACCGTTCGGGGGTAAAATTCGGTTTTGTTGGCTCCACGCACGACGGTCGACGAATAATGCCACTCGCACGATGCTCGTATATTCACGCGACTCGACACACACACACAACAGACGAATATTCGTGATTCTACATGGTCCGAAGTACCGTTAGCTCGTAACGCGAAACCCACCCGCCTCCACCCTTCGTCGTCCGTTGCCAGCGGAAACACAGACACACACACTCACGCAATTCGAAGATATAAAGTAGGTTGCCGGCATAATGGGGTACGGTACTTACTGTATAATGTGTCCGTTGTGCGGGGTACGTGTGCGAAATATAGAGCTCGGAGTTTCACGGATTATGAATATATGTACATATATAGATATGTGTATGTATTTATATATATATATATATATATGTTATCCGTGCCACGCGCGAAAAAGTCCGTAACGAGCGGAGAATCGTGCTCCAGAAAAATAGAAAATATAATATTGCGGGATATAATGTGTGAGGCTTGGTAACCCATCAAGTCCATCGAGTGTGTGTGTGTGTGTGTGTTGATATATCTGTCATGAGGAAGTCCTGCATGCGAGAAATTAAGAATTTGGAACGAGTCATTATCACTCACTAAATTAATAATAATAATAATAATAATAATAATAATAATAATAATAATAATAATGATAATCGTTATACTTTTGTTAGACTCATATATATAGATCGTGAAAATATAATTTAAGGATCCTTAAAAACGAGTAACAAAGGGAAATAATAATAATAATAATAATAATAATGATAATAATAATAATACTGTATCAATAATTTTCGAGATAAAATATAATTGTTCGAAAAATGTCGAACATGCGATTTCGATGACGAAGAAAATTTTCATCGTGACGTTGTCAAATAATCGAAGCGCGTAAATCGCGGGTCGGACGAATTTTCCGATGGTGAAAAATTTCGAACGTATGAAAACGCGCCGTGTGTGGAGATTGATGGATCACGGGAGTGGATTTCGCGGAGTGGATGATGGCGAAACGGTTTCGATGCGGATCTCGCAAATCTCCCGTCGTCGTCGGTGACGCGAAAACACACGGCAGTGCGTAAAAAGCACAACGCGGGGCCAACCTACAAAGCTGTTGTCTCTATCATTTTTTTTTTTTTTTTCGTGATTTTTTTTGGTTAATATTTTTATTTTCTATGAGTTGCGAATAAAAGTGAGTGGGGTATATGAACCGCCCGGAGGGACGGTTCGGTCCGCTGATGCGCGGACCGTGCTGTCGGTGTTCTCCGCTTTTTTTTTGTTTCGTAATCAGCCGACGGAATTAAAGTACAAAAAAAAAAAAGATATAAAAAAATAGAATGATATTTAGCTCGTGAGCGATGTGACTCGGAAACTCGGCTCGGCAAAGTTTTCTTCTGCTGCGACGATTCTCACGACGAAACAAAATCACGTCACACAGATCGTCATAATTATAACAATGACAATGGAGATCATACAATTTTATAACTTTTATAAAAAAATTTTTTTTTTTTTTATTTTTTTTTCTACATTATTTTCGGCATCGTAAAATTTGTTTTTTTTTTCTTTCTTCTTTCGTGCAAAATAAACGAACAAACTTTTGTTGTGTTGCGATGGAGTTTCATTCGAATAGAAAAAAATAATTCACAACTGAAAAACAAATTTTCATTCTTCAACTTTTGTGGCTTGTCAATTGGAGCATAAATCTGTTGTTCGAATAAAGAAAACTTTATTCTTGAATTGGTATTCAAATGTGTGTTATTAATCGACATTATTATGATGAATGACGAATAAAAATGTGACAATGATAATTTACAAAAAAAATAAAATAAAATAAAAATGCGAAAAGAATAAAAATAATAAACCGAGTAGAGATGAACGAAGAGTTGCGATGTGAGTTTCGCTAAGGTACTTCCGTGGTGCAACGTTGTATGTACAGTCCCCCGGTTCACTCTGTTCACGCAGCTGGCTTTGTGAGCGCGTATATTTCACGCAAATGTCCTCTCACAATTATACGGTACCTCGTTAACGACCTGCCTTTGCGAAGCAAACACACACACACACAACCCACACACACACACCTCGACGATTTTGAGATTTCGACGTACCGCAAATAAATGCAACGCAGATGCAGAAACCGTTTCTCAAACCAAGAGTCAACACGTATACACGCTTGAATTATATAACACGTGCGATAAATATTGACATATTGTTAGTGTCGCGAGTTAACGATAAATCATCATTTCGCATTATTTATAGGTTAGAAATCTTTCATAATCGTTGAAATCCCAACGTTTCGTCGACTTTAAGGTGCATATACACCGTGAAAAAAAAAAACTTAAAACGCTTTTCATTTGCGTAAAAAAAATTGTAAAAATTATTTCTCCTCGTCAAAAATAAGATTGACTCTCCTGAAACTTTTATCAAAGATCTTTTTTTATTTCAGATCGATATTCCAGGACTGTAACGCCGTTAGAGTTAAAGTGCGATACAAAAGTTAACGTAGCGTCGCCATTTTTAATTTTTTCATCGTTCAAAAAATATGATAAAAATGTAAATAAATAATTGAAACGATAAAACAAAAATTGTTTTGATATCTTCATTCATCGAGTCAATAATGAAGTTTAAATTTTTATTTATTTTTGTTTTTTAGGTGTAAATGGACCCTTAATTTGTCACGAACGAAATTTCATGCCTAAAATGTTCCAGACTGGTTACATCAATTTAACGATGAAATTGTTATGGAACGAAGTGTGCGCATGCGTCGACGTAGGGACACGATGAAGGTTAACGGGAGGAGAGGGAGGGAGGGGGGGGGGTGATAGGAGAGATCCCGAATGCTCTCTATTACGTGTCCTATCCAATTACACGACAACTCGCGGTTAACGACGAGACGTGTGTGTCGGGTTTAGGACAGAATTACCCTCAAAGTATATGGCCCAACCGAGCAGGCAGCGATTTTCCATGGTGGAGATCGTGCAGTTTGGCATGGTTAACTGCGTATCCAACGACTTTTCCCCACTCGACCGTGCCGAAGAACAAGCCGGGTGACAAGCTCGGAATGGAACATTCCGAAACAGGGTTGCCTTGTTACGAGCAACGACAGATATTCGTCGTGGGTTAAAACGTTGAGATGATGTTACGACGGTCCCATCGCGTATCTCGGTGATGAGAACTGTGAAATTGCGACGATTCGGACGTTCCAGATGGAACGGAATGTTAGGTCCGTGGGTTTGGGTTACGAGAAGACGTTTCGACGCTGGCCATCTGGCGGACGGTCCTCGAACTACTCGAGCGAGGTCGGATTTCACTGTGAATAAAATTACCGGCAACTTTGATTCGCAATAATGAAATGTTCTAATCGAGATAATGTCTTTAAAAAAATACTGGACATATTTCAAAACCTTTTTTTGTGATTACGAATTTTTTTAATAGCAAAAATGTAATTTTAAATACGCAGAAATAAATTTAAAAAAAAATAAAGAATAAGAAAATATTACAGAAGTTTGATTTTATTGTAGGACCAGGAAAAATAATTTTTAAAATTTTGTTGTCTTAATTTGGAAGCGTTTGACATTTTTTTCGTCATCCGTGAAGCTGTGTATTGCAATTAAAAAATATGTTCGCACCGCGATGATCCATATTCGATTAATTAATCGTCGTCGAGCTTGCCAATAGAAACTTTATTTTTTATTATCACGACGTCGTAATTGGACGAGGGACCGAAACACCTCCTCGGTTCTCCATGCATCGCGTAATATTCGACTGATTAGATTAAATCGCACGGACGCATCCGCGAATACGTTAATTCAACGCGAGAATTTTGCGGGCTGGGTCGTGAAATGCATTTCCATGATCATTTAACGAACTTACGTGACCCCTAAACACGATGACACACGATGGAAAATTGGAATTAGAAATTGGAATGTGGGAAACCTCAGCGATTCTCATTAACGATCGTGGTGCTATCACTGTGGTAGTAGTAGTCCTTTGGGTGGTACTTTGCAAACACGATGCACTCGAAGCTTTGAAACTCGTCCCCATTAGTGACTACCGTTGTTGCCCACGTGTGTGTGTTTGTGTGTGGAAGCGTAAAATCGTTGAGATATTGCAAGACCGTGTCTGTCTCGCTGTAGAATCACACTCGACCATTACAGACCGACTATTATCTATTTGTCCGTTGCTGAGGAATTTTCTCATTCCCATTGTGATTGCAAAACCATCGAAAGTCGTGATAACGTGAAGAGGGGAGACGAAATATGTGAAACACAGCAGAAGCATGAACGTCGTGAAGTAGCAAAATGGGTTTTATTGGGATTATTCGAGCCAGAGCCTCACAAAGCTCCAATATCGCCAAATATCTCAGCTTCAAGGAGAATAGGTCAATCTCCGGTCAGACACGAACACTTCAGGAGTTCTGTGGCCACTAGAACGGATCTGCGCATCACCGACTCAACGTAAACTCTCCAACCGAGCTTAACTATCGTTCCACCACATTTCAGCTTGACCAAAAACATTTTTTTTTCCAACGTAATTGAATCGCAAATTCACCGAATGAAAAAATTTGTTGTCATTCGGAGGTTTGACGATAAAATTATTTAATAATTGTCCGACCGACCGTTCTCGTATTTACATAAATATGAAATTTCGTTGAAATCGTCATGAATACACAGCGTTAATTTGCGTTTCATAATTCGCGGTTTTGTGGTTTCGTCGTGCATCAACCAGAGTGATAAATAATGAAAAAAAAAAAAAAAGAGAGTGAAACATTTGCGAATGCAAATGTTTCACTCTGCGAAATGGAAATAACCGACAGACGTTGTGTGGGTCGTTTCGGAGGACTGAACGAAAAAAAAAAGCCATTTTACAATTATACAAACTCAATCTCGAGAAATTGTGACGGATTATTTTTTTTTTCGGAAAAAAAAGGAAAGAAAAGAAAGAAAAAAAATGAGAGGATGAGGGTTCGCACCGTAACGAAAGAAGCTTGAGGGCTGGACACATCAGGCAACCAGAGGGTTCAAGCTTAATCAACGAGGACGAAGCGTGCTGGGGCGAATGAGGGAAGGCGTTGGAAAGATAGAAATGGGGGAGGGGGATGGGGGGTGACGGCCTATCTCCGGGTGAGTGACGAACAATTTCATGCCTCAGAGCAGAACGAAGATTAAATAACGAAACGTCCTACGTGTGGGCCCATGCGGGTGGGTTAACTGACGTGACGGAATATGGAAAAAGCTCGGAAAGGGATGATTCACGCTCATTTCTGTATCTCCGTCGTTCGTTACGTGGTCCACCCCTTCCCCCCTCCCCCTCCGCCATCACGAACAATTCCGTGCCTCGGAGGCGTCTGCCACGAGAGATTGAAACTGCGTGCGAAAAGCTGCATGAAAGCTGTGATTATTATTTTCACCGAAAATAAAAAAAACTCACAAAGGATTTATTTTTATTATCATTGATTTTCCAAACGTCTCGTAGACGCTCGAGTAAAGTTCGTTCTATAGTCGTGTGAATGATTGTCGGTCGGAAAGCGACGAATAATCTACTGTAGCGAGAATCAGTGATAAAGATAAACGTCAAGTCCGACGGTGAAAATTTGCGGGCCGGGGGAGGGGGGGGATTTGGATTTTAATGAAATTTTCCAACGTAAAACGTTTTCGTCGAGGTGGACGACGAAAGAACGGCGAAGCGAACGATTAATCGTTCTTGTTGGTGGGCACCACCTCGGGCATGTTCGCCCGAGTGAAATCACTTTTCGCAATTAGAGGCAATGAGTTTGCCCGCCGGTGTATTATTGTATATATATATATATATCTATATAGAAACGACACCGTTGACGAATATACATATTTATATCTTCGTGTATCAGAGGGCAATATATATATATATATAAGGTTGAATAATGATGATAAAACGCGTTTTGAACGGTGAGAGTCTGAGTAGACTTGAATTGGAGTAATAGACCTGCCGCTTATTAAGTATCCCCCGTTCCCATCTCGTTTTTGGAATACTGATTACACAACGCTAGTCGCAGCAAGCCAGTTTGTCCTCGTTCGTCCTCCACGACTCGTCCGCCTCTTCCCTCTTTCCCCGTTCGAATGACAAATTGAGTAATGCGTCGAAAGTCACGTAGCTCTCTCTCTCTCTCTTCGTGTGTTAATCGCGTGACGAATTATTAAAATTTTCACGAATAACTTCGTCGTTCAATTAAACACGATGGAAAACGTGAATGTAATTCGTTTCGTCGAAATCGAGGTACGAAATAATTATTTTTTTGGACAATTGTCATTATTATTATATTACAAATAATAATAATAATAATAATTTTGAAAATTGTGGACCACGATGACGTTTGTGCTGAATTGATACGATTAGGAAATTATTGTTGTTGTTATGATATTGTTAATTATTATTGTTATGCGAGATGGACATTTATTTGGTAAATAGAGTTAACGAATATTTGTGTAATAGAAAAAATGATGGTAATAATAATAATATGGGTATTAATCCGGCACCGACGTCATCGTGGACCGATGGATTTTCGGGTCGAGCCAGAGAGAGAGAGAGAGAGGCCGTCGGTGCATTTACGACTCTGAAACGTATTAATATAGTGGAAACCGAGTAATTGGCGGTTTTGCGGGCAAAGGAAGCTGTTGCAGAAACGTGGCTGAGGGGTAACCTGCGGATATTTCGAATAATATCTGCACAGTACCACCCGGAAAAACCTCGAGTTTTCTCGCATTTCCGTAACCTCGTTCCTACGTTTGATGATTTTTTATTTATTTTTTCATTCTATTTTTATTATGCATTTTTTTATATCAAGCTAAATGTAAAACGGCAACACAGCGAACCGTTGGGTAATCCGAGGAGAAACATAAAATTGTTGTAATGAGAATGTTACCTCATTGTCAGTGAGACAACTCGACCTTACTGCATTTTCACTGGGGTGAAAATTAAAATAACCGAAAACAAATTTATTTTTCACATTGTACGAATGAGTCATTCGCAAAAAGGAAAACAGCAAAAAAAAAAACTAGTTGGTTGTAAATAATTTTCGAATTTTCCAGAAATTTTCGACACAAATCTTTGACATCTAAGTTTCGTGAGATCGAGGTGATAGTGCACGATCTTCGAAATGGCATGGGACCGTGTTCGTATTTCTGGGTTTTGGAATTTCGCACAACGGGGGTTTGGTCATTGAATAATTGATTGTTGAGAGAAACTATAGTTAACCGCTAATCCGATGGATCTGGAGATTTTCGAGGCAACTGAGTGACGTTGCTCGCTCGATGGATTCTGTTGGGCATAACCCGTCACTCAATGTGTGTGTGTGTGTGTGTGTGTGGGTGCGAATTAATATGGTACGAGGATTTTGCTTGGCACTTGACAGCAATGGCATTCTGACCGAGTGGACACGAGGCAAGCACGGAACCGACAGCTCAACCAAGTCGATAGGGTCTATTACACCGTGGGCGTCAGTCTGAGCAGTGCGAGCTATATAGCTCGACGGGGGGGGGGGGGGGGCGGCGAAGTAGTAAAGGTCCGGATTGGGTCAGACAACAAGGGAGACGCGTGGGGGCTTGCCTCCAAGGGTTGCAAACCCTAATCGTGTATGCTTCAATACTTCGTCGAACAATCTCACGGAAATTATGTTGATCCAACGATCAAGCTTTTGACCTTTACTGTACATCAGATAATATAAGAAAAAAAATTAATTCGAGTCGAATATTAAAAAAAAAAAAAAATTCATAGTTCCAATAGTTTCAAGTGACTTTTTCGATAGTTCTAGCTAATGGTCAGAGTTCTCGATACTTCATCGGGCAAAATTGAATAGTTAAATATTCTTTTCACGATTTTTAAAGTTGTAGAATAAGAAAATAGAAAGAAAAACTATTCGAGTGAAATATGGATCGAAGAAAACGTATTATTCCGATAGTTCTATGTTTAAATCCCTTCGTAGAATTTTGCTTTGACAATAGAATCACGCTAATAACAATGTCACGGTATCCGGAAAATGGTCATGGACGGTTTCACCGGTTTGCTCATTAACGAGAAAATCGTAACGAGCGAGTGATGTAGTTCCCGACCGACGCAAAAGCTTTTCATCAAAATGATGGTTCGAGATGGGGGGCTCAAAGCCCCGCCCGGAAATAATTCCGGGGTTATCCATTCGCGAATAACGAGAATATCGCTAACGACTGTACTGCGATATTGTCACGAGTCTCGACGAAATTAATTACACAGAAATCGGTGTTGTATTTTTTTTTTCCTCGTTGCTTTTGTTTCTTTAATATGTCGTGCAGTCGAGATGTACAATCGAGCTTGCGAGAGCACGTTCTGCTGGCGATTCAAAAATAAATGAAATTACGTTGAAACTCGGGCGAGGTGCAGAGGAGGGGTGGGGGGGGAGGGTGAGCTTGCGCGTCGGAGATACCGCGAATTGAGGGTGTGGATTATTTAAATAGGTGGATAGTTTCGTCGACTCGGAGAACTCGTGGAATACGAAGATTGAAATGGATAACCGCGTATCTTCCTTTATTAATCGGTAGATGGCACACGGGGGTCTTTTCGACCCCGAGGCTCGAAAAAAGCTTCGTGCGAGTAATCAATTGATTTTTTTTTTATTGAAAAAATTCTCATACGTTCTTTGACACTCTCTCTAAGATATTGCACAGTTTATTCGGTTTGAATTCAATTTTTACTTTGGAAAAAAAATGTTGAAAGTGAAAAAAAGCTCAATTTATGATTTTTACAAAAAGAAATCGAAACTTCCCCATTTTTCATTATTTTAATCTGAAAATTGAACTGGATACTCTCGAAATTATCTACTTCCAGAAAAAAAATAATTGTTTTCGATAATTGAAAATTATTGATTTTGCTTGGGGTCATTTGGACCCCGGTGCTCCAGCTAGGGGTTAATAAAAAAATTTGAAAAGTCTCAGCGAAGCCCTCGTGCATCTAATTTCAAACCCACTCGCATACATACGCACCAGACAATCCGATGAATCGTCATAATTCATTTCCACAGAATATTAATCGAATAATATGACAGACCCAGACAAACTGACGTTATCGTCATAATTCATCTTTACAGAATATTAATCGAATAATACGACACACCGGACAAACTGACGAATCGTCATAATTCACTTTAATAGAATATTAACAAAAAAAAAAAAGAATATTAATGAAATAATTAATCACATCTCATAATTGCACCGTCATCACGTTCCAACTAATTTCAATTAAATTACGCGCGTCAGTGACGTTCACGAAATGAGATGGAGTCGACTTTTCGATGAAATTGTGAGTATTCACGGTTGGGGGCCCATCGAATAGCGGCCGTATTAGTGTTTCAAGTGAAAACGGTCGGGGTGTGGTCAGACCCCGAGGCTATTCGAAGGGAACGTCGCGTTTGCAGTCGGACATAATCCAGGGGCAATAACGGTTAACGCGAATCCCCAACGTAATCCGGGAACTGGTTTTGTGCTGTTAAGAAGAGAAAAAAAGACGTGAGTCAAAGAGTTGCCACGCCGACCGAAGGATCGAACGAATTCCACGTAATTAGTTCGGCTACTGCGATACAATTGTGAATGGGTTCTCCCCTCCCCGGCCCCTTTCGCTTGGTGAACGAAACTTCTCGAGTTCGAGGACGGGGGCAAAAGGTCGTGGATCGTTCGTACATAAGTCAACGACGAAAAAAAAAAAAAAAACAAATCTTTTGTCCTGAGTCAGGTCGATCCTCGAGGTCGAGGTTACCCAACCAAACACACTCAAATGGGACATCAAGCACGACAATGGAAACGTCTTTCACAGATATAAACCAACTCGCTCGATTAATTTTATCTATATGAAGAAACGGTACAATGTTCATTTCGTTCGAATGAAATATATTTTTGGCTCGAGTTTATCTCGCTCGTTGTCGAATGTTCTTGTCACTCGCAGCTGCGACTCTGGGGACGGTGCGAGTGTGGGTTGGGAACGATAAGAACGAGTGGATGGGTGATTGAAAAAATGGAGGATGAAAATCGTTGCGACTGAGATAAAAGAAAATGTAGAAAGAAAAAAATAAAAGAAATTGTTGGATGTTTGGATTTGACAGGAACAAACGTTCAAATATTTATTTGTTTGTTTTTTGGTTGATTGTTTTTTTTTTTTTTGTTATCTTAGGTATCTTGGGTGAGACATCGGGACATTCACTTGCTCACAGTGGGCATCGACACGTACACGTCCGATGGGAGATTCGTCGCTATGCATTATCCGAGAACCGAGGATTGGAGACTGCAAGTTAAATCGCCACAACGACGAGATTCCGGAACTTACGAGTGTCAGGTGTCAACCACACCGCCCATCGGCCACTCCATGCAACTGTCCGTCGTCGGTTAGTTCGTCTATTTTTTTTTTTTTCGTCTCGTTTGTTTTGTATTGTAGAATAATATATTTTTTTTCGTCGTTGAAATGTAAACTTATTCGAAATTTATATTCGAGACTTTCTTGTTTTAAACAATTCAAAGCTGCAAATAATGAAAAACAAGTTATCAACAAATTTTTTTTTTACTCATGTTAATCTCAATTTTTCGGAAACATAATTTTTTTTTTGTATAAAACTTGCTTTACATATTTCACGATAATTTATCACTTCATGTGAATAACAAATTGCCATAATTTTCTGGGCTACATTTCAACGAACGAATGAACCATCGATCAATCAAAACTCGGAAAAAAAATAACAACAACAACAAATAATGAATTTGTGGAAATAAAAAAAAATGCATTCGACAATTGCACGAGTTGCACAACGAGGATAATTAATAACCGTGAAACCCGTGTTATTGATATTTCTCCGTCAGTTATGGGAGTTGGTTATCGCGGTGGTTGACCCACACACACACACACACGCATGTACGACCCAGAATTTCCGTACTCGGCTAATACAGCCAAATAGTCCGGTGGTAAAGGGATGGGGGTGGGTCACTATATCATCCTGAGTGTGTGCATACATGTCCCTTGTGTTTTATGGTCGTGCAGAACCCGTGACGACGGTTTTGGGAGGTCCGGAAATGTACATAAACCGAGGTAGCACGATGAACCTGACGTGCATAGTGCGTCACAGTCCCGAACCACCGCCGGCCATTTATTGGACCCACAACGACGAGGTGAGTGACGGTAGACCGTATCCAAGTTTCCTCACCTTCTCCATACTCTGTATCTCGATTATTTTCCACCCATCGTCGATGATCGTCGATCTCGTCGTCCCGTCAACACGATCGTCGATTGAATTCCACGAAAATCAATGGGTCGACCATGAATTTCCTCGCCAGAGACCACGGAAACCAGAAACCAGACCCCTATTAATTTTGCAAACATCGCATCAAACGTTTCTCTCTCGAAACTTTATTTTCAGAATTTTTTTTTCAGAATAATTTTGGATTTATTGAAATAAAACGACGATGACTATTTTCGTCGATACTTTTGAATGATGCGGAAATTTTTTTGTGAAAAAAATATTGAATTCTTGAGGTGATATTCGAAAAAGCTCACTGGACAGTTTTTTCGACCCGGGCAAAAATTGCGACTGTTATGAAATTGAATTAAAGAAAAAAAAAGTCAACTCAGTCGAGCCAATTTTATGCTTGCAGGAGATAAATTACGACAGTCCGAGAGGCGGAGTTTCGGTAATCACGGAAAAGGGTGAAATCACAACTTCTTACATTCTCATACAGAGGGCCCAAAAAGCCGACGACGGACGTTACACTTGTCATCCCAGCAACGCCAATACAAAAACCATTCTCGTGCACGTGCTAAACGGTAAAAAATCTTTAACCCCATCTTTCATCCCCAACAACGATAACAATCCAACCGACGAAATAAACGACGCAATCTTGTTTCGTTCGTTCGAACTGTTTTCGCAGGTGAACATCCAGCGGCGATGCAGCACGGTGGCCAGTTGAGACTGGGCAATCCACCCTTCGTCATACTACTGGCGACAATGCTGGCCTTTCTGAATCATCGTCACTGAATCGGACATAAGTTTGTCAAACCAGACGCGGGGGGATCCAATGCGTTCGAGCTTTCGCGCCTCGTTGCCGAGCTTCGTCCGGCGCTTCGCCGGAGCTTTTCCCGTGTCGGAGACTACATCGAAGCTGAGCTTTTCGAGCGCGATGGGACGGATGGAAGTGTTTGGTGAAGCGCGAGAGGAAGCTCGGTGACGGCTGGCAGTCAACCCCCAGCCCCAGGGGGTGGGGGGTGGAGGACTTCGGTATCGTGAAGCGAGAGGTCACAAGAGCGAAGAGATCGGGCTCCGGCAGTTTGAAGCATCTCGACATCCGGTGAATATTAAACCGTTTGGGATAAGACGCTGGGAAAGGCGTTGCACCGAAAGCACAAGCGCAAGCTCGAGGTGGGCGCCAAACAGAGAACTGCATTCGTCCGTCCCTCCCCTCGCCGCCGTTCGAGGGAGGCCAAGCGAATAACGTCGGATATTGCGGCCAAGCCTTTGTCGTAGGTGTGCGAGGGAGGCTTTCGGGCCTTGGCGACGAACCGGATTGTTGGAAATCGTTGGAGCTCCGGGCCACAACCGAGCGTGCGTGCGTGAGAAAAAGCTCTCGTTGGAAGCTCACGTGAATCTGATATGCAGGACGAAGTGCTCGCGATGAATCAGAATAACCGTGGCCACGATATATACGTTATTCAGCACAATTGTATTCACCAGTGTGTTTGTGTGTGTGTGTGTGTGTGTGTGGGTATGTAAATGTATTTTTTGTGTTTTCTCGGTTTTTTTTTATTATCATTTTTTATCATTGCGATGCATCGCAAGTATTGCGAAAGTCGCAAGCTCGACGGTTTAGCGTCACGAACTTTCGCGTAGATACGTTGGACATTACTTGGGAATGCGAGCCGAGCGATAGCAGTGAATTATTGCGAGATTATTGTGATTTATCGGTGAGCGGTGAGATTGTGTGATTTAATTTGTATGACTGGAATTTTTCGTTAAAAGACAATTGGGGGTTGATTTTGGGTGAAAAGAAAAATGAATTTTGGAGGATTTGGTCGACGATGATGTAGAGTGTGGAGCTTGCGGAGGATTTCACGACGGTTGATGTTTTTTCAGAGCGAAATGCAGCACAGACGGAATTTTAGGGTGGTCACCGAGAAGAGACTTGCTAATTAAAGTCGTCGTGGAATTTCGACTCTTTATTATTTGTCTCTCGTTATAAACGTAAAAGAAACAAGTCTTTGTTAATTACTGTCCAACTGACGTTGCATTGTATGCACCGAAAGAAAAATAAATAAAATGACCCGAAAATGAATTTTGAAAAAAATATTTCTTCCCAAAACCAACGACTCGAGATGAACTATTTTTTATACAGATTTTTTTTACAACGAAATATCTGTATCTCCGGAACTTTTCAGGGTCGTTCAGCAGCTTGGAAAAAGCACAACGTTATGCATCGTGTTACGAGGGAAGTGAGCGAATGGTAAACAATTGAAATTGTCGAAGTATTCCCCGAACGACGATGCAACAAGCTCGAGTTATCACCACCGTCGTTATTCTTGGAAAAGTTATCATCGAGTTTGAGCTTTTACAACCGGAAAGCTTGGTTTCGCAGGTCGTTCGTTTTCGTTCACGTCTTCGGTTTTCATCCTCCCACGTCCTTCCCGTCGTGCTTCCCTCGTCCCAATTTTCCCGTCTCCAAACTCGACCCCCAAACGTCGACGAACTTTTCAAGGTCATTTCCATACAACTCGCAACTTACACCACGGGTTTTGGTTCTACGTGAGGTGGAAATAACTTTGCGGTTATATTTTCAGACGGCTCGTGGTTTCGCAATCTCGCGCGGGCACGTCGAGCTTGCGACGGGGTTCGGTGGAAATAACAAAAGCTCGAGATAAGAAAGTCAAGTTTGTTTATATCGGTGAGCGTGCGGGTAACGATAACACAGGGAGGAGGGCCCAAACCGTGACATCCACCAGGACGAGTGTCGTCTTTATTAGTGACACGCAACCAAGCTTTAAAGCTCGCGGAGCTTTAAAGCGATGCATATACGTACACACGTCGCTCGAGGGGGGCGGATAAAACGTCGGAGATCGCAAAACGTTGAAGGGGCGAGTGGAGGGGTTGGAAAAGCTCCGTTGGCATGCGCGACAACTGCTTACGAGCTTGCGTAAGAACCATTATATTTTATATTCCCAACGTCGTTTGTGAGGTTAGTCGCCGCAATTCTTACCTCGTGAACCGCGACAATCTCGAACGATCATCCGGCATGCCGCTGTATAAACGCGCAAGCTTCTCGCAAGCTCACCGTACAAACTCCCAACCACCACTCGACCACCTTTCACCTTTCGTCAGATTGTTTATTTTTCTTTCTCGTTTGTGTTTTATTTTTCTTTCCGCAGTCGTTATTTTTTTGAAATTTTAATTCGCACGCCAGATGTGGGGAGCTGAGCTTAAAAGCTCGCGAGGAAACCCGAGGAACGAGCTTAATGGAGATCGGAATAACGTTACTCGTCGGTGTATGTGTGTTGGATTTTAACGGGCGTCAAAACTATTTTCAGCATCTTTAGAAACTTTTTCACCTCGTTCTGAGCTTTTTGCGGTTATCTCTGGTTTCGTGTGTAATTCCCCCAACCTTCCCCGGTCTCCCTGTGAGCTTCTCGAGAGATACTAATCCGCATGAGGTTCGCTCGGCGCTGGGATGCATTCGGGCAGAGCAATCCCTCCCCTTCCCTCCCCCCTTCCGCCGTCTTCAGGCAGAACTTTGATTTCCGCGTCTAATGAGGTCGTCGGGTCCGCAAACTTGGACGGTGAATGTGCGAGGAAGATGAGTTTGCAGTCGCGGTGGTTAGTTTCCCATTAAGGATGCATGACACATGTGTCAAAAGTATCAAGAAAATTTTCCCATTAGCTTTTCATTATTTTGAATAACAACTTGATGAAATTTGGAAAGGAATCAGAGGAATGTCACCGACTGACGTTTCGTGTGAGCTTTGACAAAATCGTGAAGCCCTTCGTTATTTTCCGAATGGAGAGAACGACCCTCGGGGCTCATGATCGCTGTCGTAAAATAAGGTGAGCTTTTCTAAAAGCACGCTGTCAAGGAGCCTCGTGTGAAATCCTGTAAAAGCCGGGAGGATCGGAACGTTGAGTAAACTCGGATAACACGAGGGACGTGGATGACGGTGGGCCCTCGAATGAGGGACGGGTAAAGCTTGAAGAGGGTTAGCTATTCCGGTAATACGGTTTTCCAAGCTCTTTGCGGGCAAATGTTCGTTCACACGTAGGTATCATCCATTTCGAATCCTCCTCCCCCCCCTCACCTCCGGCCCTTTTCCTTCACTCGCACAAACACACACACGTTAAAGCTCGAGCTTTCGTACCACTCGTTTCTCACAGTTACCCTCGTTGAGCGACAACACAAGTTCTCGACACCCGATCTCGTCGCGAGTTCTCCTCGATGGCCAAAAGCTCGAGACCGAGGATGAGTAGTTCGCGAACTTGATTTTCCTACGTCGAACAGTTCGAGCGTAAACGCGAACGTGCAAAGACGACGACGACGACGACGACGACGACGGCGACGAGCTTTTCCTTTCCAACGACAAACAAGGATATCGTGAAAAGCACGGTTGTAAACGTGCCCGATGAGCCAACTCGTGTTACCAGCTTTTTGTTCGAGAACACAGAAGATGAAGAAGAAGAAAAAAAGAACCGAAAAAACAAAAAACGAATTCGTCAATTTTTCACAGAATCACGTCACGTGTGTGTGTGTGTGTGTGTGTCTGTGTGTCTGAGTGTGAGCCACTTGGAAGAAGAGCCGGTTGGGAAGAATTTTAATCGGAAGATAAGGAAAGACATTCCGAAGAAAGTTGAAGGACGCGAGAAGGTTGAAGCAAAAAAAAAAAGAATCGTTGGAAAAGTTTTGATGACGCAGTGGAAATCCTGGGATGTACTCGGGAAAAATGAAGCGAGAATATCTGTTATACGACGATGCCAAGGTGTGTCTCCATGTGTGTGTGTGTGCGTGTGTGGGTGTGGAGCTTGCGATAAAAACACAGAGAGACGAACGGGACGCGATATGAGTAGAAAGGAACAAAAAAAAAGAATGAAAGAAAGAAAAAACGTTCGAAGCTACTGGGCGTACGATTATGGCTCTCCCTCGACTGTTCGAAACCACGGGGGGGAAAAAAGCTCGTTTCCCCACGATTTCCCGGTGTATTTATCACCGTCCGTGATTTTCGGCGAGAATTTTTTTTTCGATATCACGATCGATTTAAGGCGCGCCATATTTCTTTTTTTTTCGTCGTGTTTTCCACGGAAGATAGGGACGACATTGAAAATCGTGACAACGAAAAAGCACCAAGGATTCCACGCACGAGCTTGCAACACGCACTGTGCAACAAGACTGTGCGATCACCAACTTTTTTTTTGACACCCCCATAACCACAAACGTTCGTCACTTCCGGTGTTTAAGCTTCGGTCCTCAGTCGACGGAGCTTTTTCGTAGCTTTTCGCGCGTCTCGCTCGGTTCACTCGCTTTGCAGCTTCACGAGGCGAGATGCCAAAAAGCGCAACTCCGACGCGACCGCTGACTGTCTTTGCCGTAAAGGTGCGGAACGAAAAAGCTCTTTGGCCGGAACGAAAGCTCTGTCACACTCGCATGCGTCGGGTGGCAAACCGTGCGTTGAAAAAAAAAAGAGACGGGGGAAAGTGCGAGACAGGACGGTCAAAGGCGAAGGTTAAATCACCGAAAGTGATGTCGAAAGTTCACTCGTGCAAGCGTGTAAAAGCTCGAAAGCACAAATAAAGAAAAAAATGGTTGCGAAAGAATGATATTCCAACATGATTTTTATGGGTATGATTATAACTCATTATCACTCAGACCCAGTTTTGGATCGTCGCAACGAGCTTGAACGGAATAAGCTTGCGACAAAGCTTTCGTTCGTGAATGTTGGTAATTGACGTAAATATTTGTCATGTTGAATGGGTATGATGGCATGTTGCGGTAATATTCGAGCTTTCAGGTTTGCTGCATCTCGTGCAAATAAACGTGAAACATTAATTCACGTATAATCAGACGATCTTTGCGCACGAAAGTCAAGATTTGAGGGTGGCTATATATAGATATATATATATATATATATAAATTGCTCTGTTGAGGTAAGGATATGTTGGCCTATGCTGGGTGCAGTAAAGCTCTGTGTGTGTGTGTGTGTGTGCACGATAGCTACGATAAACCACGACACGAAGGGAGTTGTGGATAATCGAGGGACTGATAGAGGGTTGGTCTTCCATCGCCCTCGTCTCACTTCCTTCCTTCCTTCCTCTTTTCGTCCATCACCCCCTCCCCCGGCCCCTGCACGCCCATCATCGTCGTTCGTGCCCACAAACGCGAACCACGTGAATACGAAATTTAAACACACTTACGAATGTACACCGAGTTGTGCACGATTCGTGCTCGTTGAATTTGCTCAACCACAATTTTCAACCCTTTGGGAAACGTTTGGGGGCAGGGAGGGGGTGGTAAACGAAACAGGTTTGTATTTTTCGAGGGTGAGGGATGGAGAAAGAGGGCTGGGGTGAGAGACGAAGAGCGAAGAGACGAGGCTATGTGATAGCTAAAGTCACCCCCTTATCATTCTCTTACTACTTCAACCCCTCGGCGCCAACATCGTTAAGCCAAGACAAGTTTACCTTCTCCATCGTTTGTCACACTCGACTTCCCACCCTCATTCGTTCATTCATCTCACGTACAGTATCTTCATCATCTTAGTTAGTTGATAATGTGTTTTCTTTTTTTTTTGTCTATGTATGATTTTTTTTTTTTTTTGAGTGACCATTGTTTTTTTTTATTTTTGATTTTCTTGATTTTATTTATTTAACCAAAGCCCGAAAACGAAACAGACGCCCTCGGGTTGGACTTTATCACACCCCCTCCCCAGGGAGTGAGGGTGAGGGGGTGCTGAGAAGAAGAATTCTTCGAGGGAGGTCGAGTGACCCTGTCGTATGTCATTTAGCAACGTGAAGACCCACAAGAAATACCATCGTCTTCGTTCTTCATCCTCATCTTTTTTTTTTTGTTCTCACTACTTCCGGTCCACTCACCCGTGCTCCTATAGATGCGTCACGTAGGGACGAAAAAACGTTACGTGAAACGAGGAAGCGGGGGGGAGGGGGGGAGGGTGCCAAAGTACGTTAACTCAAGCTCGGTGTTACATCGGAATTCGAGCTTGAAAAATGTTCGTGTCGGTCAAACAAACACCCTGTGCTTTGCCCCACGTATAATATTTACGACCCTTCGCCCACGTTTTCACATCCATCTGAACCGAGCTTTTTACAACTCTACGTACGACTATACTCTCCACACGACTGACGATACAGTCGTTAAACCCGGTTAGAGGAGGGAGCGGAGGCGGGGTAGGGAGTTTCACAAAAAGTTTTACAGGAAACTTCGAATAATAATGCTGCTATTTTATTCATACACGAAACTTTTCGTTTCAACCTTTTTAGTCAGGGACGATAAAGTCTACACGTGATACGACGATTTTTTTCATTCGACATTTTCATTGTTACGCATCAATGGGGCGTCATGACAATTACATCATGAATTACAATGTAGAACAAATTTCTTGGTCAAGTAAAAAAAAAGAGTTGTGTATCAACTATGTATGGGACTGGGCATATATAGTCTTTATGAAAACTATGAGAATAGACTATGCATAAACTATACATAGACTGTATAGTTCATGTATCGTTAAAAAAATTATATACAGTCTGTATATAAACTATATACTTAATCATGTAGTTTATATATAGTTAACGATATAGTTAACTATATAGTTAACTCTATAGTCAACTATATAGTTAACCATATAGTTAACTATATAGTTAACTATGTAGTTAACTATATGGTCTATAAATCATTTTTCAATTCGTGTGGGTAGTTCATTTGTATTTTCGTCGGACCATTTTTCAAAAGCGTTACTGGTAAAAAAAAATTCCATTTCCTCGCGAATTTTTCCGTGAGTCCGTCGTGTCGACCTCTTATCGGCAATTTCCTTTGCGGCAAGAACACAGTCGAAAGCTCGAGTCAAATTCGTGACTCTGGTGACCGGGACAACGTGACAAAGCCGAGAGAGAGAGAGTGAGAGAAAGAGAGAGGCCACAGGAAATTCTTTTTGTCGGTGAAAGAAAAACCCGGTTCGCCCATGGTGTGTGTGTGTGAATTTGTGTATGCGAGTGTGTTGCAGAACGTTCTCCGGAGCTCACATTTTTAATGCCCATCCCCCAGGAACTCTTGTCCTCAGTCTTATCCGAAAGCCTCGAGCTTCGCCAACCCCTCATCATATTTTTCTCGTCGTCTCTCACCCATTCCCTTCCTTCCGGCTTTTAATTCCATTCTTCATCCCTCCCCCCACACAGAGAGACACCGCCGACCCGCGGGGATGGCGGTCCGGAGGGAGGACGGTTGGGCTTTGCTCGAAAGCCTTCTTGTTTCTCACAGGCCCGTTATGTTTGGCCCTGATGTCGTGTCGTGTTTTCCACGATCCGTTTCATAATCGTCTTTTCCACGCTTTCTTTCCCGTTCAACCCCGCGTCATCTTTTCGCCATCGCTGTTCGACCGAGCTGTGACGCTGTTTTAATATTCCACCCCCTCGCGCGATCTTGCGAGGCAAACAAAATGACGGGAAGCCACGACCGACAACGTTGACGAAAAAAAGGAAAGACTAAAAAAAAAAAAGATAAGGACATTTTAAAAAAATGGTATCCTCCATCTATCCATCCTCTTGGTGGTCCATCCGGTGGTGGTTTTGATTATTCGTTTATTCTGGGACATAAAAAATGGGACGATGAAAAAGTGATGACCAAACGTGATACGATGGTTTTTTTATGCCACGGGGAATGATCGTGGTGAGAATAAATGTGCAATGTACAGTCGTGGGTGGAATATTTGGAAATCCAATAAAAAAAAAAAACAGATACACGATTCTCATGATTCCTGCACAAAGCTTTTGTTTATTCATTCATTCATTTATTTATTTATTTATTTATTTATTTATTCATTCTTTCATAATTGATTTAAAAAAATAATAATAAATACATTTTTTCTTTATTTCTATTTTATTTTAGTCTTACCACGAAAATTTCAACCCCCTCGACTGTTCGAGTAGATGCGAAAAAAAATTCAACCCTCTCTACACGATGTAGCACACTTGTCACAGCCCGGACGGTTTGATTGTATTGACTTCTCGGTCGCTTTCATCGTCCATCGTGTTCCGTTTCAACCGCGTCGTCTATCTCACGACCACCCCTGTACACACACACACACACACACACACACACAACTGTTACCCTCGACATCCTCGCTTTCACAGCAATTCCCCGAGTTGTTCGATTTCGTCGCTATCAGTGTTTCGCACTTTCTCCAAATTACGAACGACGTTCGTGGTCGCGCCATCGGCGTCGACGAACATCCACGGCGAAGCGAAAGCCTTCGAGTCTCGTAATTCCGAGCTTTCATCCCCCTTCCCCGCTCCTCCAGGTGGCACGTGACTTTTTCCATTTACGCGTCGTTCCAAGTCCGAGTCATTCGGTTTTTCCATGTCCCGATCGTCGTCGAATACTTTTTTTTTTCTTCAATTCGTATTTATCACTCGAAATAACTGAAAATGAACTTTTTCAAGCTTTGCACAATTTTTCTGGGATTCCGCCAGTTTTTTAATTTTCGTAGTCGATGACCAAGTAAAAAAATTATATATAGTCTTATATATATAAACTAAATATAGTCTATACATAAAAAAATAATTTACATATAATTTTTATTACTTGGGAGCTTTTTTTTTTGGTGAAAATGCAATCCTCTCGAATTTTAGTCATCGGCTTCGGTTCATGGGCCGTTAGCACCGTAACCTAAAATCGATTTTCTCGAAGCATCCTCACTCTTTCTTTCTCTCTCTTACACGATCCAATGGACTTGCGGCTCTCTCTGGCCCGGTCTTGCCCGGCTCCTCAAAAGCTCGGCATGCATCGCTGAGGCGAATCCGGATGCGGAGCTTGGCTCTGCTGCGGTACGTCTTCGCGGACCGAAGCAGACCACCGACCAGCCGCGATGGCCCAGTCAGGATGGACCTCGGCCGGCTGTGAATTATCGGTGAACCGAGAGACGCTGCCTCACAACGTTCCCCGACTTCCGGTCTCCGACCGTAGAAGCCGCACCGGTCCGGCCAATTTCCCCAACCGCAGTATTCGACGTACTTCGTGATGTCAATCTTTCGGAGTACTCGGCACTTCATCTTCCAGCCTCCGGCGAAGAGATTTATCCGCAGCTCAATGAATTTCCGTACCAATATTTCAAACGGCGTTGACAACATCGTACAAAGTTTTAAAAGTGTGCTAACCCTCAGAATCGTCGCGTAAAAACAATTGGAAACAATGAAAAAAAAAATTGGATTTTTATCTTCGCGTCCTTATTCTGGCTAAAAAACGCTATATAGACGAAAAGTTCACATGAACAATGTTGTGGGGGATTGAATTCCCTACAAAAAAGTTCCCGACGCCGTTTGTCTGACATCGATGGTTTAGGCGTGAGGAAGGTTCGAAGTTGGACAGTGGTGCTCAACCGCGCGTTCGAAAATTCTGTACGTTCGAAAAATCGGGAGTTCTGAATTTTTCCGGTGGTTCCGAAACATCAGAACGTTTTGCATTTCAATGTCTGACCCGGTTGCGGCGGGGTGAAGGGACCGGGGGATGGTCGGAGATGCGCCACAAGGTGATTGTTGGGGCAACAAAAAGTCGAAACGATTTTCGTGCACTCGAATCCCTCGTGGACCTCTTGAATCGCAAATACATTTTCGTACTCGGAGAATTTCACTGCCCAACCCCCGTTCGACCTGCGAAAACCACCCCCAACCCAAACCCCTTTGCATCCTCGCCTCCAGAAACGACTGGAGCATTCTCGAGGTTTCGTTACTTCAGCGAGAATGCAGTTCTCAGAGTATGTGGGTATGGGTAGGTCCTATACTACCTCTGCTACTTACTCTTCCACTTTCTTCCGACAATTTTATTCCGCCGGAACTCGGTCTCGTAGTTCACTTACGTTTTCCTCTATCGCGAACGTATAATCCCCGCATCTGTGTACCCGGGAAAATGTCGAAAGTTGTATACTCGGGATATCCCCCCTCCCGCCACCTGTACGTGAGATTTTTCGAAGGTAAATGCACTTTTTCTTCGGCCCCGCCGGGGCTAACGGGGCGCAAGAGGCAGAAGAATTGTCGAAGATTTTGGGAAGGGGGTGAATTGTGTCCGGAGACTCTGTCACGACGGTTGCTTGTTATTGAGGAGTTTGCTTTCTTCCGGATTTCCGGTTTCGGTGGATAAATGCTTGAGGCAACTGTACGAGATGATTGGCTCTCTCTCACTCTCTCTTTCTCTCTCTCTCTCTTGCGATTCAACGAATTTAATTTATTCATTTTATTTAATTTATTTTAGTTGAAAAACTATTCTTTTGTATAAATAAATAAATAAATAAATAAATAAATAAGTAAATAAATAAATAAATAAATAAATAAATAAGTTTACTTCGGATACAAGAATAATAATAACAATAATTATAAATAATAATAATAACGATAAATATTGATAAATGATTATGTAAACGAGTTTTTTTTATGTTGTTTTTTTTTTGCGAGAGGGAGGAATAGGAAATAAACGTTCGTTGTGCTCGATAGTTCGAGGGGGTTGGTGCATGGGAAGAGCTCGGTTGTAGAACGGCCGCAATAACGTGGGGGAGGGGGGGGGGTGGATCGATTTTCGATCCCCCTTTAATTATCGGTCGTGCAATTTTGCGCTAGCGTGTTTTCGCGCATATATAGCCGATGCCGCGTCGGAAAAGGAAAGGAACTCCGTGACGGTCGGGCAAAAAAGAGGAGCGAGGGGGACGAAGAAGAAGCTTAACGAGCCAACGCGGAACTAAACGAAGAACGAAAAAAAAAAAAAAAAACAATACAAAACAGCAGCAGCATTGAGGGAGCAAAAGAGCAAGACTGGGAATCCCTATCTCCCGGAATTGTTCTACTTTTCAGATTCACCAACGTTCGTACTTCCCCCTCTCCTCTTCCGGTTTCACGTACTTTTCGTACAATCCGGCCAAAAGGCCAGAGCCCACGGTCTTAATCAATCTCCGGGCGACCCGAGTCTGCACGAGAATCTTTTTTTTTTTTTTTTCTGATTCCTCTCAGTAGCACAGGCTTCACATTCGCAGCAATGACGAGAATACATTGCGAATACTTTGAGAGGAGGGGAATAATCAGATTTGTCGAAACATTGTGGGTCATTTTTTTTTTTTTTTACTTTCTGTTTCTTTGGAAAATTTATTTTCATCGAATCAGAAGATGTCAAAAGTCTGATAAAAGATTTTTTTTTCATTTGCAGAACTAACGAATGAATTGGAAATACTTTCCAAACGACTAATAAAATTTGTCTCATAATTGTGTAATTTTGGTTGCTTTTGTTTCATTTATTTATTTATTTTTATATAAATAAGAAACTCATAAGTAAAAATCTAAAAAAAAAATTGTGATGGCTGTTTGTCGAATTTGTCGAATGCACGGTCACCAGGGTGAACGAGTGTAAATTGAGGTTGTAAATATTTGTAAATTCAGTTGTGCGAATAGTCAACAGGAATTGTCAACGTATTGTGTTTGAAAATAGCATCGTGAAGACGGTGGAAAAATAAATGAAATAAAATAAAAATATGGGAATGCGATGGGAAAAATACGACTCAGCATTTTCAACCCCTCTCCCGTACTTCTCCACCTTTATTTCTCCCTCGTCGTCTGTAGAGCAACGGGGATCTTCACTTACTGGCATACGGATGTGCGGTAACATGCCCCGAGGCAGCGAGCACCGAGGGGACTCGCGGGAACGTGAAATACTCTCACCGATGCTTTCTCGATGCGATGCAACGATGCAACCTTGCTCCACCGGACGATGGAATACACCCCCCCCCTCCCCACTAGCTTGTACAATATATGGGTACTCAGCCACGATATCTCTTCACTCGTTTCTTACTGTGTTTCAGTTTGATCTTTGTTTTCATTATTATTATTATTATTATCATTGAATTATTATTATTTTTTATTTTACAGTCAATGGTGATTTTTAATACAATTTTATTTTGACTTGAGGTCTATAAAATTGTATTAAATATCACAATTAATTATTATTATTATTAATTATGGCCACGAACGATTTTCCTTACTTAGGAATAGTTTTTTAAATTTTTTTAACGGTTGTAGAAAAATCAGAAAATTCTGAAAAAAAATTACGAGTGTTTTTGGAGTCAAACGAAGGTAAGACAAAAATTGTAAACCGAATCGGTGGAACTCGGCGTTTTGATTAGTCTGCTTTGGCGTGGAACGCCCCATGTATATATGAATTACGCTATTTTTTTAAAAAAGCAATAGACCAGCGGAGGAGGGGCGCGGTGCATGAAACCGTATCGGCTTGATGCATCGCACCCGACGTTTCCAACGATTGGACATCACGATGAGAAATGGCCGAATGAGAAATAAAAAAAAAATGGTGAAAGAAAATAAATAAAAAATAACCGGTGCGCGGGTAACGAGAATTGATGAGTCTGGAATGATCGAACGATTAATGTGCGGGAATTTCGATCGTTCGATCTTAAAAAAATGATATTTAAAAAAAAACTTTTGATCGAACGACGATGGAAAAATTTAATTCAACAATTTAATTCAAAATATTTGTTTTATTTTTTTTTTCAAGTTTTGGGACAAAATTTTAACGTAGCTTGACTGCATTGTCGTTGCATGAGCTTTTAAGCCTTTTGCAGTGCTGCAAGTCTTTCTCTTCGTGATGGACGTCTAGAAAAAAAAATTTTAAAAATAAAAATCTGAGTCTATCAATATTCATAACTTTCTGTCGATAACGTTTGCATTTTCGCATCTTATTATTCTCACCCGACCCCCCCACATTTTATCTCGTGATAAAAAAGACGTTTGCTCGTCCCGCACGTATTTCATCATCGCGAAAGCTCACTTTTTATTACAAAAATGAATGCGCGAAGCCAACGTTAAAAAAAAAAAAATAAGACGAAAAAAAAAAATTCAATTGTTACGAATCGACGAGACTCACTCGTGGATGAAAATTATGATCGACGATGCAAGAGCAATCGTTTTGAATAATCGATACTCCAATTCGTTGGTTCAAAATAGATTGCACCAAAAAGAAAAAAGAAATCAATCAAAAAATAATAATAATAATATTAAAGAATCGCTCGTTTGGAAAAACGGCGTTTGGATAAAAAAAAACAAAAAAAAAAATGTTTGTAGGTACACAAGTCGGGAACTGGACGGGACAGCACGAGGAATAATTGGCAATCAATCTTCGAGTGGGGAGATGAGCAAACGCGTTCGATAACCGTCGCTGTGTTCGAACCCGCGGCGACACAATTTGGATTAGAGGACACGGGGGGGAGGAGTCGTTAGGCGGGAGCACGGGGCTTGCAGCGTGCAGCTTGCAGCTTGCAGCTTGCGCACGCCATCAACCTCAACCGCATCTCACGTACCGGACCCTGTAACTGCGAGCCATAACGATATCCGAGCTGTCGTGAATGTCAAAATTCTGAAAAATATTGCAACCCCCACCCCCCTTTCCGCCGGACGACGAAAGATTTATTTGTCGGAGCTTGCGAGAGCTTTTTTCCACAATATGGATATTAAAAAAGTGGCCAAGCGCGCGGAGGATTCCGTACTATATTTTTCACTCTCCTCCCGCGACTCGCAACACACTTGGCCATCTACCGGACGTAAATCGCATTATCGCAGTCGATCGTCAAATAAAATGATAAGTCTGTCGAATTAATTTCCAGAAATCTACGAGACACAGGACTTTCGTTATAATTTCCTGGCAAACTTCAAGCAAGACTTTACTTTCTCCAATTTTTTCAAAAATGTCGGTCCCACAGTTTCGGAAATAACGGGGGGAGGGTGAAATGAGCTTTTTTTAATCACATTTTTCGGAATATCTTCTTAACGGTGATGTCTAAAATTATGAAAAAAATATTTTTGTATTCCACATGACAAGCCCTTTCAAACGATACCCCACATCATACATAAATTATGAAAAAAAAAAAGATTTCGACTACCTAATTCGCCCCCCTCTTAAATTTTTGGATGAATATTTTCGAGTATCAACTCGTGGGAAATATGTGGGTTGATAATATGGCATTACTGTGCTAAATTACGAGTTTTCACGTTGCACCCTTTCAATTTTTCCTTCACAGGAAACCCTAGGGATGAACTTTATTCGTTCCTGTTACTGTTTGGCCCTGTGTGAGTGTGTGTTTGGAGTTGTTTGGTGTATCATTGGAAGGAGAGTCGGTGATTGACAATGGCGTTGGGTGGGACCAGGAGAGAGAGAGAGAGAGAGAGAGAGAGAGAGAGAGAGAGAGAGAGAAGCGTGAGATAAACAGCAATGGAAGCTGAGAGGGGAAGGTGTCTCGGATGTACCTGTCAGTGGTACAGCTCGGAGATGGGTCAGTCATTAGGGTGGAGGTACGAGCCGGGGGTTGGATAATCCGTGTTACGGCATAACAGTATCGTGGCGGATACACGGACACACAACAGAGTTGCCCGGAGACCCGGGTACCCATGGATTAGGGCGTTAATTCTACGTTCGCTGTAACCCCCCCCCCCCCCTCCCTCCACGTCGAACGCGCTGGATTGTTCGGGACCTTCGCGAGATCCTCTTATCCCATATCGGATAATGGGTGTCCTTGTGCACTGAGCATCGCGAACGACTATATAGCGTGTCGACGTTTTCGTTTTTTTTTTTATCAATATCTTTTTCTTCCCCCTTCATTTGTTTTTTTCCAATGACTGGTGGATATGGAAGTCCTGGAGAGTCCTGGATCACTCGAATTTCATATTTTCATTATTTTATTGCATTTTATTTGCTTGGTGATATTTTTATTATTATTTTACTATTTTATTATTTATTAATGTTACAAATTGATTATTATTATTATTATTATTGTTTTTTTTTTGTTATGAAAATGCTGATTATAAACTCAAATTGTAGAACTGCAACTTTGTCGTTATTATTATTATTATTATTATTATTATTATTATTATCGCTTTTATTATTATTATTACTTTGGCGTACTTTTGGCTGGGATTGTATTTATCATATGGTACATCCATTAATCCCGAATTATTAAATATCGCGGCCGGGGAACTTTGTTTCGTGATCCACGAAAATTGTCGGTCTGACTTTCGTGTGTGTGTGTGTGTGTTTGTGTGACGTCGCTGAAACTGCGAACTCGCGGAATTTTCGAAAATTTCCACGCGACTATGAAACCCGAGCTTTTGGAATTCAACGCTGGCTTTGGGTGTTCTCGAGACTTCGCTCCTCGAGATTCTCTTTGGATTATTCGAGCTCGCAGCAGCCTCGACGTTGTTCTTAATTCACCGATTCCATCCTCGTGGATTAGCTCGAGTGCTCTTCCGTATCGCGAGACGGGCTCTTTGTCAAACTGATATCGTTTTAATTATGTATCTCGCAGTTACGGATAGGAATTTTTAATCGGCCGTACGATGATTACGTTAATTCACGATTAAACATTTAGATTTCACTGACGAATCAAAGAATCGATGTACATTTTTTTTTAATTAGCAGCTTTATCTCTTTGAAATAAAATTTTTAAAAAAACGTTTAATGAATCTTTCGGGGACAGATAGTGGAAAATGTGTCGATAATTGATCATACGCGATGACATTGATCTGTTCATTCGATAAACCACATCTGCGAATGTCGAATCGCGAAATTAAAAAATTATCGTTTTTTTTTTTTTTTTGTCATTCCGTCCGTTGTTTCGTAATTTCACGTAACGTGATTAATTAAAGAGACACGATGGGTTATCGGGGGGGCTTCGAACGATTAATTTCTTTCGTTTCGTTCGAAACGAACGAAATTATCGGAAATTCGATTATAACGCGCATTAACGATGAATCATGTTCTCTCGTTGCTTCTGCACCGAAAAAATTCACCACTCTCGACCGAAAAATCGATATATTCCAAAGCTCCCCGATGCTCGAGACGACCATCAACGGTATTTTTTATTTTTTCGTCACTATTATTTTTTTTACAATCGCTGAAACAGACGTGAACGATGATATACGTTTCGACATTTTTCAAAACACAAAATCGTAACTAACGAACGGTTGAAGAATCGCAGGTGGACCGGTTCTCGATATATTCGCTTTTTTTCCATCGACACCCAAACTCGTGATAAGAACCTGGCAAAGAGGAGAAGGTCGGAGAGGGGGAGGGGAGGAAAGACGGAAAGTAAGGCCGAAGCAATTTGGTCGGCCAGCGATCCGCGAAAGAGGGATCCGTTCGTTCGACAAAGAGACAAACCATATATATATATATACATACACATATATATTCACGTAAAATGGAACGATGGAAGGATCTTGGATGAAAAGAAATAAGGGAATCGAGAGTGGTTGGAGGGTGGGGGGTCGGATAGCCGTGTCTTCGTTACGTATAAGACGCGAAAGACGAAGGAGTTGGGGAGGAGACGGTTTCGAAGCTGTGAGACACGACAGCGGGAGCCAGACTGGCTGGTGGGGGCGGTTCGGGGAGGTCACGAGCAACCGAGATCTCCACCCTTCCTCTCTCACTTCTTCCCCCCTCCCTTCTCTTTTCCCTTCCCCGCGTCGATCTTTCTGCCAGCCAATTGTCTCGATATTAAACTGCGGAGGAACCAACTTCCAAACCATCCCCCACCCACCCTCGCTGCGCTTTTTGCCGCCGCCCCCCGTCGAGCCAACGTAATTTACCTTCGACATCGACCTCCTCACGATGTACGACCTTTGGATGCATTTTTTTTTCTTCGTTTTTTCGAACCAGTCACAGTCTTTTTGGTTTTTTCACACACACACTCACCCCCTTTCGGGGGTTTGCTTGTGTGGCACAAAGTTTTCTCACTGTGGTGAATAAGCATCGAAATGAGTCTTGTAAGTCGAGCTTTGAAGGATGTACGAGATCTGGATGATGATATATATATATATATTTTTTTTTATTAAAGGAGACACCATTTATTTGTTTTTTACTGCCCTCCCCCTTCACTAGAAGGGTGTTTTATACGCATTGCACAAAGTTTTCATCACGATGGTGAACAAACATCGAAATAAAACTTGTAAATCGATCATGACACGACCTCTGTATGATATTTATATTTTTTTTTTTTTAACGAGACACCATTTATTTATTTTATATTCTATACTTCTCAGATTTGATAAATGCATGGCACAAAGTTTTCTCACGATGATAAGAAAACATGGAAATAAGACTTGTCGACGTTTTTCAGGATATACGAATTCTAGATAATATTCTTTTTTATTTTCAAGCAAGCCACAATATTTTTTTGTTTTATAATCCCTCGAAAATGCAACAACGAAATAAGATTTGGCACGGATGTCTTATTGTCGGGAGAATCGTTCGAAGGGTCGAACCGGAGAAAATTTCTGTGTAAAGGAATGTGGGAGGTAACGCGAGGAGGGGGAGGGGGAGGGGGGCGAGGGGAAGGCAATGAGATAGCCTCATGGACGACGTTTACATTTGGATCGTGTACATTCTCCGGGTATACGCTTTCCTACCGACCGAGAAAACCTTTCCCGCAAACAGAACCCACCCTTCGATTGCAACCCCCCCGAACCCCTTCCATCCCCCTTCGCCGGTCGTCGTTACCGGAGAGATACGGACCCAGTAGTGGAGGTTCGGGGATTCAACGTCCGACCACTTTCGGCAGAAGGAAAATGAGGGTGCACGTGCTATCGGGCAAGGCAAAGAGGGGGTGGCGGGGGGGGCGAAAAGGGGAGCAACGAGAACCACGATGAATGGAAAAAAAGGGGGGGATAACGTGGAAACGCAGGATTGCGAGTATCGGAGAGGAGAGTGAAAGATCGTGGAAGAGAAGCCATTAGGGGAGGAAGTCGAACGCAGTCGGAAGTTAACGAAATGGCGAATTTCGGATTAAAGTTCGACGGAATTATCGAATAAAAATAAATGAAAATAAATAAAATAAAAAAACAAAATAATAAAACGTGATCATCGAGAAAGAAAATTAATATGAAATTTTCAAAAGTGTGACAAGAATTGCAGATAAAAATTCTACGGAAATATAATTAAGAAAAAACAATAATTGATCAACGAGAATGGAAAAGAATATTTTTAAAAAATATTAAATCGGTATAAAAAAAATGTAGTACGACGAGAAAAGTAAAGAAAAAAAATGATAGAGACGCAATCCTGGTTCGGATAAAGTGTGATAAAAGTTTTGAAGCCAAGGATGAATGAAGTTACGATACAATCGCGAAACTGTCAACGACTCTGTTTTATCGTGCTTGTTGTTTTATTTTATTTTTATTTATTTTTTCGGAAATTTTTTTTTTGTCACGCGATATGAGCACGACTGCGGACCGGTATGCGGCAGGGAGAGGGTGGCAACACTCGGCTGGGTCGCCAAGGGTAGATTTGTCGCTCTCTCGTTATTTCGTCTCGGAAGTGCAAAAATGCACTTCACCCCCCCGACTCGCGAGCGTGTGCGCGTTCGGTCGATGCTCCCGTTGGCCATGTTTATTTTTATTTTTTATTTTCATTCTTCTCACTGTCACCCATCTCAATCCCGTTTCACACCGACTCCTCGACGTTTTACCACCATTACTTCCGGCTCGAGACTCGGCTTTTTCATCGTTCCCATTCTCAATCGTCTCGAGGTCTAAAAAAAAAAAAATATCCTCCGAAATATCTCTTTAAAAAAAACAACAAATGAGACAACAAAATCGTTTCCGAAGTACATCGCTAAAGAAGAAAAACCTAAAGGAAAGAACTAACAAAAATATTGTCCATAATGTCCCCAAAACAAAAAAAAGAACTAGAAAAAAAATATTCTCTCAATTAATCGTTAAAAAAAAATAAACAAAATAAGGAAAATTCTTTGAAATATCCCTCAAAAAAACTAAAAAGAATATTCTCGCAATATCTCTAAGCTAAAAAAAACCTAAGAAACTTAAAAAAAAAAAAATTCCGAAATGAGAAATAAATTCCTAACCTCTAAAAAAAAAAAAATCTAAAGAAACGAAACGATGCAGTTGCGTAGTTCGAGCAGCTGACGTCGCTGTGCAACGAACCAACCCACATAATAAAGAATTCAACTCCAACAGAGTGAATCAACTCCGCCACGGCCCGATACCTTCGTTCGAGATTGGCCAACGGGAATTACCGCGATGGCGCTCGTTCCATAATTCCGGAAGTACAACACACATATATATATATATACATACACACGATCCGCGAAGTAACGAGGTTATTATACACTGCCAATGCAAACAAAACGTAAATGCATTCCGGATGTGCGTTATACATTATTCTTTCGTTGTTCAACATTGGCCGTCTTTTTAATTCGCTTCTGCACTTCTGCCCCCACCTTCCATCTTCGTTACTTCGCTCCCAACATTTTTCTTCTTTTTTGAATGGTAAACCACCCTCTCCCCCCACGAACCATCCCTGAAGACTTCCGGATGGTTCTTACTTGACAGCCCGAAGGTATTAAAGTTCTTGGAAAAAATCGTCCGGTGATCCGGAGGCTCTTCCAGGTTCGCCCCACCAAATGATAAAACTACCCCCAACCCCCCGCACCCCATAGTCGAGTGCGCAAGCTCGATGATCGCTTGCTTCCGTCGACTCGCGTTTTGAAAAATTGCCTTCAACCAAATTGCAAAACATCGCGTTTTCCTCGAACCACCCCCGCCCCCTCCCCTCGCTCCCGTAGACGTGGCCCATTGTTCATACGACTTCCGAGGCTGTGAGGCTGAAGCGCGTGTACCACGTGATGTATCCATCATCGTGTCGACCGTGTTACAACGTTCCAACGCAAAACGAATGAGATCCCGTCGAGACCCGACTTTATCACGAATTACCCGTATTGCACTTTGACAGTTTTTCCTCCCCTATTCCGTTATATTATTTTTAAAAAAAATTTTTTCAGGGTTCACGAAAAAACCATCATTTTGATTAACTTCGCTCGGGTAAGAGAGAGAGAGAGAAAGCAGTTCATCTGAATCCAAATGAAATTTTTTTGTCGCTATATTCAATTTATCCGGCGAAATTACATTTCGCGAGGCTCGGTCGGTCACGAATTCATTTCAATATCTCCTCTGTCTTCGTGGTTGGAGGGAGCATCTTGGTTATCGTTTTCCAGGGTTCTTTATTATTCTTGGGATGGTGCTCTGCTGTCTGGGTCCTTGCATTTGTCAGTGAATGTGATATTTGGGTTGGTTTTATAGGTTAGGAGTCGAAATTCAGAATTATTTCAGAATTGTGACTCTTGGAAGCATTTCTCCTTTCTGAATTTCGACCTCTTATCAACGACGTGTCTTAGAATGGATCAACGAAGAATCATTGGACCTCCGATGACCTCGGATGACGTCACATTTGTTCCTTTTGACCCCCCCAAACCCCAGGACCAATCCAAGAATCGTGAAACGTGAGCGATTACCAGATAAATCACATAATGCCTTCTCAAACGATAAGAAACGACGATGCACCCTCGCAGCAGTTGAGTTATTGTTCTTCAACCTTCTTTTCGCTTCTTCATCGACGTCCCTTCGATGGCTGATCCAAGCGATCCTCATTGTTCCCGATCATGATCGAAGTTGGACCGGAAAGAAAAACGAAGGCAATGGAGATTAGACAATTGGCCACTGTTGAACGAACAACAGGAATGACAATGTCAGAAGGTGGAACGGTCTCTCGCGGTCCAGTCAAATCGATTTGCGGTCGTTCGAGGGGGGGCTCGGACCCGGAGCATAGGGGTGCAAGCAACGACGGTTGATTCGACGTTATGTGGGACAATGGAGGTTCGACCGGAGATTACCGGAAGGTTCGCACGACCGCCGAGAATTTTGGCCACTAGCTGGTCCTCGCTACTTCACTTTCCACCCTCTTGTCGTCCTCCTCGCTCCACGGCTTGGGCAACCTTTTGACCCGTTCCTTCCTCTCGCGTTTCCCCCAAATTAGTGACGAACCCGTACCGAGTTTAAATTCAACCGTACTCCAGTCCGGATTTCAACCGAAATTCGAAACAATGCCGACAATCTCATTTTCCACTTCTGTACATTTTTACTTTCTGGGGTTTTCGGTTTTTATTCATTTTTTTCCAGGCATGAAAGTCGAATTAGCGATCGATGAACGTCGTCAATTGCTTGTGGGCAGTTGTGGCCCTACGAATTGACAAATCCAACTTTGGTGAAATAAAAAATTGTCAATAAGATAAACGATGATAAACATTTTTGTTTTAAATGTTTCTAAAAATAGTTTTGGCCTCAGTGAGGCCCGAGTGAGCTTTGGAATGTGCTGAAGTGTATTGCTGCGTGCCCCATGAAATATACACGTGACAGCCGCAACATGGTTTTCACCCCCGACCGAGCAAACGAAGCCACAGTAAAAAAAAAAAAGAAAAAAAAGAAGGAAAACTAAAGGGAAAATAAAGAGGAGTTTGGGGAGAACAAGAACTTTGAAACGTTTTTCGTGATGCCCGCGGTGCGCCTATGAGCATCAACTTTAATCAGTTTTAAATCGAGTTTAAAAGTTTTGGCGCGAGGCGTCCTTCCCCGTTGGATGGTGGGAAGGGGTTGGGGTTGGAGACGGGTGGTAGACGATTGGGGTTGGTGCTTGTTCCGGGGCAGCCCACTGGCCCATCTCACCTTGGCATCGTTTTATCGCCATGTCCCTTCGTTCTCAAAGTGTTTCTTTCACTCTCTCGTTATCTCTTTATCTGACACTTGACTCTGTCCTTCAGCATCAGTTGTGCATCTCAACCATTCATGATAAACATGTTCCAATTCACAATCAGTCGACTCGATGCTAATAATTTTCTTTTCTTCGTTTCTCGTTTCTTTTTCTTTTATTTGTTAAATATTTCATTATGAGGTCTTCAGCCTTATCAGAGGACTTTGAAACAACGACAAACAATGTTGATCCGTTGTGTCAGGTTCTGTTCAGGGTCTGATATCGTTTCGTACACGATCCTGAACACGACCCGAATTCAGTTCGTAATTAAATTTCTGTTCGGAAGGGTGTACAGTGTTAATCGCGGGTTACCGAGGGAGGAGGGGGTGGGGGGAGGAAAAGGAAGTGGGAGAAGGGCCAGAGAATCGATCGGATACGGTTGGAAACTACGGTAGGGCGGACGATTAGTTCGATACGTTTTACGGT
Organism: Diplazon laetatorius; assembly: GCA_963662125.1. Lineage (NCBI taxonomy): Eukaryota > Metazoa > Arthropoda > Insecta > Hymenoptera > Ichneumonidae > Diplazon > Diplazon laetatorius. The sequence continues at coordinate 1,699,650 of OY759162.1, read as the reverse complement.
AGATACCCAACCGGAATTGCCAATATGTCGAGGGGCGGAGAGACGGGGGGGTGGAAGAGGGTAAAGGGGGTTAAGCCAGTAGCGCGGTCGAAGGCCTGTAACGAGCCTCGGGGTATCGCGTTCTCGTTCAACGGGGACTTTGCGGTAACTCGCGACCGGACGGAAAGTCGCTTCTCATGAAAATTTATCGTTCCCCTCATCCCTTAACCCACCCACAGTGTCCCCTTCCCGCGCTTCCCTCACAACCGGAACATCGCGAAAGTAGCGATTTTTGACCGTAACCCACCCCCCCCCCCCACCCCCCGGTTTGACTTACACGTCTCGAACGATCGTAAATCAAGGACCTACGGAAAACGCCTCCACAGTTGTACTAATTACAGTTGCGAAGCCTCGCGGACATAAACCAGTCATAAACCGGACAATCTCAACCATCTCGAGGGTCGTTAACCATTCAATTATTCAACACAATAGCCACGGATACGGAAATATATATATATATAACTATTTTTTATTTAATTTTTATTCTGGATGGGTAATTCAGAAGGCCGTTAGTCTCGCTGAGGGTTGAATATTTTTTTTTACCTTCCTGAGGTTCTTTCTTTGAAGCAAGACTTCATATGGCCGAAATAAAATAGAAGTCTGCTTGATCAACTGGCTGAAAGTTTGGTTTTTTTTTTAAACTCCAGATCGTAGAAATCGATTGGACAGAAATAATTATAAAAAACAATAGCCACGACGAGGAAGACAGTCGAAACTGTCTTCAGTACCAGTCACAAGTCATGTATATACATATACGACGTAGGTAGGCGGGTTATCTGGCCGTTTTTAGCGACAAACCCACGCGAGCAATGTCAATAAAGTATTTCTTGTCCACGACGTCAGCAGGCCGCGAAACCATTTACCCCCCTTATATATATATCTGTCGTATCGCGTACACTTTTCCTCTCGGTCGTTCCTCCATCTCTCTCTCTCTCTCTCTCTCTTCCGGCTCGTCCTCTCACGAGCTTTATCCACACTCAACCGTACACAGAGTCGTTTTGCAGGCACTCGCCCCCGACCCTTATGCTCTCAAACACTAACTCTCTCTCTCACAGACACACACACACACTCACACACGAGTCTCGTCATTCCCGCCATCCGGGTCGACCGTGGTCCTCTCTCACGGCAGTCCGGGTCGTCCACACACCCACGACCTTCCTGTTCCCCCCCACCCCCCACACACACAAACCCCGCAGACTCAATCGTACATCATTTTATCATCCACACATGGCAACACACAGTCACACAGACGTCCGCTGTCGCCTACACGAAACATAGCAAATGCTCGCGAGCGCTCGCTATCTGGTTGTAGGCGAGGGAGCAAGCAAACGGGGACTGCGGGACACAATCGTAGATCGTTTTATCATCCCTGGCACACGGTTGGAGATTCGTACACGGGCCACGAGATTTTCGAGCTACTGTTCGCCAGTCCACCCTCTCTCTCTATTTCTCTCTATCTCTATCTGCACAACACTGGTGCTATATACCGGGTGGCAAAACGACGAGGAAACCTACACGCGTTGACCCAAAACTCTTGCGACGTTTACGTGGCACGAATACTCTCTCGTTAAAACGTGCACAACACACGGACACACAGTTACGTGAATGTGTAACGTTGTGCAAGGAGAGGGGCTTTGTGAATGTGGTTTTTAATGGTGTTCGCTGGTGTGGAGATTGAAGACCTTCTGGGATTTACGTTTGTGTACACACGTCGTGTAATGAGCTTGTGCATGAAGATTTTCGTTGGTTATAGTGGAAAGTTTGGGTGTACAGTAGAGTGTTGATTGTGGAACGAAGTGACGGGACCGAGTGGGCGTGGGTGGCGCGCGAGTGGAGAGTCACGCGGTCGCTGATTGGCCGCGCGCTGGGTGACGCTATCGCTGAGTGGCTGCGCGCTGGGTGACGCTATCGCTGATTGGCTACGCGGAGGCGCTTCGCCCACCGCGCGGCGCGTCCATCTACAGGGTGGCGCGCAATCGAGGACGTAGTGTAGACGTTTGAAGTCCGCTTTGACGGGATCCTACTTCGTGCATAGACGAAACTCCGACGGTCAATTCGGACTGGTGGTCGACGTTCACATAGCCTCAGTGAATTCCTCGACGGATTCACGTGAATGTACGGTAATTGGCATTGTTGGAAAATCTTATTAAACGATTTTGAATTCGTAACGAGTCTTTGTCTGTTGGAAATATTCGTGGGAAAAATTTTCCGGAACGAACGAGCTCGAGAGATGGTTATGGGAAAACGTGTTTTGAGAAAATTTGGTTGTTCATGGATTTCCAATGTAATCTCGCGTTATGGCGAATGTGGAAAATCACCGGGATGCGAGACGATGCGAGCTCTGGCATCGCAGGATCGTCGGAACTTCGGTATACTGCAATGCGAGTGGAAAATAAACGTGTCGTGAACGGAGGAATTTGTTATCACGGGAGAATCGAAGCGAATTTCATCCCAATAAACGAAAAAGGATGAAGAATCTTTGGATAATTTATTTTTCTTTCGAATAAGTTTTTCGTTGTGTAAAATTTATTTTTACGAATGATTTGGTTCTATCTTAATTTTAATTTGACACGAAGGACGTGGGTTGATTAATTTTCGTCGACGATATTTCGTCACTTTTAGAGTTTTGTACGTTTAAATTAAAAAATGAAACCCTTATAGAACTCAATCACTGATCATAAAAACCTACAGGGTCACTTTCCGTTGACCCAAAATCTTAATCGCACTTGTTCGCCCTTTATTGACTCACTTCAGGATCGTTCTTGCTGCGACTTGCCATCTCGGTGTCTCGGTGGGTTCGCATTGGGGGTGAAATTTCAACGGCTGTCAACGATGTCGCGAAACATCCGACGGTGATTCATGGGAACCGGGCGGGGGGGGGGGAGGAGAGGATGAGAAAAAAGGTGGAAAGGGTTGAAGAGTTCGACGGGAACGAAGGTAACGTCAGAGTCGTCGGACGAAAGCGACGACAAAAATGAAATACAAGAACCAGAAGCAAGACGAAGTACCGTGAGCCGAACGATCGGTGAAAATAAAAAAAACAAACAACAACGACAACAAAAAATATAAAAAAAAAAGGAACAATGGTTCGAACGAGAAGCGACGTCACCCTTTCCCCGTTCGTTTCTCGCACGTGCAACGTGTGACGCGATAACGGATTTCTACGTCAGTCGAGAGAGCACACGAGAAAGAGAGAGACAGTAAGCAGATAGCCGTGTGTGAGAGAGAAAAAGAGAGAGAGAGAGAGTGGAAGCAACGAGGATGGGTATCAGCAAACACGTTTGGAACAGAAAGTGCTTGCGCGTAAGCGTAAACAGCGACAGCTATCTCGAAGCCAACGACGTTTCGTACGTGGTTCACGACTGTCACGGAACATCGCGATGGACCGTTCCGGCAGCCAGATGACGCGACAGAATAGTCGGGAACAGGTGACGGAAGAATGAAGATCGTGGAATACTTTTTTTATTTTTTTTTTTGTTTCGTGTCACTGAAATATTAATCCCCGACTGTTTGAATTGAAATATATATTTACCATCGAGGGTAGTTATTGTGAAACAAGCTTTAAAGCTCATGTGCTGGCTTTTTTGCTTTTTAAAAAGTTAGCGAATTTTTATTTAACAAAAATCATTGAAAACTTACGAAAAAAATTATTGTTAATTTAAAAAAATTATTATTGTGGAAAAAAGAAATATTTTCAGTTCAAGTGACCTTGATATTATGTATCGCACTCCCTTTTCATTCCCGGAAATTTTGTTTGCCAGGAAAAAAAATTGGCAACTAGATAAAAAAAATTGTTTGCGTGTTAATGAAAGGCAAAATCGAATTCGCAAAAGCGGAACCTCTAATTATTGTCCGATCGGGGTCAAATTTTGGCAGACGTCTACCGATAGCAACTACTTCAAACGTAGAAGTTGCCGTCAGTAAAAAATAAAAAACCTTGCTTTTATTTAACACGCTTTGATACAAATCATACATCAGAATCCATTGACCTTATGCATGAAAGAAAAAAAAAAGCCAACTGAAATGGAGGACGGGTCATTGTCCCCTGATGGTCTTCAGAGGCCGAAGGAACGGAAGGGTGGTCGAGGATCAACGTTTTTGATCAGCTTAATGCTCCCACCGATCACGCGATAATTTGTTTTTTTTTCCTTCTTAGAACCGCGAGGCTCGTCGCGGTCTCTCTTCGTGTTTGGGGTTTTGTGATATTTTAATCGGTGGGTTAGATATTGAGATCATCGATAAAAGGGTGGGGACACGGTGGGGCAAGAGTCGAAGACCCCGAGGGTTGATGTCCTGGTTATCGCATGCACAATCATAGCCTGGGGAAGAAGGAGAGGGACAAGAGCTTGCGTGCTTTCCATCGCTCTCTCTCTCTCTCTCTTGTGGCATTCATTGCGTGTTTCACCTGGCACGTGTGCAGGTGTAGTCGGCGGTTGATGAGCTTTCCCCCGGGGGGGAGGAGCAGCTCGCTGGCTCACAATCGCTTATCGACTCGTGTGTGCGAAGTAACCACCTGGGAATGCAACCCAACATGTGGACTAACTATTCGTCCGCCAAACCCGCTCCGAGGATATAATCAGGGAGTGTGTACCGGCCTCAAGGTGACCTGAATGGATGATCATTGAGATCCGACCGAAAGTAACACCGGCCAATGATCGCTCGGCCAACGATATAACATCCCACGAAATGGCATTGTTAGCACTTGTGATCGGTTCAGGTGGTCCCAAATTTATGTAAATACAGATATATGTAGATACACGTAAATATATATGAAATTCCATGTATAAACTACGTACAATGTGGTCCACTCAAGTATATATATATATTAGACTGTATAAAAAAAAAACAATTAAATTTTTTTAATTGAACTCGAACTGGAAAAAAAATTTTAAAAATCCTCCCGAAGACCAAACTCAAAAATATATATTTTTTAAGGTCTACTCGTTGACTTTAGAGACCTCTGGAGGTGAGAAAAAAAGTAAATTGTTTGTTTGACAACGTATGATATACATATAGATATATCGATCTCTATGAGACATTTTTTTTTTTATTCATTGAGTTTACACGTAAAATTATATAGGTCATTTATATATTATGTATCACGATTTCGCTGATGAATTATACGTTTCACGAATCCACCCCCCTGCCCCCTCGTGTGAATATTAATCACGTGAAAATGTCGAACCGGCATTTTCGCAGCAAACGCCGAACTTCACATCGAACCCCCCAACAAACTCGTGTGGACCACGTATTTCGAAACACACGAAACTCGACGAGATATATATTCTTCGTTCGTAAAATGCACGAGTCGCGTAAAATCGCGATGGTAATCACTGTGAAAACGTTTCGAAGAGGTGAAACCCGGGGAATCCGGGAGCTCGCCCGAAGCGCTCATGAAATACCGAAATTCTTCAACGTTGAAACACCGGATCGGAAAATTGTTGCTTTTGTTGATGGTCGCCCGTGATGACGTAAAATAAAAACAATAATAATAATAATAATAATAATAACAATAACAATAAAACAGAACGATTTGATACGGATAAACAAAAACGAATAAAATGGAAAAGAAAAAATATTGAAAAAATAAAAAAAAAGATAACTCGTGATTGCATCGAGTGAAAGAGAGAAAGTGTGGATGAAAAAAAAAGCTCGAACGTGGCGAGTGGTAGCATTGAAATAAAATGTTATCGAAGGGTTGGGGAGAAAAAAAAATTTGCGTCCGGTAGTGCAGATTGCGTACGTTCGAAAAAAACAAACAAAAAAAAAATCCAAAACAAAAAAAGAACAAACTGAAAAAAGCACACACGCATGCCTGGTCGCTCTACTGGGAGGGAAGGGGAGGGGGTCGTGACCCGTGATGGGGTAATTATCCATGACGGAAATTTTTTTTTTTTTGCTTTTGCGAACGAGATTTCCCGGCGAGCCAGCTGTACGATCGAAGAACCGTCGATTCGTTCGAGCAAGGCAATTGTCACGACGGTGGTGGGTGTGCAACGTCTATGTGTATGTACACATGTGTGTGTGTGTGTGTGTGTGGGTGGAGCTGTAGGATGCAGCAGGCTGTGCTACGTAGTATCGACATTGCGAAGCGGTCTACTCGCGTTGAATATTTATGCATCGTGTTGTATTGAATTATTGTCGATGCGAGTACTTCGTGGGACTTTTCTTTTTTCTTTTTTTTTTTGGTTTTTTTATCTACAGGAATGGTGTACGGTTGAGAAAACTGGGAAATCGTTGTGAAACGATGGGAAAAGTTGTTTTTTTTTTGTTTAATTTTGTATCGAAGGGTTAATCTGGTTGATGTAACGCAAAGGGCTATTTTTATAATTGAATAATTTGTTTGCTTCAGAAAAAACGAGAAAAAAATTGTCTCAGAATTGAAAAATCTGCGTTCTTGGAGATAATAAAATATGTAATTTTCATACCGTCGCTGTAACGTCTTAGGATCACAGTGTGCACATTTTTCGGTCTATTTTTTATTCACAGTCGACTCGAGCAATTTCGTTGCACTCTTTTCTTTTGATTTTTATTTTTTTTATTTTTTTTTTCTTTCGGTTTTCCGAGATAATTGGATGAACCTGTGGCTGTGGCGTAATTGAAGTTGAAGAGTTGCTCTTTAAAAGGATATTCCACGAGGCCGCGGTGGCTTTAATCCACGAGAATGAGAGTCTAAGTAGATTCGAGCGTCTGGAACGTCAGAAGCTTTCGTTTCGTCGTCGTCGTCGTCCTCCCCCCTCACCGACTGGGCGCGGGCTCGAGATTAAAATTTCCGGGCTGTGAAACGAGCATCACCATTGGCCGATTCGCCGTGGTACCCGCGAAAAAAAAGCCTTTGGCACGTTTTCACATTCATCGAGATTTTTTTTGTTTTTTTTTTTTTTTTTTCGGGTCCCTCAGACGTTATGATCCAAGATCTGGCAATTTTTCAAACCCCTCCCCGCGAATTGTGTATCAGAGCCAAAAAAAAAAAAAAATGGCCAATTTAATTAAACTTAAAAAATAAAAACAGAATAATTGAAAAAAAAAACGCACGTAGACAAAATAATCACGAAGCCAATTAAAAATATGACAATTGCCCGAAGGCGAAACACTTTGACGTGTCAATTAAATTGAAACGACTCAAATACAATATTCATTATTATTCGCATCGAAAATAATATTCGTCAGAATTAATAATATAACGATAATTAATTAATTAAAATAATGCGAAATTAATAATATCGATTAAACTGGAAAATTGAAAATTAAAAATGCAGCACACAAAATTATCACCAAGTCAATTAATCGAAAATTGCCCGAAGACGAAACATTTCAACGTATCAATTTGAATGCAATAAATTCAATTACAATATTTTTAATTATTCGCATCGAAAATAATATTCGACAGAATTAATGTAATCTAATGATGAGTAATTAATTTAAATATGAAAAAAAAATTGATAATAATTCATTGGACGAATGTCGATGATGAAGAATTTTTACCCCAGAGGGTAAGATAATTGAATTTCATGGAGTCCATATGCTCGTTGACGAATGATATACAGTCGATCGTGTGAAACTGATGGAGTTTCTTTATTCGTCCTAGTCGGGCACACTCGGTTATCGGTTCGGAATATTGATTGCTCGAATATCTCAAGAGGGGATGCCAGCCGTCGAGACACCCCCGAATCCATCCCCCACCCCCTGCCATTCCGACGAATTCTTGGGATGTCAGAACTATTGACATTCTTGGGATGTCGTGGGAACCACGTGTGCCTCTCCAAGTCCCTCTCTCCATTGACGATGATCTTAGACATCCAACATCCCCACCCCCCACCCCCTCCTTCCCTCAACAAATCTTTGCAATTGTGTTTTCCAGCACCAAAAATATTTTTCAAATAATGTCGACGACATTAATTTTTATCAAAACAATCCAAAATAATTTAATCAAAAGAATTCGACAATATTAATTATTCCATGATAATTGATTACGGTTATTCGGTTGAAAAAAAAGTATTCAAAGTACATTATCATCGAACAAATGAAATGCTCATGCCTGCTCCCATTGACTCACTCCAACAAAAACATTTTCTTCATCTTACGCCATTTTTGTCTTTATTCAACGAAATGAAAACAAAAAGAGAAAAAAAAAATCACCACCTTGTATTCCGCAGGAAAATACTTCGAGAATGTAAATATGCAACTGGGAAACCTATTTTCACAACGGCAGAAAAAAAAACCCAAAGAAAACTATCACTCTCTCTCAAAAAAAAAAAATAATAAAGGATTGTGAATTGTGGAAAAATTACCACTGCGTATCAGTGGCAAACTGTTATGACGAGTAAGACGCTTTTTTTATCCGTGCTTTCGCGAAGCCTCGAGAAGCTTGTTTTTTTTTTTTTTTTCAACGTCGGACCCTCGAAGGCATGGACCATGATCGACATGCATGACAGAACTAGTTTTCACGTTTTTCTTCCATCTCTCTCTTTTCACCTCGCGTCCATTGTAACAAACTTTCATTCTCTTTCACTCTTTGCTCTTTCCAACGCGAATGTCTGTTTTTTTTCCTCACCCTTCCTTTCCTTTTCTACTTTCTTTTATTATTATTATTATTATTTTTCGTCCATATTCTTCTTTCTCGAGGGATTCCGCTCGGTCCGTTTGTCTTTCTTCGTCACGAGTCTGGGCGTCATTCCCCATGACTCCGGAAATTCTCTTTTCACCGATGGCAGCTACCCCTCCGCACCCAACCCAACCCCCTACCCCCGTTTCCCTCCCCAAGACCCGTACAAAAAAGTCTGGAAGCTCGGGGCATTAACGTCGACGTTCGGTGGGCTGTAGCTTTCTTGGCTTTTTTTTTTTTAATTACCCGAAAAGGCCCGAGGCTAGGTCGAAGACGAGCACTAACCGTTGCAGCATCACCAGCAGCAGCAGCAGCAGCACTGGGTGTCATAGCCGGCGACGTGGACGTCGTCAACGTCGATTCACCGACCAACGTCCTCGTTCAGACACTCTTCCCCCCTCCCTCCTCCTCCTCTTCCTACCTCATTCACAATCTCTTCTCTCCACAAAGTTCTTCAACCTTCTCGTACACCACGCGACTTGTTTTATCCATCCATTAACCCTTCTGACTTATTATTATTATTATTATTTTCTTCTCGAGCTTTTATTTTTTAATTTTTTTAGAATGTTTTATGTAGATTTGTTTTTTTTTTTTTCGTTTTTTTTTCGACGAGTTTCGCTGAATCCGTCGTGTCGTGTCAGGTTGCTCTCGAGACGTCTGCGACATCACGCCGTCGTAATTTCGAGACCTTCTCCGGCACACTCTCGCTTCTGTGACACGTAACCTGTCCCATCGTAATCAAACGGGAGTCGGAGAGTGAGAGGAAATAATAATAATAAAAAAAAAGGACGAGTGCGAGTAAGGACTCGTGGCCCGAGGGTTTCCCACGTTCCCGACGTCTCGTCTGTGGTCTCGTTCATCCTAAACCTCTATTATCATTATCATTTTACTATCATTTAACCATCGACAATTTTATAATTGAAGGAAAAAAATGTATTTTATAAATTATTTACAGAATAAAAATTTTGAAATTTTCTTAAAATTCTTCTTCATCAATTAACTCGCTCGTTTTCAACTTTTTTCTAAAAGTCAACATAACTAAAGTTATAGAAAATTCAATTGTCTAGAACTTTCGTTTCAACAATTTTTCGCTTACGATTGATGATCTTCGAAAAATAACGACAACGAAAATTAAAAAACGAAAAAAACATGACAAAAAAAATCGAAAAAAATAAAAATAAAAAATCTGACAGGAACTTTGGGCGTCGACTCATCGGGCTTTACATCCGTTCGACAATGGCGACGTCAATACGCGAACGCTTCGAGGATTGACGCGAGGGGGTCCTCCGTGAATGCCGAGCGAGTTTATTGTTGACCGATTGCGAAAAAAAGAACGGACGGACGGACGAAAAACAGGACAGACAGAGAGAGAGAGATGGAACGAGAAGGGACCACCCCATGCATTGAGTCATACGTCACGCCGTGAAGAACTCGCGGTTATGTCCCGGAAAACTCTTTGAAATCGCAAATAGGCTGAGGGAGGGTAAAGGGCTGGGGATCGTTAATCGCAGCGACTCGTACCGGTTTTTACGGGGACCCGACAGCAGCGCCATCACCGCCGACGACGGATTTCGCTCGTACCACGCCTTGGGCTACTCTCAATATTTTTTTTTCGTTTTTTTTCCCTCAATTTTTCCGGGCTCGCGATAGCGGCATCGAATAATCAATGAACAATGGAAATTGGAACGAAATGGCAGCGCCCGAGGATTCATTATTGCCCAGGAGACGATGGACGAAGAAGAAAAAATGAAATTGGATCGAATAACGAAAAGTATGACGATCGCAGAGAGTGACAGTCACTTTGCATTATTTTGAATAAACTTAGTAAACCACTCTTCATTAGTTTATTTCAATCAAGTCAGTTTAGTCAAGCTCAACTTTGATCTTTACGTTCCATAAAAATTTTACCACACACACACGAAATGACGATCAAAGAATCCATCGCAATTAATTAACTCCTAGAAGTGAAAAAAACTCGTTTTATCATTTAATTCACTCAACAACTTTCTTTTTTTTTACATCAAATAATTTTGTTTTTTTTTCGTTCGTTCGTTCTCTTTGCATCCGAATGCCCGAGGCGTGACGCACTGCGACAACTTTTTTTATTTTCCGTTTTTGTTGTTTTTTTCTTCTTTTTCCTTTTTAAATTACGAGTGGAGGGAAAAAAAAGGGTGTCGGACATGCGGTGGGTGAAAATGCTTGCGCGTCGAGTCAGTCCCGACTCGTTGACGACGTGAATCCGTGGAAAATGATGAAAAGCGCAAGTGAGAAATTACGCGGGGTTCGTTATAGTTAACTCCAACGTTTGCTCGATGTAAACTTTGACCGGTTCATCGTCGTGACGTCCGGTGCGACGAGGGTTCGAGGACACGGAGGGTTCGGGTCGTTTGGGGGGGGGGGGGGGGGGAGTTTTTTCATCGCTTTTCGAAAAATCGGTCACTTAAAATTCAATGCCTCCACGCATTTTTATTTTTTTTTCCAATTTTACGGTTTTTTTTTTAACTGGATGGAGTTCGACATGGTGAACTGTCGGGGTGAATAATTATTTAACGAGGTAAATGGTTCGTTAAAAAAAAAAAATTCGATAACCTCCGTCGACCAAGCGCGGGGGTTGGGAATAATTGATCGAATCGGTGGTGCACGTTGAGGGGTGAGTTGAATGTTTTTCGGATATTTTCGAAAAGTTTTTGTAGAGAATATTTTTGAATTTATCGCAATGAGACTTGAAGTGAATATGTTTATCAGTCGTATTGGATGATGGTGCAATTTTTTTTGTCACAAAATATTGCTTTTTTTTTATCTGGACCAAGATTATTTTTCACGACTATAAATTTCACGAAAATACAAAAAATTGTAAAAACGAAAGAAAAAAAATCTAGAAATAGGAAACTCTATCTTCAATTCGAGTGCAATGCTACGTTTTCTGTACGAGTCATTAAATTGGTGTCCCGTAAAGAGAGAAAATTTTATCACAGTCAATATCGAACACAGTTTACGTCTCGATGATTCAATTTGCGAGCAGTTTATCGGCTTCCGACCGACAAACCCGACGGAATAAAGTCACCTGGCATTTTTTTTAATCCTTCCTTTTTTTTCGCTTCACCGCAATAACGAGTTTGCCGAGCTGGTGAGCAGAGGAGGGAGGAAAGAAGGGAGAGAAGAGAAGGATGGATTTTTCAAGTTTTCCGTGGCTTCTTGTGTCCCAATCGTTTACGCATTGTTCACGACCGACCCTGTTCGACTCTTCAAAGTTTTCACATCCGGTCTCCATTATATCACGAACACACTCGCAACATAAACTCAAGACAAAGTAAATTCTCACGAGAAAACATTAAAAAAAACACCCACATTTTCAACCGAGCATTCTTACAGAATTGCATCGTCGTCGTCGTCGTTTTTTTTTTCTGGGATTTTAATCGTCGTTGGTTCGGACACGAGTCGAGAAACTAAGTGCGAGTCGCAGCTGTTGGGATAAAAGCGAAGTGGTTGGTGGTACACGTGGTAAAGGTGCTTGACACACGTGTGAAAACACCGACAAGAAAATTCTTCTGGTAACAAAAGTTTTTTTTTACGACTGCGAAAACTCGTGAATGAATAATGACGAAGGTATTTTAATAAACGCGATTTTTTTTTTGCCACGAGGCCCTCGGAGTCTTCTGATTATATTCATTGTGCGGGTGACCCCGTCGTGAAGGATGAGAAACAAACTCCGGAGCTTTAATCCACATCTGGGGTCGCCCGGACGATTAAACGCTCAACCGCGAATGGAAATGTCGACGGAAAATTTGAAAAAAGAAAATATATAAATTATCAGTCTAATTGCACTCTGAATAAAATAATGTTTGACTGTCAGTCCTTAGAATGTTAAGCGAAACAATGTTTCTAATATTTAAAATAATTATTAGTTTAAATAGTCAAAAGAATTTTTATTATATTAATAATTATTGATGAAATGAATTATATGTATTTAATAAATAAAATAAATTGAATAACTATTGAGAAATATTTCGTCCACGAAAATTCCTCAAATTCGATCAACGAACAACGGATCGAAAGCTCCTTGAACCAGAATAGACAAAATTTATAATAATTTATTTAAACATTTATTTTCTTCATCCACCAAAATCTAGTGGATTTTTCCTTTGGGATTGAGGTTACGACAAACATCACGACGTAAAAGTGAGTAGACCGCGCGAGAAAACCCGTGTGCGGTGGTACTCGGTAAAACCTTTGGCAGATATACGACGTGGAAAAAGCTCCCTCGGTTGGCACGAGGCGAAGGGGGTGGATTTTGAATTTTTCTTAGAGAATGGCGGGGGGGGGTGGTCGCGTCGTTGGAAGTGCGATGTCGGGATGGCTCCGGCAGTTTCTCCGGCAGATAAGTAAGGATCTGGTCCACCCTCGTGTATACACAACAGAACCACGAAAAGCACACACCTCGTAATATATATATATATATACCCAAGCTGTAAGCAAGCTTCCCGAGGACACCGCAAAAACGCCCCTAATGCTCTCACAGGTCTCTCCGAACCACACACTAAAAAATAATAAATACATTGTTTTTTTTTCTCCAAAACAAAATGATAATAACTATTTCCAAAAAAAACTTTGCGAAAAAAAAAATATCAACTCGAAATGTTTTTCTTCAACTGCCAAGCCGTTGTCACATAAATTCGCGCATAAATATCGCACTTTTGTGAATATCATTCCCCCGGAGGAATTTTCATGCGAAGCATTGAAACATTTTGTTGGAGTTGGATGTATTTTAAATTCCATGAAAAAAATATATATATACAAATAAAAAATGATGGAGCTACTCGTCGAGTGAGGTCGAGGTAATGTGAGAGTATTACGAATGGAAAAGAAAAAAGGAAAAACCGATGGCACGATTGAATGTGCACCGGGAGACCGATTTTATTTCGCATCAATGGCGATGGATGAAATTTATGAGGATCCTTTTGAGTCTTGTATCGAGTATCGAGTTAAACGTCGTGGGGTTTACCGTTTAGGGGATTATCGCCTGCTCAAACGATATTCACTTCAGTATTGCTCGTAAAAAAATTATTATCATCAATATTATTATTATTAATATTATTATTAAAATTGTGACTATTATGATTAATAATTCGTCGAATTAGGGTTGATCATCCTCGGGGAATTTTCGACCCCCCAGCAAAAGTTTAAATCGACATCGAGCAAAATTATTCCTTCGAGCATCACAACACACGTGTCCCTTCGAATTCCAACCGATCGAAGTAGCGAACTGTGAATATTCGTATCCAAAGTGTCCCCCGGCAAAGTGTCCTATATCGAACCGAGTTCTTTCCACTTGTCGAAGCAAGTGGAAAGACCCGTCTGGTCCAGATGTCGTCGTACGAGGAAGACGCGACGGCCCAGCCCGCTACAGAGCCCAGGGAGGGTGCTATAGCTATAGCACACGTGAATCCGTTGGGTATCGTGGACGCTCCCGTGGGGTCGGTGAGCCAGGGAAAAGGGAACCAGCTGTCGAACGGGCAACAGGCATCACCAAACTCCTTTCCGGAAAACTTTAACATCTCACGAATCAACCCCCAAACAGGATTTACAGATGCAACGTGTCACATATTTCGCTACCTTCATCGATGTCTTCTCTTCGTCTCGTGATGACCAATTTCAACGACTCTCGTTCGGACATTCCGTGTTCCCTACTTTTTTGGATCGACCTTAGGACTTCTTTTTTTTTTACCTGAATCTGGGGGATTCTCTTTTGTCCTTTCATTTTGTCTCGTTGTTTCGTTCCTCCTTCTCTTCCACATGATTTCCCCCCTTCGAACGGCACAAAGCTCCTCGTTCCTGGATTTCGCATTTGTCCTTGGTTCGTCCTTCGTTTTTTTTTTTTTTTCGTCATTTGTCTCGTCGGGTTTGGCTCATCCATTACAACCCCCATCGGGGTTTCACAGTCTGGCAGCGTTTGATCGTCAGCAGGAGAGGCGAACCAAGAGACGGAGAAAGAAGGTTGAAAACCTGAAACGCGGAGAAACAAGAGAGAGGAAAGACTTATCGAGTCAAACGGGGAGCTTTTTTCCCGGGTAAAAAGGATTTTCTTGGCGGACAAGCGGCAGACCGCACGTAACCCACTTTTTTTTATTTTTCTTTTTATTTTTTTCAAAGACGGTGGGCCACGAGGCTGGTGTTGCACAGCTCTCGTCCGGGGAAAAACTTTGCCGAGCGTGTTACGTAGCTCGGAATGACGGTCTATAGAACGCTTTCAATAAAGCTCGTGTAGAGCTTAATCCCCACGTTGGAACGCTCGAACGAGTTTGGAGGACGTTTTCGAGGCGTTGGTACACGAATACCCAACCCGAACGTGTACGACTGCGAGAGCTTTCGGTGGGGGTTCGGGAGAAAGACGGAAAAGCTCGAGGAGCTTCTGGGCGGACGTTTCTCACCGGGTTTGGGGGCCCAGCGAGCGAGAGAGAGAGACAGAGGGGGTCGCACCCTCCTTGCTGCTGCTGCTACGGAAGCTCCGATAGCGCTCGTCCCCCTGTCCGAGAGCTACGAGAGGGAGCTTGCAAGTTGATTTGTGCCCCGATAATATATTGCACCCAGAGTCTCCCGCGAGCGTGCCCAACGCCGTTAAGGTTTCCAACGGTCTTCGGTTCCGACCACGGCCAACCCCTCAGACCCTCCCCTCCGCCCCCTCCGTAGCCGTGTTAAAATTAAGTGAGACCCTCTGACAAGTCAATCGCCCAAGCTCCGGGCAATCACGTCCGGCTTGCCATTCTCGAGCACGGTCCTCGTGTGTTCTCTTTTAATGAAACAGCGTCGATCTCATTTAATACGAGAATTTTCGTAAATGGACCGTTAGGGGTGGAAATTCGGAACATTTGCCTGGTGCTTTCGTTCGACGAAAACCGTCTGGCATTTGGAGAAAGAAAACTTATAACGATTGGCTGGATGAAAAAAAAAATATGATAAGCCGACAAAAGTGTGAGTGAATGGACGGTGAAGGGACTCAGAAACGAAGTGAAACCCATGATGAAGGGTTCACCGAGCTTTTATCATTTCCCACGAAGGGTCAAATGCGATATCGACGATTTCGTCCAAGCCCCCGTCACAAATTTCCACCCCGAGAAGAAAATTGAAAGGAAAACGTACAGTTTGCCGCTTCATCTTCGACTCTGACAACGAAAGCTCGACCGAAGAAAAGGGAACCAATGAAAAAAAAAAATGAAGAGCCAGAAATTCAAGAAGGATCAATGTGGATCGAGCGAAAAAGTTAGAATCACGGATGGAGACTGAAAAAAAAAAAAAATAAAGAAAGGACGAACGAACAAGAACAGATTGAATATTGAAGATGTGAAAAGCTCCACGTGCGAAGGTCACGAAAAAAAATCTCATATATAGTTTATACGTCGACCATACACAATTTTTTCACTTGGGACGAAGTTGAAACGAAAAAAAAATGTTTCAGCGATGGATAAGAGGGTGTAATGGAGGGTGGGAGTGTCCACGTAGCCGCATCACAAGGAAGGGTGGAAATCGAACGAAACGCCTTTGGCAGATGGGCAGCAGAAGCAGCAGAAGCAGCAGCAGCAAAAGAAATGGCGGTGGAAGCGGAAATGCAATTCTGATTGCAGGCATTCATGCAGATTTCCCGGAGGGTGCTGGCGCGTGATCATCGGTCTTCTCTTCTATTCCCTCCCTCGCCCCTCAACCCTCCTGACTCGGAGAACTTGCGAACGATCGAATACGCGCAACCCTTTCGTTCCTTTCTTCTTCATCCTCTTCCCACACGTTTTTTTCAATTTTTTTTTTCATCCCCTCGTTCACGTGGAAAATGAACGTCCCGGATTATCCGTTCCTTTCATCCAAATGACTTTACGATGGGGTCCAAATGGGGCAGTTATCCCCGCATCTACTTTCACACTGATCACGGTTTATATATCGTTACTTTTTTTTTTTTTTTCATTTTTTTTTCTTCATTATCGTCGATGAATCTGACTGGCCTTTGACCGCGGTTTACCACCTCATTAACTTTCCACCCTTGCAAAATCCTACTACCTTCGGAACGACCTTCGGAAGACCAACGATCACACCCTCAATTGCCATTTCAATGGAAAAAGAAAAAAAAAAAAAAGAATACGACAAAAATTTTCGAAGAAATTTATATTGTTGTGCTATGAGTCAACATCGTGTCCCACACCGGAAATGTGGAATCCGAGGCTTTGTCGTGTGGTTTCGTCGTGTCACAAAAGAATGAAGAAGGTTGTTGTAAAGTGCGGGGGTTGGAAAAATTGTTTTTGAGTGAGCTTTTGAAAATGTTTAAGTTTGGCAACGGCTCAAAGAGAGCTTGGTGAAATGGAAGAAGAGAAGCCCTCCGCCCACGTACCCCTTTCTGGGGGGCGGGGGTGGCGAGTGTAGACGATCGAAAGAAACATAGAAATAACGTGAAAAGGAAATGAGAAATAATAATAATGGAACGAAGGTCGATATGGAATGTGAAAAGGAGATTTACGGGGCAAAAATCAAATCTGGCCAGAAGAAAGGGTGCAGGAGGGTGGTTGGAGGGGTGGAAGATCTATTCCTATGTTCAACCGTACGACTTCAGCCTCGCGCTCACCTCGATTTTGCTCGACTTGGCACCTTGTCAAGGAAGTAAACGGTTTTTATAGTGAAAAGGGATGCTGGGGTCGTAGAGGGAGAAAGGGGGTGGGGGCGGGGGGCTGGAAGAGAAGGGATGAATAACCCAGTGTGTTTCGTGCATTGCGGGTTTCCTCGTCAGTCGTCACTAGTCACTCGTTCCACATCCAGTTGAGCCAACCGACTGAACCGGCTACGACAATGCCAACCCCCCCAGCCACCCTGTCCAAACCCTTCCTTTGTGCTTCAAAAGCAATGGGAATTAAATATTCACATTGATTCACATATATTAGATTCATTCGTATGACGCAGGCATGATTTGGTTGCAGAAGAAAATCCGACGGAATTAGTTAGACTCAAGTAAAAAAAATTATATTGGAACTATATACATTTTTAATTATATAGTTTTACAAATTATACAAGAACAATATAATTTTGGAACTTTATGTCCAGTCCTATACATAGTTTGTATGTAATTTTTCAACTTGGAGTGGGGGGGGGGGGGGTCAATGAAAAATATATGTACTCGACTTTTATGTAACTTAATAGATTGGAGAGATTCGCAAGCTCAAGTGTATGCATACAAGTGTAAACAGACCGAACTGTGACGCATCCGTATCCAGTAGCGACATTTAATCCACTTATCAGTTTATATTCTCCCCCAAATATGTCGAAATTGTTACTCCGCGTTTGTCCGTACGTAACGACGAAAGTTCGAAAGCTCAACGAACCAATTTTCCGTTCGTGAGGGAAAAATAAATTTAGCCTAATTGTGGAAAACACGCTTACCGCGTGAGCCGACGAAAAGTACGAAAGCTCGACGTATGCCAATTTTCCAGTGAAGACTCGACAATTAATTCATCGAAATTGTCGAAACAAGATTAACGGCGCCGACCGACGTGAAGCTCGAAAAGCTCGACGAACCGAAATTTTCCAGTCGAGTGTAAAAAATAAATCCATCGAAATTGTCGTAACGTCGAATGACAAAGCTCACCTAGTCGCTTTAATTATAAATTGAATACCTGAAATCATTCGAAATTGTCTTTGCCCGCGAAACTACATGCGCACCGTGCTTCGGCGATGAATAAATCCTCCGGGCTGTGACGTCAATTAATTTACGACGGAGAGCTTATTTAAAGCCGCGCGCTTCGTGTAATTAACGAAATTTGTGCTTGCGAAAAGGAGACACGGAGCGACGTGGCGAGTCAGAAGTGAAGAAGGTGAGATTTCGGTCACGCATATTGTTAGAAGCGTGAAAGCTCTCGGAGCTTGCGGGTCGACGGCGGTGCATTCTAAAATTGGGTCTGGGGAACGTGCAACGCTCACCCAATTCACTCTTTTGTGCAAGCACGACCCCTCCGCTCCTTTCTCGACAGCCGAGACGTCCGCTCCAACACTTCTGCCCAATTCGGGAAAAGCTCGCAAGCTCCAGATGTCTCAACTCGGAAAAGCTCGTCCCGTACCGACCGACCGAACTCACCCACCCACGACTTTTCAGCGTCGTGGAAAAATCGTATCCACGAGCTTCCCCCGAGCGACGAGCTTGCGGGGAAAACCCCGAAGTTCCGAGAAACGAGCGATAAACTGAGTGAATTTTTTTTCATTTTCTTTTTTTTTTTTTAATGTGCAAAGAACGGACAGCCAGTAACGTAGGAACATGGCGATATTCCACAGCCAGGTTTTCTTCGTGAATCGTCTCTCGAGCTTTTGAGCTTTCGAACAAACTCTTCGAGCACCTGCTGCGAAACACTGTACCGTACGAGATATGGACTCTAACAAACCTTGTTCACGTCGTCGCTGTGTTTCAACTTCGGCCAACAAGTTGGCCAACTATATGTGCATTAGTTATAGTTTGTTATGGCAACGTCGAGAGACTTCGTCCACGTTCGAGGGTTCGTAAATTTTTCGACGATAAGCGACATTTTCCTGGCCTTATGAACACCCTCGAACCTGATCACAGATTGTCGAAACACAGGACAGCTTAATTTACACGGGAAATAAATTTAACGACCACGAAGATGTTGTGCATTTTTGGAATGTTCGAGTATTCACGTTGTTCGAGGGTGAAGAAATATAACTCGAGGCTTTAAAACGTAATGGGAGTACTTTTTTAAACACCGAAACCCATTCTTGGGGCTGTGAAAAAAAAATGAAATAACGCGAACACAGAGAGCATCTTCCGTCTCAAGTAGAATGGTGCTTTTTTCCCTTTACTCGCCTCGATAGAGAAAGAGAGAGAGAGAGAGAGAAAGAGGGGGGAAAAAAGGTCTCTGGTGTTGGGACGGTAAACGATGCACGAATGTGCATCAGAAGAATAACCCGAGAATTTTTTTTTTCTTCAGACCTCACACGATGTTTCTCGAAGGTTGTTACTACCGTTACAAAGGGGTTGGCAATTAAAATTCATCATTTTTTATTCATCGAAGCTCTCGTCCGCGTGCCTAGCCGACTAACCGACAAGTTTTAATTGCTCTCGTAAAAGTTTATTTTTTTCTTTTTCTTCTCACTGACTCTCGAGCTTTTATGCTTTTCTTTTTTTTTTTTTCTCAGGCAAACGTAGCCAGCCCGATAGTCGCACCTCTTGAATTTTATTGTTTCGTTGGATTAACCGGAACTAGGTACTCGTGCAGATGAAACTTTGTAAATTGATTATTATTATTATTATTATTATTATTTTGCGTTTTTTATATGAAATGAAAAATACTTTTGGCTGGGATTTTATGTTTCACAAATCCTGTCATCAGTCTGTGCGTCTGTTGCAAATGAAATTTGACGTATTGTGCACTGATTGACAGTTGAAAAAATATTAATGTGAAAATCAAAGACATTACAAACGGGTTTCCGATCGACAGCGGCTGGGTCGGTGAGACCAGGGCGGATAAATGGCGTGTCAAAGCGGAAGGGATTTCGCTTTCGGAGCTTGTCGGAGGATACGGTGGATGTTGAACGGACATGATCAGCACACCCGTGCCGTTCCACAACGTAACAAGGGTGGTTGTGGTGGTGGACGGTGAGCATCCATGGTCCGTGGGCCGATGACCACCGAACAAGGGAGCGAACACTCGGCCGTTACCAGCCCGGTGGATAATACGACGGACGGTGGTCGAACGGAATCAGCGATTAACGCGGTCAATCCTTGATTAGGCAATATCGACGACCCCCCAGCACCTTCGTTCACCTATACACAAACACTCAACTACTCTCATACGCAAACACGTACGAGAGTAGTCTACGTACTTTTCATTCGACGAGTTAATTGAACGAACAAACGAAAACTAAACAGAAACTTCTGAAGTGGGCTGAATTTTTTTTTTTTTTCGTAAGATGATCAATGAAAATTAAAAATCGATTTTACTCCTTTGAAGTAACATCACTTGGCTATCATTTCAATTTTTTTTTGTGGCTATGTGAAGCATCTGAAAGATGTGAGATTTATCGCAAAATTTTTATTAGTTTTTTTTTTTGTATTTTCGATCCTTTTTTTTTCCACAAGGACCACCCCCTGAAACATATATATTTATTCTCGAGATGTTCTCAACAAACAGAAAAAAAAAAGAAAAAGTTTCGTATCACGATTGAGAAACCAAAGTGGAATAAAAGAAACAAATTCCAATGTAAAAGCGAAGAAGAGAGAGAGAGAGAGAGAGAGAGCTATAGGAAATACGTGCGTCGATTTTACGATACTCCAGCAACTGATAACACACGCGCAAAAGCTCGACTTTTTTTTCCCAACCGTCGTTCGGGATCCATATTGGCTGCACAGCAGCTGCGATATGTGATTGTGGGCAAAAAAAAATTAAAAAAAAAAAAGTAAACAACGTCGGAATAAAAAATCATCGACGTGGTTCTTATTGTTCGTAAATATAACAACCGAGTTTTTTTTTTTCACGAGCCTTCAGGATGTATTTTTCACGGTGAACTCGCGTTAAGAGCGTTCGAGAAGTAGTAGGTCCTGAGGACTCTCGAGAATCTCTGTTTATCTCTGGCTTCTATCCACTCTCGTAGTTTTCGTTTCTCTATGAGCTCCCCCCCCCCCCCCCCGCCCCACTCGACTCTCTCTCTGTTCATATAACCCTCGGGTGATTCTTCACTTCTCGAACTTTTCTCGTTTTGGCCTGTGGCCTAGTTATCGTCACCGGATTTAACATTTTTTTTTTATTATCCTATTTGTTTTATTTTTTTATTATTATTTTTTTTTTTTTCAGGATCGAGTAAGTTTATGAATGCCGCACGAGAGTTGAGTTAATAATGATACATTAGCTTCGAACCAACGCGAATTTTCACTGTTTGTTCTTTTTTTTTTTAAATAAAAGAAAATATTTTTTTTCAATAAATAAAAATAATGAATACCCAGTCACGATTTTATATATTTTTTTTCTTTACAGAATCTGATAATCTATTAGGTCGTGGTAAATGTGTCTATTCGTAATACGTTACAATAGTTTTCAATGGAATAATTTTTTTTTATTTCTTTTAAATTTTTTAATTTTTTTAAAATTTTGGGGTAGCTATTATATATATATATATCTAGAAATTAATATGAACAACAATCAATATTGCCAATAGACTATCGACCTCCATCTTCCATCGTTTCAATATTTCATTACAGTTTCATATACTCCAACACAATGAATTAATCAACTTATCCCTCAAAATCCCCGAGACACAAAAAAAAAATGTACAACGATCGTTAAAGATTACCTACGCGAAGAAGCCCTTCTCGTTCATTCCCTCTCTCTCTCTCTCTCTCTCTCTCTCTCTCTATCGAAAGCTTTCACATCGCCTCAACTTCTCGCGAAAAAGAATTCCACTGCGATAGTGAGTATAAAAAAAGAAGCAAAAGCAAAAAGCAAAAGCAAAAAGCAGTAAGACGATTAGTAGAAAAAAAAGGGGAGAAAAAAACAAATCTGATTGAACGTGAATGAAATTAAATCGGATTGTAGGTGCAAACAAGATTTGCCCGAGAGACACAAGAAGCTTGGAAGGTCTCTCTCTCTCTCTCTCTGTCTCGAGCCGACAGCTGAAGAGTGGAGCGTGAAAAAGACTACCAGTGCAAAAAAAAAACAAAAAAAAAAACAACGATCAAGGGGTGGGAGGGTAGATAGGCAAAGCAAGTTCGAGGGCAGGGAGACGGAGAAGTTCTCGAGCGTTAAAGAGGGCAAACGCAAAAACCGTGACGTTGATTTATGTATGAGATATCTCCAGGATTTGGTGTGAAACGTTCGTGGGGTGGGTTGTCAGAGCCTCCTAGGCATTTGATTAATTCGTGAAAACGTTGATATCAGTTTATGTCAAAGCCCAATTTCGTCTCACCCGGTTGGGCCTAATACAGAAGCCGAGGAGAGGGGGGGGGGGGAGGATGGATTTATGTGTAATAAATGCAAACACGTTATTGCATCGCGATACGAGCCAAACACGAGGTCATTGCACCTGGGACACGAGTGGGACAACCAGCTCGTGAGCTTTGCATGCTTCGCGGTTGCCCCCCGCCCCCTCCCTCCCCCCCTCCCGCATATGTTTACCAAATACCTCCACGTGCGCAATCTGCGACCGTGCAAAACGCAAATTCGACTGAATGACAATCGATGCTGTATCGATAATCGAAGCTTCGAACGACGATAAACACGAATTTCGTGGGAGATATATATATATATATGTATATAGATATGGGCATTAGGATATTTGCGGATCACCATAAACGTGACAATTTGACAATTTGTCATATCGAATCGTATTTCAGTTCAAAAATTAGCTTTGCTAAGGTCTACCTTAGTCTATATAGTTTGTATATGGAATTATATAGATAAGTTCTATATATAGACTATATACATATATATAGTATAGTGTATATATATATATATATATATATATATATATATATATAGTCTATGCATAAACTATCCATGAAGTTTCAAGGACGAAATCTATCCAAAAGACCCCCTCCAAAAGTCCATTGCTCCGAATTGGTACAAAGTTGTACTATTGTCGAAAAATGTTTTGTATTGAATTATAACAAAATCCATCCAGACGTTCAAATTTCATACGATTTGCAATTTTGTTTTATTTCAAGCCGATCTCAGTGTTTGTATTCGTTTGGAGATTCGTTGTACTCACCGGATCATTGCGGGTCGTTGACGACGCTGGCGCTGGTCGTCGCAGGCCTCGTCCTCTAATTTTTCCCAACGGCGGTATGGTTGTCGTCCTTGTCTCAGGGTTCCTGTTGGTCCGATGACAATAATTCACATACAGATACCCTTGTATATGTCTCTAGTAACCGAGTTTTCGTTTGTAGTAGAAAAAAAAAAAATTTTTATGAAAAAAAAAATTTATTTTGACGAAAAACAAAATTTTTTTGGCGAAAAATGATGGGTCGGGAAAATCGATTTTTATGGGTTTATCTTATAGAGTTGGGTGTCAAAAGGTTTGTAGTGAACGTCGTTTCGTTCGTATCCAAGCCGAAAGAATTTTTTTCGGACTTTTAAAGCTTTTTAGACCCCCAAAATTCACGAAAATCGGTCCAAACGGGTCTTCCACATGGATATGGCTCTGTATGGGTGATCCAACGGTTGATTCACATCCAGATACCCTCGTATATGTCTCTGGTAATCGAATTTTCGTTTGTAGTAGAAAAAAAATCGATTTTTTTATGAAAAAAAAAATTAATTTTACGAAAAAAAAATTTTTTTTGGCGAAAAATGATGGGTCGGGAAAATCGATTTTTATGGGTTTATCTTATAGAGTTGGGTGTCAAAAGGTTTGTAGTGAACGTCGTTTCGTTCGTATCCAAGCCGAAAGAATTTTTTTCGGACTTTTAAAGCTTTTTCGACCCCCAAAATTCACGAAAATCGGTCCAAACGGGTCTTCCACATGGATATGGCTCTGTATGGGTGATCCAACGGTTGATTCACATCCAGATACCCTCGTATATGTCTCTGGTAATCGAATTATCGTTTGTAGTAGAAAAAAAAATGATTTTTTTATAAAAAAAAAATTTATTTTGACCAAAAAAAAAATTTTTTTGGCGAAAAATGATGGGTCGGGAAAATCGATTTTTATCGGTTTATCTTATAGAGTTGGGTGTCAAAAGGTTTGTAGTGAACGTCGTTTCGTTCGTATCCAAGCCGAAAGAATTTTTTTCCGACTTTTAAAGCTTTTTAGACCCCCAAAATTCACGAAAATCGGTTCAAACGGGTCTTCCACATGGATATGGCTCTGTATGGGTGATCCAACGGTTGATTCACATCTGGATACCCTCGTATAGGTCTGTAGTGACCAAAATTCCATCCAAAACACCCCCTGCGAAAGTCCATTGCTCGAAAATTCAAAATTTCGATTTTGCGAACACTCACTTTCTCACAACATTTTTTTTATTACAAATCGAACAAAATCGATTTTCGACCATTCCTTTTCAAATTCAATTTTTGTCTTTTCCAAAACCCTTATTTTCACGAATCATTCTCAATCCCCTCGTTGGAACAAATTCCCCCCGCAAAGTTTAATTTTCCATGACTTGGGGAAAAAAAAACACAAAAAATAAATAAAACTAAAAGATGGAAAATCATGAAAAAAAAAAAAAAACCAAAAAAATGTTCGCACAAAAGCTCGAGAGCTTGAGACATAATTTATTCCGATAACTCGTGCATTTGTGAATAAAATTTTCGGGTTTTTAATACACGACGCCGAAACTCGGACGGAGGACGAAGGACGAAGGAGAAGAGGGTTTTCCGAGGTTGGAGGATGGAATAATCCAACGTGAATTTTCCCGAGCGGAAGTACGTGGTCGGCGCGGAGCAGCAGTCAGTGCGCGGGGATTGAGCCACCGAGTTTCACAATGAATATTCAACGTTAAAATCTGGATGTAACGTGTACATGTGAAACCGTTTCATAATCACACATACGTGTGTGTACATATATATATATACATATATGTGTGTGAATGAACGCGACGAACGCGAACGTTTTGACGTAGTCGTAATGTCCGATGTCATAATATTTTTTAATTGCGAACGACGAGAGAGAGAAAGAGAGAGACGAGCGGCACGTTGACGCGGAAAAGTTGTGGGAATGGACACGAGATGAAAAAAGAAAAAAAGCAAAAATTAAAAAAATAATAAAAAAAAATTACGTTCAAGTGGCACGTGCAAGGTTAAAGAGAAAAGTCTGGGGCGTGGGGTCGCGACGTGGGGTTGGACTCACATCGGCATTTGAGTCGCCGATGTGGGTGAAATGGAAGGGAGGGGTTTTTTAAAGCGAGTTCTAGCTGGACAAAGTCGGACCGGAAGTCTTTCCATCCAGGCACTGTCCAACCCTCTAATTTTTATACTTGCCGAGAGCTCCCCACTCTCATTCCCATCTCTGGCCAAGTTTTTTTTTTTTTACCTCGGGACATTCACAGTTTATTCAAGAATTTCCAGCCACACTTTTTACCCTGCGTTCAAGTTTTTCCCATCCTTTCGTTTCGTCTCCTCACCCCCGTCCTCCATAATCCTCTCCCCCCGCATGTTCTCGAGTCCAATGGCCACGTTGATTGGCCAAGACCAATCGTTTCGACGTGTCTGCCGAAAGTAAAATAAAAAAATTAGTCGGGGGTGGAAAATCATTTTTTCTTTACAGATCACAGAAATTTCTGCGAGTCTTTGCGAAGAAAAAAAAATTGGCTCGGGAGGAAAATCATTTTTTTACAGATCAGAAAAATTGCGAGGTCTCTGAAAAAAAAAAAATTGATTGGTTGAGAAGAAAAATATTTTATTTTCACAGATCGCAGACGATTCAAAGTCTGTGCGGAAAAGAAATATAGTTGAGAAGGAAACTAACTTTTTTACAAATCAGAGACATTTCGATGTCTCTGCAAAAAAAACCAAAAAAAAATATTACTCGGAGATAAAAATCCTTTTTTTTTTACAGATCAGAAACGAAGGCATATGCCAACGTAATTTTTAACGAATCGACAGAATGAACGGTATATCTACCAGCTCCACTGCATCGAACCCCAGCTGCGCGTCCAAATACGATCGTCGTTCCGGAAACGAGAGACAACAAAAAGCAAAATGTCGATCAAATATACGAGAGTGTGAAAAGCATCCTGGGGAACAGACGTCCAACGAAAAAAAAAAAAAAAATACGAAAAAGAAGAAGAAGTAGAAAAAAGTAAATTGAAAAGACAACCGAAAAAATAAATAAAAAATAAAATACAAGAAAAATGTTTCAGAAAGCGAAGAAATCAGAAATGAAAAGCCAGTTAGTTTCGACGGAGAAAACGTTACGATGGAAAGAGGACGAGAGAGAGAGACAGAGAAGGCTCACCTTTGAGGAAAGCTCAAGAAGGGTGAGGCTGGTCGGCTTCGACGGGTCCACAGGGCCATCCCGAAGAGTCACGTGACGCTCTCTCGACCGTCGTGGCTCTCGCACCGTCTCACACATTCCTCACGGACCGCCGGACCTTCGGCGGAAGAACGATGGGAGCGAGCGAGATGACGATAACTCGAACAAAGAACAAACAAAAAACCAGCAAAAAAAAAACGAAAAACAAAAGAAAAAGAAATGGATTTCGCTGGTTGACCCGCTTTCCGACGCATTTTTGCTTTGTTACTCGCAGGATTCTCGATGACAAAGAAGCAACGAGATTCATTTTTTTTTCCCCCGGCTACGTGGGGAAAAAAAAATAATAAAAAAAAACGTTGCAATTTCAGATGAGACAGGTTGTTACTCGACTCGACTCCACGAAAGCTTTTTTTTATGCAACCGAGAGGAGACAACTCGACGTTTTCACGAGCCACATCTGACGTCCATGTTGTTTATTATTTGAATCACATTTGGACTTTGATTTTGTCGAGGTCCCAAATGATTCTGAAAAACAAAAAACATTGAGAAAAATTTAAGATCCCGAAAAAATTAATTGGAAACTTTATTTTATTGAAAAAAAAAATAAAAAATGAGAATGTTAAACCTATCACAAACCTCCTAGTTCAATTCTAATCATCTATACCATAACTAGATTATATATAAAGTTTACCGTTTTAAGATACAAGCAATTTCCTGCAATTTTTCGACAAGCCAATTGAATCATTCTTCAAACCACATGCAACAGTCTC
The DNA here is from genome assembly GCA_963662125.1 of Diplazon laetatorius. Lineage (NCBI taxonomy): Eukaryota > Metazoa > Arthropoda > Insecta > Hymenoptera > Ichneumonidae > Diplazon > Diplazon laetatorius. Next base: position 1,672,293 of record OY759162.1, on the reverse strand, counting down.
GAACTCAATTAGCACCGCACTGTCGGTGTCTCGACAGTCTGCAAAGGGTTAAAAAAAAAAAAAAGCTTCGGTCACGAGTTTCCACTTGTTTGGCAGAAAATCCGAGAGTCATGAGGCTCGGTGCCAAAAAGCACTCGTCGTGCACTCGTGGATGACGAATGAAGAATTCAAAGTGCACGAAGACCAAAAGACTCGAACACGTTATCATCGCGAGTGGCAAAACTGTTTGCTCATTCACGAGCTTTCTCGTGTCACCCTCCTTCTAATTTGCAGCGATTCATAATTCAAAATCTCAAACTCTGTTTAGTTAGTTCTCTATTTTTTTTTCTTTTTCATTTTCAACTAATCCTTGATACGCTTGCGGTTTTAGTTTGAATGCGAATTTACCCGACGTGACGGATGGTAAACCTGTTTCTCAACAGTTCGACACAACGTGGACCGTGTGTTAAAGGTGTGCAACAGCGTTGCAAAAGTTATGTGCACACGAGGAGTTGGAAATGCAACGCGTGCGCGATGAGGGGCGTGAGGGGGGGGGGGGGGGGGAGGGAGGTTTTGCCGTGGACGAAGAGGGGCGGAAGGTGGGAACCCCAGAAGTTAGGTTTTAAGCGTGTGCCACTCGAGTAATTGGGTCGTACATAATTGCTTTCGTACTTCCTCCTCGGTCCTTTGACTCGTAAGCTTCCATGAAATGCAATGCCGTTACGTTGTGTGACAACGCCGGAGAGAGCTCTCCGGGGATTGGGAAATTCGTCAAAGGCAATTCTCACGCGAACCCATCGACATTCGAACGGGTTCACGCCGTGTACGTGTAATTCGAAATTTTCGTTCACCGAGGGTTTGGAGATCGTGAAAAGTTTTTGGTGACGCGAATTTACGGACAATTATAATTTTACGAGGTTTGTCGACAAATGCGATATTGTTCATTTGTTCATTCGACAAATGCGAACGAATGATTAATTGTGGATGAGATGGTTTTTTGTTTGTTATCAAAATTAATCTGGAATTTTTATATCAACGAAAGATGTAAATTATATTTTTTGATCAAAATTTCAGATTTTTTATCATATCGATGATCATCATTATGTGACAAATTGAATTTAAAATGAGGATAAGAATTGAATACGTAACATTTTTAATCGATTATCGTTGAAATTATTTTTTTATAATAAAAAATTTGATTCAAAAAATTGATAAAAAATTATCAAACTGAAACAATAAAATATATATATTTGTAATGAATAAGTGAATAAATAAATAAATTATATATACAATTAACGAGTAAATGATAACAGAACAATATAAAACGAATTAATTAATAATAAATAAGAGATTTAATTAATCAAACGAGATCTATATCGAAAATTATTTCTCTCTCTCTGAGCTTGCGTCGTACCTCCAGGAAAACAATTTCCACGCAACACACGGATAATATTCCGCGGATTGTGGTGTACGAGGGGTGGGTTGAGATAAGGGGTTGGGGGGGGGGGGGGGGGGCAGGGCTCGCTCCGACGAAACTGTGGTCTGGCAGCGGCTCCTTGGGCTCCGCTCACTCGCCTTCGCCCCGTTCGGTCGAGAGGGTGGCAAAACTTGTCTCTCGACGTTCGCCACGAGCGAAGGAGTGAGAAAACGGAAGCTCGAAGAAGGGTTGGAGCGCGCGGGACATCGCGACGCCGTGCGGAAACGTCGTGGCGCCTCGTCGCCGCTACTCTCAGCACAGCATCCGGGCGTCGCTCGTCTCGGTTTCCAACTTTTCCCCACCCTCGAAATATCGATTGGGCCCTCTCTCTCTTTCTCTCTCTCTCTCTCTCTATAAACATTTCGCTTGTACCAACTTTTCCCTCATTTGCTTGTACATTCATTTATATATAATTTTGTAATATAATATAAGTTTATGTCTTCGTACTAGTTTTACACTTTATTGTACATTGACATTTTGAGTCCCAAAGTTCAGTGACCCCAAAAAAGCGAAAAACCAATTTTTCAGTGTAAATTTAATTTTCAAGACGCCATTGTCAGTCACGCCATTTTGTTTTTTTTTTGGGATCGAATTTTTTTTCTTAAAGCACGAATCTTTTTGATGAAGAAAGCATGTTGAACATTTTTTTCTTGTATCGATATTTTAGCCATGATAAATAAATTTCATAAAAATTTCATGGTGAAATATATATACAGATATATTTTGCTCGTAGATTTTGATGGACAATTTATCAAAATTGTTGTTCAAGTTCTTGTGCCAACTAATTGCGAGTCTATTAATAGACGGAGATAAAAATAAAATCGTTGGTGAAATTTTAATTGAATGGAAATAATTTATTATCGTTCAATCAACTACCGTATTAATTATCATGTAATTTGAGGTTATGAATATTCATCGGCATCCACCGGAGCGAATTATTACGAAAATATTGGTGAAGAACTGGTGATTTTTTTTTTATTGAATATTTTGGCCCAAATTCATCGAACGAAAATGACCCGTCAAAATATTTGTGGGTTAAACCATCGATATTGGATTTATTCGTATAGCTCGAGGCAACGTAAAGCCATTTTGTTAAATTGAAATTTTTCAATACGAGGAATTTCGAATTTATCGAAAAATGTAAAAAAACGTTATTAATAAAGCGCATAAAGGACGCTTGGAAGATGGCGTCGGTGTATGCACAACTCCGAACGACTCCATTTTGAATTCACCGATCGTGATCAAGGTCGTTGGGGTCACGACGATAAACAAAGGGACATCGAGATAATCGATGATGATTAATCGTGAAAAATGTCATTTCGATGGATATTTCGTTCGAAAATATTATATTTCGATTTTTTTTCACGATTCAAAGATGGCTTGGGGTACTCACCGAAGTTCGCGTCGTTTCTTCTCCACTTCTTCGTCTTGGAAGTTTCGAATCGGCATCTCTTCGGTTTCTTCCATCGTCTTCCACACTTTTCTATACATACGACATGCAAAAGTAATTACGGCAAGCCATTTCTCGATATTTTCGATGAAATACGACACCGGCGAGTCTCAAAAATAATCTTCAAATTATGCGACAATTAACACTTCAGCGAAGAGGAAGCGATACTGACGAAAAAAACAATTGCTATGAAAAGCCGTTAGAACGTTGGACATAGGCGCGAAGCAGGGCTTCCAACTGCTTCGTCTTCGGCGAGGGACACGCCGCGCCATCTCTCGGGAGCGTTCGGTAGCTCGTTGGCCGTTGCCGAGCGAGCTGCATGCACGACGCTAATTATCGTTTTACCGAATACTTGTCACGTAAAAGTTGATAATAAATGTCATTGATCAACCGAAAACAATGAGTCAACGTTTCTTCGTACAATAAAGATTAAATCCGACAATTAATAACAACAATTATTCGACTTTCTTCACTCGCCATGAAAACAGCCAATCAGCGACGACTTATTCCTCAGTCGCGAATTTTTATTGGACAAATCTGAAGAAAAAAAATCAACAGTTAACAAATTCGGCATTTCGAACCAACAATAACCGCTGATCAACAATTCCGTCAGGACAATCGACAAAGATCCAACAATATTAACCCTTCGAATTATTGAAAATTCAAATAATTTTCATTCGAAAATAATACGAAAAAAAAAAACATCACGAGTCTGCGCTGTAACGTAGTACGAGCGGCGCCCGTGGCGCCACAAGCGCGCGCCGCCTCCCGTCGTGTCAGCCATTGTCCCCGTTGAGTGGGCGAGAGAGCGCGAATCATCGTGAAACATCCCACGAGCGAGTGAGACGGGAACGCCATCTCGTACGTCAGAACCCGAGCAGAAGACGGTCGGCCATCTTACCGTGGCGTGTGCGTTCCCCCGCGCGTATTGCGACAATAAGTGCGAAACCGTAATATTAATTCGTCGTTCACGATCATCGTCGTGAAAACCAACGACGACGTGAGTCGTGATAACGACACGAAAAACAAACAAACAAAAACGTGACGAATCAAGCCGAAGCCATTGAGTTTCGTCGAATAATCGAAAAGAGAGAGAGAGAGAGCGGGGACAAAGACAGAGAGAGAAGGACAGACATAAAGAGAGACGGAAATAAAGAGAAAGACGGATAACGATCGAAGTTGCATTCTCGTTCTTCGTCACTGGCAACATCGCTCAACGCGACAATACATTATTCCCTGTTACGGAACAACCATTTTGAACGAGCATCTCTCTCTATCTCTCGCTTTTTTCCAAGAATCGTCAACGGTTATCCATCGCAGCCGTGAACAAAGAGCGAACGAATGACGGAGCGTCAGTGAGAGCGAGACAGACCACATGCAAACAGCGCCCCTCGAGTCGTTGCGACGATTACGGGAAGACAAAAACGAATCTCAGAGCGAGACAGAGACTCACAGTCCGTTGTTTGTGTGTGCGTGTGTGTGTGACGCAGAGCGCCAGAAAGAAGGGAGTGTGCGTCGAAGCGTCATCGCAATCTCATAGGAAAAAAATATATATATATAACCATCGTGTGTCTGTGCGTGGGGGAAGGGGAGGGAACGTCACACGAAGCGCACGAGAGCCATCACGGAAAAACCTCTCGCGGTTCATCACAGTCCGAAACGGTTCGCAGTGACTCTCGTGACATCGTTGTCGCGGACGTTATTTTTTTTATCCGCGATTATTTATTTTAGTTTTTTTTTTCGTTCGATCCTCGTTAACGGAGTTAGGCGCGCGCGCATGCGCGTATTGCAACGCCAAATCAACGTCAGGTTGGTCACGTCTAGTCACGGATTTAGTTCGACGCCGAGTAGTTGCGGAATAAACGCATATATGTATATATAGATATACATATATAAATATACACACGAAAGAGGTTATACGTGTGCGTGTGTATATATATATAGATAGATACGTGAAGCTGAATCGTCGGTGAGGGAAAACTCGAAGATTCCCTCGACTCGAAAGATTGGGAAAGAACAGAAGAATAATAAAAGAAGATTAAGTGTGCGCGTGCGCGAGGGGAGGAAAAGAGAACTACGGTAGACCGAAGCTGACGAGATGGAGAGCCAAGCCGTTTTCGTGCTCCTCGCTTTTCTATATTTAGCGAGCCCCCTCGCTACCGTCCATGCAGGTGAGTTTTCATTTTTATCCATTTTTTTTCTTCTCATCATTATTATCATTTTTTGGTTTCTTCATTCATTCGTTTTCTTTGTTACATTATCGTGTTTGTTGGGTTCCCGATCGTTCGTGAGAGTTGGAACAATCACGCACGATCGGAGTCGAACGGAATTATTATTTTTTTTTGTTTTTTTTTTGCCCCGCCCCTTATTTCATGAATTCTGTTTTTTTTTTATTTCGATGTAGCGTTTTAACGTCGTTCGAGGAATTACCGACGGTTGTGTTGTTTGTCAGGCTTTTACTCTGCTCGGGTGACAAGCGTTGTGCAAAAAAAAAAAAAACGAAGGCTAACGAGATTGCGGGACTCGCTTATTGCTTCGCGCCTGATCGACTTTCGATTGTTTTTTTGCTTTTTATTGCCCCGCGGGTACGGGAGGAAACGTTACCACGGTCGGTAACGGAGAAACTGCTAAAGATCCAATATATGTTTATTTATTTTATATGTTTTTTTAACGAGAATGTCGAACGCTGATTGATAAAAGAAGTCTTAGTCGTGAGACCGATGTGCTAGCTTTTTCTCGCTCGTCCGATGTCCGCCATGAGTGCGAGGGAGACAGCGCTATGGGCGCTCGCGACGGAGCGAGAGAGAACGAGCGAGAAAGACTGCACTTCGCCTTAATTACCATGCATTGATCGAGAGAGACGAATGACTCGGAGATCATTTTATTTGTTTCTTTTTTTTCATCCGGAAGCGTTCGGTGGCCTTGGAATTAAAAAAGAAATCAAACAAAGAGAACAAAAACGATTTACAGTTTTAGTTACCGACCGAGCGCGTGTTTCGCCTCGCCTTCACGGTATAGTTTTTTTTTTTTCGTCACGTGGTGGAGGTTAGATGCAGTAAATAACGGCGTTAGAGTTGGAAAGATTCTCTAATTATTTTTTATGTTGCTTGGTAATTGTTTAAAAAAAAAAGAAACATTCCCCTATCGCTAATTATTTTACGTTTAATTTGCGTTATTCGTTGTTTATCGTGTATTCGTTTATCCCGATTCTGTTTATCCAATTTCCAAATTCCATTGACCTTGAAAAAAATAAACCCAAATCTTATTTTCGAAAAAAAAGGAAGGACAAACCGACAAATTATGATTTTCTTGGACATTGGACGTTCGAATGGTGACCAATCTAAGGTTAAAGTTTCCTATTTTTGATATTCTATGAAACACATCACACCAGTCTCAAATGTTGAGAGACAGAGTGAGAAAGATGGTCGGTCGAGTCGGACAAGCTCTTTTCGTGTCACGAAATTTTCCGATTGGGAATGGAATTTTTTTATTTTTTTATTTTTTTATTTTATCTCCATCAAATGCCAATGATAATGGGACACGAGTGTCCTTCATTTTGTGGAGAGAGAACTTTTGGTGTCTCACTCGTGGCTACCACGTGTGGCTACTACGTACTTTATCGTGTCTTTTTTTTTCTTCTTCTTTTTCTTTTCTTTTCGTTTACCGTTCTTTGATGCAATTTCATTGGGTTTGTTGTCCGTGGTTGCCATTTGAAGAAGATTGATCCATTACGCCGAATAATGTTCATCATTGTTCTTTCACCCCCCTCCCCCCTCCAACCCGGGTGGGGCGTAATGCATCACGAGGAGCAGATGTAATAATTGTTTTTCAACGAGGTACAAAGTCGCTCGTGGGCGATGAGTCACGTGTACGCTTTTAAATCGTCATCCCAACGATAACCGCGAACAACTCTAAGCTCTCTCTGTGTGTGTGTGTGAGTGTGCATAAGTTTTGATTATTTGTTATCTTTTTAATAAAAATTAATAATGATGATAAATAATAGATTGAAGTGGAAATTTTGGGGAAATGAATTATTTTTTTTTGAGGGATAGTAATTTCGTAATAAAGTAATTTCGTCGGGGCAATTAGTTTGGGGGATAATCGTTTGGGAAAGTATTTTTTTTTTCGTTTCTTCTATCGAGTAATAATTGATGTATGTGTGTCATTGACTGTGTGTGTGTGTATGAGCGATTATTAAAGGTTCGATGATTCATGAAAATTTGTCATAGTGAAAGGTGCATTACGTTGCAAGCAATTTCGTCATCGAAGGGTTATTCTGTTTTCTTTCGATTTTTTTTCCTTTTCGTTTATGATTTAAACTCCTGGCAATTATCAATCGTACAAATATAATTGTGTTTGTTTATGAGAAAAAGAAATAGTTTTCTATTTCCCTCTCTCTCTCTCCTCGTTCGTGGCCACAATTGAAAAAAAATCTCGAGCTTGATCGTGCTCTTGATCTCTCAACGTCCTTGCGATTCGTCTAGTCACTTGAAAAAAAAAAAGAATCGATAAAAGTTAGAAGAAAAAAAATTTTCGTCATTGTTATCGAGTCGATTAGACGATGCGTCAACGATTTTCCGAGATCGTTTTTGTTGTCCAATGAGGTCGTTGAAATTTCGGGGTGAAAGTAAAAGAAGGAAGAAAAAAAATAGTTCTTTTCGGAGGTCCGCGTGACGCGAGTTCTAGTCCCCTCCCCCGCCCCCCTCGAGCGTTCTACGACCTCGGATCGATCGGCTCTCGTGGTCTCTTCGAAGCCTCGGCCCGCAAGGGGTGGAGCCGCCCTTATTTCACGACGTTAAATCCACCCTCCGATCCTTCGAATCAGCTGAATATTTTATTTTATTATTATTTTGATTCTTTTTCCTTCGTTCAATTTTTCTTTGCTAAGTATATCCTTTTGGAATAATTATTATCGTCGAAAACATTTCCACAATCCAACCCTCGAACCCCGTAACGTTGAACAAGTAGCTTGGTTATTTATCATTGGCCACGTTTATGACGATAATTATCATAAATTCGGTGAAATTGACCCTCATCGGACGCAATTCGATGGGGTTGATTGTACCACCCCCAGGAAAAAAATTAAACACAAATGCTACGAAGATTTTGAATCGAACGAAAAAAAAAAAAAACAGAGAAAAAATGTGTTATCGAAGTATCAGGAATGTTGAAATTCTGATAAATACCGACGAAGACGTTATCACAATGAAGGTCTATTGTTTAATGATTATCTCGAGACAATTTCTCGTCGATTGTAACGATCGAAAATTCTTCAAGTTCTTCTCGAGCAGCCAAAGAAAAATGATTAAATAATTAAGTCTCCAATAAAATCGTCGTAGAATTTTGTGTTTATCAATTATAAAAATAAATTTAAAAAACATTAATTATAAAATCATAAACGTGTGCATTATTGTACATATATATATATATATATATTTATTATTTGCGCAACAAATATATTGCGAGGACAAAACTCGTTTGATATTATCATCATTATTATTATCTCTCTCTCTCTCTGATTTTTTTAAAACTCTTATTTTTTAATTTATTGGCAATAATTATTTTTTTTGAACATTATTCTGGGTGATATTTGGTGTAACTCAATGCCTATCGCCAAGTTTAATAATAATAATAACAATAATAACAACAATAACTGATAAAGTGCGAGACACATTAATGGGAAAAGCGTAATTCTCAAATATATAAAAAAAAAAAAAGAATTGAAAAGAAATGTGATTCAAAAAAAAAAAGGTTCTTTTGACGCCGTTGCCTTCTCGTCTGCTTCATATTTTTATACGTCCATTATTTGATAATATGGCTTGGCTCTAAGCTCTCTCTCTCTCTCTCTCTGACCCACATGTATCTATTATCTATTTATCCATCTCGCTCGCCAAACTCTACACCCTTTGCTTGTGTATCACGTATACTTCAACGCCAGTGGGGTAGCAAACAATTTATCACGTCTGTATTTGTACATAAATTGAAAAAAAAAATAATAACGAGAAAAAAAAATAATGAAAATCGAAATAAAAAGAAACAAAAATTACATATTTTCTAAAAACAATTAAATATCAATAGAAAAATATAATCATGATAAAAACTACAGCGACGATGAAAAATGTATTTAAAAAAAGAAAAAAAAAACGAAAATTGCTTGTTCTCAATCACAAAGTGCGTTACGAGGGACCGGCAACCGTGAACGAGGGTCAAGAATGGGCGATCAAGTGCAGCGGCAACAAACCCGGTGAAAAATTCAAATGGACGAGAAACGGTGAGCCCCTCGAGGAGCTTGCGTCCGGGGATCTTTCGGTATCGACGAAGCTCGATCAGGGCACGAGCGAGATCAGTGCCCAACAGGCCACGGACATGCACGAGGGCAACTACAGATGCACACCCGGTGGCAACGAGTCCTTTCATCTTACGGTTAAAAGCGGTTCGTAGTAGATCAACCAACAAAATAAAAAAAAAAAACCCAACGAAATTATATTTTTTTAGGTATAGGTCGATATATTATAATCAATTCAGTTATTTTTTTATCAATTCTCTTGTGAAATTTGCCGGCAACTCTGCTGCATCCTTTTTTATCACAATAGCTGTTACACAACCCTTTCCCCTTACTGTAGATTTGGACGTACAAGTATATATAGAACAAAGTAAGAAGGACGTAAAAAAAAAAATAAAGAAAGAAATAAAACTACAACACAAAGTGAGAGATATGCTGTTCAGCATAATATTCTCTCTCTCTCTTTCTCTGACACACAAACTTATACCTCTTTTTACATTAATTTTTTCGTTTCAACTATACAGACGAGTCCATTGCAGTTTCATTATCCACTCGGTATGCGACACACAAACACACACACACTTTCTTTATCGCAGTCTCGTTCCAGAAGCTCCCACAGTTTATCGCTACACACACACACAAGTTATCCATTTTCTTTCGCCTCACCCTTGTTCCAGTTTCCCTGAATTCCACACCAACTCCTTCTTTTTTTTCATTTTGTTTCTTCTAACGTGTTAGTGGCTCTCGTTGCAACACGTACACGCGCCACAAGCAAACACATCTACACACCCTCACACACACATATACACAACGATGGCCTCTATCTGTGTGCACAGACACCCGGTAGCATTGTTACACACGAACAATAGTACACGTTGGCTACGATGCTGCAGCATCCTTATGCACACGTATCAACCATGCCTCTGGCTATATTCAACACGAACACACACACATACACATACATATTTAAGCAAACACGGATGCATATGCACGTTGGGGCTATGCACATAGTGCATAGGCCAATCATGGGGGCATTTCCGATGCTCAGTTCTTGAACGCAAATGGCCTCTGGTTGGCCGCCATCACCGCCAAAGTACACATTACCCTCTGCAACATATACAAAATGGATCTTGATACACAAACCACATATATGACGCATGTATGATTTATATATAATCTATATATACATTATATACGCCTAGTTCTCTAAAAAATTCGTATATAATTATTTTACTAGGGTATATATAGTCTATATATTATCTAAAAAAATTCAAATTAATTTGTATTGTGTACGAGAAATTTTTCTCTGTATCTAATTTATTTTTTTCTGGTCTCTGCGTTCTTGTGTCTCGCAATATTACAATTTGGGTCAATTTTATTTCGCATATAGATCTTGTAGAGTATTATCCTTTTTTTTATCGCAATGTTTGCGCACGAGTAGCCCAGTGATTAAGAATCTGTGCGTGTTATCGACCGATAACCGATAAGATTGTGGCAACGTGATAATCTTCGTCTCGAATACAGTTCGACGTGGCTCCGCGATTTTCGAATGAACAAAAAATGTATGAAATCGTTTCTACAATCCAGTCGAGTGAAAAGCAAAAAATAGAAAAAAAAAAAGAAAAAAAAACAGAGTATATAGTAGAAAAATTACATTTGCAATGAATAATTTGATGGTGCAATTTCACAGGCAATTTCACACATCTACATGTTCACAGGCACATCGTTAGTCGGGTGATAATGAAAGTCACGATTCTTCAATTACTTCACCGGGATACTAGGTGCCTGGCTGAGCCATAAGGATGTGGGGATGAAGCAGACGTTTTTTTTTTTTTTTTTTTTTTATGGGAATGCTAATGCTGTGTTATAGAGAATGAAGCGTTAATGAAGAGAGCGAAAGAGAGAGAGAGAGAAAAAAAGAAGAGAGAAAACTAATGACAGTCAGGAAGAGAGAAAAAAAGAGGCAGGGAGAGAGAGTGAGATGTTGATGATGAAGGTAAAACAGAAATAGAGCGTGAATGAAGAGGAAGAGAAAGAGAAAGAGAAGGAAAAAAAGAAGAAGAAGGAGACGAGAAAAAAGAAGAGGAAGGAGAAGAATGTGAATGAGGAGGAAAATGAGGAAGAGAAAGAGAAGGAGAAGACAGAGAGAGAGAGGAATAAAAATAGGAGATAATGGTAGAACGGTCTGGACTATATATTTTCGTAGAGCAGAAGGAAGGTCACGTTAAAACCGTCAATTCCAACCGAGTTCTCCACACGTATATATATACACACACACACACAAACGCACACTCCTTACGCCTTTGTGAGTGTATGTGTGTGTGTGTGCAGCAGCGAAGGCTCATATTTTACTCGAAAATGTAAGGATTAGAGAGATTTATGGCGGATCAAGAGGAACTTCACTACGGTCTGGCTTTTTCGCGTTTGCATATTCTCATCGCGGTGGTCTCGAGAGTTTCCTTTCCCGGAGGCTCCTGTGGCGCCAAAAAAAAAAAAACAAAAAAAAACAAAAAGAAAAAAGAACTGTCCACAAAGTGACGAGAAAAGATGGAACGGGTTGGAAGTAAAATATAATAGCGAAACGTTTTAACGTCTTCGGGCCGACGTCTATTATATCTCGTTATCTCGTTGAATATGATGGGACCACACTCGAACGGGTTTCCTGGCCTCGATCTCGTGTTCTCTCTCTCTCTCGACGTTGTCTTTCGCTATCCCTCGAACAAATGTGACTGATCCGAATCTCTCGTTTCTCAACGACAATCACGTGTTAACACTCGTGAACTATCTTTGAGGAATCGTCAGTGAATGATTAAATCTCGTACGAAAGTTCTGGGTCTTGTAAATTTTTAGAAATTAATTTTCTAAACTTATCATTTTTGTTCTTGGGTGTCAGTCGAAGTTTCAACTGTAGAGTTTCATTGGAAATATTTTTTTCAAAATTTGTTTTCCTAAAAAAAATGTTCTGCCTCAGGTTTTCGATCTGTCGATAAATTCAGCCACTGTCAATAGTCCTCCATGCTGTTAGGTCGTTGATTCTCATTTTCCAGCTGAGAATGACCTCGCATCCGGTCTCCCATGAGAAAATTCACCTGGTCGTTGGTCACTCATGCAAATAGACTGGAAATTCAGTGTCTAATAAAATTCTTCATCGCTTCGGTTCGTGCAAAGTAGATAAGCAGAAGTTTGTGGAACGTTACGAGGACACACACACACACACACACGGTTGAAACGGTCTATTGCGATGCAAGCTTGGGAAGTGAATGGGATGGGAAGTCTTCGTCGTCGTCTTCGTCGTCGTCGTTGAGACGTTGGAACGTACGGAAATAACTTTCATTCGATGCTTATGGAAACGAGTCCGGGTGAATGCAATGTCGTTTGTTCCGATTACAAATGTGTCGGGTTGGCTCGAAATGCAATCGTCTGTTCGTCGTTCGTGTCGTTTTCACAGCAGCAGCAGCAGCACGTTGAGCCGAATGGAAGTAACGAGATGAGATTGCATTGTTTGGATTTATCATCGATGAAACATGAACGTTTTTCGTGCAAAACGTTATTCGTATCGTTGCAGATGCATTTTCATTTAGAGACAATTTGGAATTTAGAAAGAACATTTTTTTTGTGGTCATTGTTTCTTTGGATTGTTTTTTTTTAGATCAAATGTGGATTGAGTTAACTCATTGTTTGTACACGGACTCCTAAAAGTGATCGATTTTTCTTTTTTAATGTAAAAAGTATCCTGATTCAATTTTTAGATTGATAAAAATAATGAATATTAATTTTGAAAGAAAAATGTGAAAACGAAATTTGGAACAATTCTTTGGGATTCTATTTTGCGTTGCTATAGAATTTTTCAAATAATCTATTAGAAGATTTATATTGTTATGAATTATTTGAATCTACGAAATATATTTTTATTCGTCGGAATTTCGTCGATGATAATTCAAGAACGGAACAATTTTGCACGATGATCGGTCACTGTGGATGGAAGTGTCGTTGGAGAATTTTTCAATAGCGAAGCTTTATAATTGGCGAGCTAGGAGAGAAAAAGAGAGAGAGAGTGTGTGTTGTTTATGGCATTTCACACACCTCGATCGTCGTTGCTGCATTCCTGTTTTTTTATTTCCTTTTTTTTTTGTTTTATTTTGAAAGCCCGCGGTGAAGCTTACTCGTTGACGCGTCTCCTCGAAAGGCAAAAGTTTGTGAGATACGAAAAACAAAAAAATAAAAAATAACACAGGATGGCAACGATGTGAGAGATATGAAGCACCCTCGGGCGACGGGACAATGAAAAATATGGGAAAAATATCGCATCGTCGTTGTCGAAACCTCATGTGTGTGTGGGGGGGGGGGGGGGGGGGTTAACGTTGTACAAAGTTTCCAAACACCACCGGCAGCACCATCAACTTCGAAATTGTTCACCACGATTTTCCGGACAGCCGTCCGCGTTGTGTACCCGACACCCCCTTCGGGCTATGAATTATCGGTGAGAACCCGTTTCCGAACCGTCAAATTCATCGTTCGTCGTGATATTTCGAATCTGGAATGTCGAAAAATATCTGCAGTCGTTGCAATTAGATTTGGAAATGAAAATCAGTTCTTTAATTTTATTGCCAAGTTGGGAATTCAATAACAATATTCTATATTATAATAATCAATGATAAATTATTATAATATTTATATGTATCATATAAATCATAATTTTCATTAAATAGTATGAACAACTGAGTGATAGATTTTCTTCCTATTGATATTTATGACGAATTATAATAACTCAATATTATTTTTTGAAAAATTATTGCTGTAAATCTTGAAAGTCAAACAAAAATGTGTAAAGAGAAGAAACAAAATTCCTCAGTGGATGAAAATCTATCTCCAGCAAGTGGGGTAAAACGTGTGAAAAAGTTTGCAAATTGCCCTGTCAAGTTACGTTCGCCTTTTTTTTTTTTAAAGCTTCGATCAAAGCTGCAGAATTAAAAAAAAAAGAAGCTATAACCCACTGGCACTGGATATCCTTCATCCCCGTCGTAAAAGTGTATCAACGACCCGAACGAAAACGCGAGTGACGAGACGTTCTGTAAAAAAAAAAGATATATGGCAAAAATAAGAAGAAAAAAAAAATTGGAAAATGAACCGAGAGTCGGTTGTGAAAGCAAGCCAAGAGGAGGCTAATGGAAAATGATGTGGTCATCGGTTCGAGCGACGTTGTGCACCGTTAAACAATCGCGTCTGCGCACCAGGGATGTTTTTTTTTTTTTTTTTTTCGCTGCCCGTCGAGGCAAAATGTTTTTCAATGGCGAACCAGTCGGCACAGCTGTTGATGCACACACATACACAATTACACACACACACACACATGCAAACGCACCCTGGCCTCGTGCTTGTTCGTCATCGCCCGAAGCTTCCTCCCCCACACGTGTCTGTAAATTGCCGTGGCAAAATTAAATTCTCTCGAACGAGTTTGTGCTCGAAATGCGCAAAATGAAGGGAGTCAAAGTGAGAGAGCGAAAGAGAGAGAGAAAGAGGAAGAACGAACGAACGAAAATGAGAAAACAAAACGTGATGCTCTCGAGTTGCAGATTCCCAGAAACACGAACGAATTCGATTGTTCCGTGGATTGAACCACGTCAGTTCTTCGTTTGCCAGTCCCACCATTTGAACGAACCTTTGATAACTGCTATCAGCGATGAGGGAAAGGCCAGAAAAAAAAGGAAAATGAAATAAAACGAAGAAGTGAAGAAAAAAATAATGAAAGGGAGAAGTTTCTGGATTTTGTAAAACAGGAATGTCGAAAGTTTGGATGCAGGAATTGAACGAGGAGTTTATATTACTTTGTTGTTTCTCTTTTTTTCATTTGGACTCGCTCGTTTGGGTGGCTTTTGATTGATTCCACTTGTCGATCCTCTGTTCGTCTCTCTTCCTCTCTCTCTCACATTTTGAGATCAAATCATGCGGGTGAATAATTGCCGAACGTTTGTCGGAGCGAGAGAGAAAACAATGAGTCGGATGAAGGAGCTCAAAGAGAAGTGCGCAGAAGCACGTCAATGGATTTTAATTGATGACGAACTCGATTCGATGAAACGTCAGTCGGACTAGTTGCGAGGGGTCTAAAATTCAATACCACGTCTGTTGGGGTCTTTTTGAGGGACATTGTCTCCAAACACTGACCCCAAAAAATTATACTTCACGCTTTATTCAATACTATCTTAACCTAACCTTCTACATTTTTGTTTCAAAAACACTTGACTGAATATTTACTCTTCAAACAATTGCGTTTCGAATGGGTACTATTCTTACAGGATCTTATGACCTCATTTTTGAGGATTTATCAGGATCATTGATCACGAAGCAGTATTCCAAAGCTTCCAAACAATTAATTTCCTACAATGAAAATTTCCAAACAATAAAAATCCTGTGAAGATTGAAAAAAAATAATTTTTTCAAAGTCCCTGAATAAGGATTCTCCCTTAAATATGAGAGTCGTGTTCCATCGGAGCTTCCACGTGAACCGTCACTATCTTCGGTCCGGTTATAGATACGTTTTCATGTCTTCCTCGGGTTTTCCGTTTTCTCGTTGGGTAGTGTTCATCTCGTCTCTGGGTTCGGAGATTGAACCGTGCGACCTGTCTCTCGCGTGCCAAGAATAACTGGACGGTTTGTGTGTACCCGCGAACTCGCTGAAATCGTGACCGGGAATCATCGAAAAATTTCGCCTTTCCCCTACAGAGTTGGCATTGAAGGATAAATCGACCGGTTTGTCTTGGTCTTGGAAAAAGCTGTTTATTTTCACAAAACTAGGCTTTAAAAAAAAAAGAGAAAGAGCTATTCACTTTTATGGAGGAACAAGTTTTCCTCATTTTTTGTCTTCCATGGATTAATTGATTTATCAATTGATCTGTTTCCGAAACGTGGTTCAAAGACCTTCATTAACTTTAGATATCCAAAAACTTTCGAATCTCATGATTTTTAAAGGGGAAAAAAAGAACATTTGTGGAATGGAACATTTTGTCGTTTTGCGTCGGTTCTTCGGCGAGGAAACTGTTACGAGAATGTTTCGGGGGGGGTTATATAGGCCGACTGGCTGACTCGTTGCCAGATCTTGATAGTCGGTAACGTAGAGGGGGAGGGGGGAAAGGGGGGAGAGGGGTTAGGGCGTCCAGGGCAGAGCCAGCAACCTCGACCGCACCGAGATCGATAGTCACACACGTTGTACGTGCGGTCGGAGGTCGAATTACGTACTAACTCGTGCTCTCTCTTTTTATTTTTCTCTCTGTTTATTTCTCCTCTTTCTCTCTCTTGCTCGAAACTTCCCTTTAAAAGGGTCGAACCCTTGCGTTGCGGAAATTTCACAACGTCAACGACTTACTTTACGAATCTTTTGGCCAATCGACTTTTATTTTTTTTTTTTCAACCCTTTTTACCCACCGAACACACAAACCAGATCCCAAACTTGCCACTCTCAACGTTCTCCCTCAATTTTCGAGGTTTCTCGTCTTCTTTTTTTTTTTTTTTTTGATGAATAATCAAAGCTTACGTACACCTTGAAAGTTGTAATTAGCACTCTCCAACTTGACCGAAAAGTTTAACGTAAATTTTCCAACTTCTTGGTCCTCTACGATTGTTTTTTTTTTTTTTAATATTTTTATTTCTGTAAAAAAAATTGTTTTTTTATTTCTGCTGCAGCAGTTGATGTGAAAATGCAGGTTTAAATAGGTTCAAAGCTCTCACCTGGACGCCAAGTCCATAAACAGTGTTGTAATGATGTACAAGTTTTTGCCACCGGCCATAGATGTAGAAATAAAAAATAAAAACAACAGAGAAAAATGGCAGAGGAAAGAGGTAACAGACAAAACAAACGGAGAAGGTTTTTGCATAATTTCTGCAGAAGATTCCGGGCATTAGACTCTGTCTCTGTCTCTCTCTCTTTGCCAAATGCACTCTTGCCCCGCGTTACGTTTTTTTCTCGACCAGTCTGTTTTTCTTTTTCTCTCTTCCCACCGACGATGGGCAAAAATTTGCTCGAGGGCTTTTCCGGACTGGTCCGTGTCTCCCAAGTGTTTTAAACAAGTTTTTCGTCGACCCACGGACGCTTTACGCCCCGCATATACTCTTAATCCACACATTTTCTTCTCTCGTCCTCGTGCATTTCGCTCAAACCGTTTTATTTTATTTTTTTTTTACAAAACTTTTTCACATTTTTTTTGCCTTCGACTCGTTCACTCGCTGGACTCGAGTTTCTCGTCTTGTGTGTCTGGATTTTTTAGTTTCGCATCTTTTCGGCTTCGTAATTGTCGATTCGGACAAACTTTTCCAGCCACGTTCATTCTTTTTTTAAAATTTAATTTTTTCTTAATCGATCGAACGAATCGACGGTAAAACAAATAATGACGACGAGAGATGACGAAAAAACCAGTTTCACGACTATTTCATCTGGCATTATACGAACATCATGTTTTTATCATTCAAAATTCCATGCATTAATTATCTTATCATTTTTTTTTCTCATCTCAGCAGTCGTAAGCTGAAAAAGAACGAAGACCAAAAAAAAAACTTTTCATCGTTACGAAATGGTGAATCTTCTAAAACTCTGGCAAACTCGGTTCACCGATCACGTAACCGACTTGTTTACCTCGTTTTCCATTCTCTCATCCACCTCGGACTCGCGACTTTATCGATTCTTCTCCGTGATTGACGATTCGGCCCAAAACTTTCTCCACGTCATTGCACTTTTGGTCCATTACGAAATATTCGACTTTCTCTCTCTCTCTCTCGTTTGTTCGTTGTTCGTGGTGCATCCTAAAATTTCTCGGCACCGATGCTTCTCGGATGATTATCGTAAAATAGCAAAAGTTTATTTATGCACGGTAATCTGATGAGAAAATTAAAATTGATTTATGGCACAAAGATAGATTCAGGGTTCGAGGAAAATAAACTTGCATAAATATTCTTTGCATCGACGATTATTAACGACTCACAAATCATTTAAAAAAATTTAGAACCGAAAAAAAATAGAGTTTGTCCTCTGAAGTTTTGATAAATCAATTATATTTGTTCCAATGATAAAAAAACCAAATAGAAAGACTCCATCGTATTCCAAATTCTCATGGGATTTTCTTATCCCTCGGATAAAATATAAATCTTGTAAATTTTCAAGATCCAAGTGCGATAACTCAAACGTTATTTTTCCCCAAAGGGTGTGCGGAAGGCCGGAAAAATGCAGCTGGAGCCGGTTCGCGAGATTTGCATTTATATTTCGAGAAAAATGAAGAAGAATTTGTAACGATCCAGTCTTTGGGGAGGGGGGGGGGTGGTCGGTATGGTTTTACGAATGGCTGACCGGCCAGCTGGAAGATTTTTCCCCGGAGCTGTGCCCGGAAGAGCCCGCAGATAGGGCGAAGCCGGGGTGAGGAGGATGAAGAGAGTAAGAGAGAGAGAGAGAGAGAGAGAGAGAGATTCGCGCCGCAACGCGGATAATAATATATATGGAAATGTTGGTGCGGTTTCGTTAAAACCACGTGACTATAGACACACGTTAGATGGAGTTACGATGCACATGTGTGCACATACCGCAACAACATATATATATACATAGCCTGGTCGTGTTTGTGTAGGTGTTTCGAACTCTGGGTCATACACGTGAAATTTCAAAACGGCTGGTCGTTGCATATTGCTCGGTTATCCACAGGAAAATGGGTTTCCATTGATAGCGGTGGGCTTTTCACATGATCAATCGTGAAATGTTACCTCGACAATCAGTTATTGAAAACGTAAAGGATAAAATATATGATATTTTTAGTTTTGTATGTTTTTGAAGCAGGAAATAATGTGATTGAATTTTTTGTTTTTTTCAGTTCAATTTTTTTTAGTCAAAGAAAAGCTTTTTGTTGATAATGTTAAATATAATCTTTTCGTAGATTAACGAATTCCTATCACTTGTTTCTCATTGAAGGCTTCA
Organism: Diplazon laetatorius; assembly: GCA_963662125.1. Lineage (NCBI taxonomy): Eukaryota > Metazoa > Arthropoda > Insecta > Hymenoptera > Ichneumonidae > Diplazon > Diplazon laetatorius. The sequence goes on along the minus strand of OY759162.1, from coordinate 1,653,155 downwards.
AGATTTTTATCCATTGATCGGTTCATTCAAATGTCTTTGCTACTAATCTAAAATATCAATAATCTTCAATAAAATAATTTCAAATATAATCATATTATAGACAGACATTTCTTATCACTCACAATCATCGAACACTTTAAAGTTTTCGCGTCCAACGGTTGAATTTCTCAAACGTTCTTGTCACAAGCGTGAAATATCAAATATCTCGAAGGAGCCGACAGTTTTCCCGACGGGATTGGCCGGGGTTAGTACCGTTCACCGGCAAATGGTCCGTGAACGACCTGAGAACGTTGGACGGGGGTGAGGGAAGGGTTCGAGAGGTTGAAACCTCGTGCGACGAGGAAATTTCCACCGCCGGGCCACGCAGTCATGCCAATCGCAGTGTCCCGAAGCTAAATGCTTCGGTCAGACGCAGTTTCGCCATCCAAACCCCGGGACCACTCGAGTTATACGTGTTGGATGCAAATTACCCGTCGTACCTTCCACCCTTCCCCAGCTCGTCGAGTTTCTACGTGTGATGGACGGTCGATTAGTCAACCCAGGTAACTCGGAAACCAACGAGTCAACGCCTTCGAATATTCATCAAACGATTCAACAGTTTTTCCGAATCGTTCTCGTTTTATTCCCTCTCACAATTTCTCAACATTGTTGCAAAAAAATCCATCTGCAACCCACGAACAATAATATATTCACATTTGCCTCCAGTTTGTTTCTCTCCAGCCAAATTTATCTCCTGGACAATTTTTGTCCCCAGAGTCCATCTTGTTTACGATTTTTACCCCCCACCCTTTCCCTCTTTCAAACTCCCTTCTCGATAATCTCAAAAAAAGCATCGCAATGAAAATGCTCGATACTATTTTTTTTTTTTTTTTGCTCTTGTCGTTCATTTTTGTTTTAGGTTACAATTTCGAAACTGGGAGGAGTCACGATTCCGGCAGCTGATTAGTTTTTCCGTGTTTTCTCTTGCCACCGGGTATATTTATTCCTCCTACCCCCAGCTCTCTCGATGCAACGTTTCGATAGTGCATCGGGGACCGTGAAACGTTTATCGACATCCCCACGGCACTCAAACTCTGTCTGCTCGTATTAACCTGCCGTACCGTAGCCACAAAATTTCATATCGCCCACTGTTCATCGTCCATTTTCGATCTTGGTACGCGGGTAACACAAACGTGTTTCATACACACACATTCGCATTGAGTGTCGTTATCGTTTCCCGTTGGTTCGTATCATCGACACTCCTCGACACAATACACGTGTGCGCGCGCACAATTTGTTGTTTCTTTTTTTTTTTTTTTTGCATTCGTGTCGCAACGGACAACGGGAAATGGTAGAACGATCAATCGAATGGAAACCGGACTCGCGAATCCGGTAAACGGAGACGAGAGGATCCAATGGATCAATCCGTGGAAAATGATATTTCGGTGATAAACCGAAGGGCGCGTTTGGATGTTGCCGCCCTTCCAACTCTCGACCGATGGATCATAAACAGGAGTCGAAATTCACAAAGATCGATATTCCAGAACGCCCAGTGTGTCGAACTTACGGAAAAATCCCAATAGCCTACCCCAGTCGCGCGGTTGAGCACCACTGCTCGACTTTCAATCGCTCCCCACGCGTAAACTATCGATGCTAGGAACATACCGTTCAGGACTTTTTTGTGGGGAATTTGATTCTCCACAACATTGTTCATATGAACTTTTGACGTACATAGCGTTGTTTAGCCAGGACGTGAAGATAAAGATCCAATGATTTGTGAGCTTCCTGATTTTTGGTCGATCGAGTTCTGAATTTTTGGTCTTTCTGAACATCGATCGTTCCAAGACCCCTATCCGTGAAATACCCCGACCCTGGCTCTGCCCTGATATTCGTTGACAGAAGGGTGAGGGGGTCGCTCGCGTGGTTAGGATCCTTCCGTCTTCGCAGACCCGATACGCACATACAAACACACCCGCCGAAACTCGACGTGTATCGACCGAGCTGCGAGGGCAAGCAAACTGATGGATAACCAAACAGCCCGAGCCGTTGGGTCGATCCGTTTGACTATCATCCGGTTGATGGTGGTTGACGAACGAACGTTTGCACAACGGTCGTACCTGTGGTCTACGGGTTTAAGACGTGCTTTGTGGTTTCCCACATTGCCACGATTTCGCATTCAATGGCAACGAGGACAGAGAACCGTCTTACAATTTAAATGCAGAAAGGCATTTCGTTATTTCGCTTCAACTGAAATGGACTCGTCGCTGTTGGAATAAATACGAAAATACCAACGCAGTTGGATTAAATTGAATTCGATCAAACAAGTCGAGGACAAATGTAAATAAACCTAAAAAAACGCATCGAGCAACTTTATTATGAATGACCTTTAAAAGGAACTGCTCCGGGTCTTCAGCAATTTTCTTCAGGTGGCAAAAAGAGTTTTGCTTCGATAGTTGAAAATGTTTTTCCTGGGGCTCTGGGTTTTCCAACTGTCTTATTATTTTTTCATTGCCTCGGCCAAACTGCTGCTTCCCGACTGCCACTTTTTCGGCTCTTCTTAAACGTCTTCCACGTTTTTCCTCTGGCGAAAAAATAGCAAAAAAAAAAAACATTGGACCCAGGCAGTCGACGGAGAAACTCCCATCTGGCAATTAAACAGTGGTAATTAGTCGGGAGTTTGCGTTTAATTACCGGGAACAAACCGAGTCCGGGTCTAGCGACGTCTCGAGGTCGCTTTTGCTGAGTCCGAATATCCGTGAGGCGAACAACGATAATGACGACACACGAGAGAGAGAAAGAAAGACAGGTTTCAGTGTCGAGAAATGCACGTGAATAACGCACGAAACTCTCGTAAACTTTTCGACTTGAGAAATTAAATTTAAAAAAAAAAAAACAAAGAGAGAAAGATGATTAGGAAAGTGATAAAGCAAAAGGAAAATTGTGGAAAGACTGAAAAGATAACAGAAAGCTTGATGATAATGTCTGGGGGACGAAAAAAAGAAAAGAAGCGACCGGAGTGACGAGTTAGGAAAGTGAGAATGGAAAAGAAAATTGTAGAAAGACTGGAAAAAGACGAGAAAGCTTTGAAGATAAATGTCGAGATGGAAAGTTTTTTTTTTTACAAAAGTTAACGAGACGACACCTCGACGACTCGTTGCCATTTTCTTCGTACCTTTTCCACTTGTTACATCGTCGTGCTATTTGTTTTTTTTTGTAGACGACGTCGAGGAGGAAAAAAAATAGAAAAATTCTCGAATTTATATAAATGGATTTAAATGGCGTCCCAGCAGGAAGTCATGAACCTCCAAACGATTGTCTTCCTACATTCTCCACGTCCTTTCTAATCTCATCGTTTAGTGAAAGCGTTCTCGTGACTGCAACTAATTGTTTTTATTTTTTTTTTCTGTCAAATTAAAAGCTCGACAAAAATGAAATAACAAAATTAGCGATAGTCGAGGATGTCTAATAGTTTTAATTGGAAAGTATTTTTTAATGAAAACGACAATTATAACAAGTTGATTGTTGAGTCTAGCTGTGACTGTTGATGATTCGTTTAATGATGATGATGATGATGATTGAATAATTAAAAAATCGTTTGTTTATTTTTGTTTTGTGAAAAAAAAAAAAATACAGTAACGAAAATGAAGGTTCTGCCGACCGATGCACTTCCGTTGTTGCTCGAATGTGAGAATCGCACGGACATAAACGATTCCGTGGACTGGCAAAAGGAGGGAGTCGACGTCCGCGTATCGTTCGCAAAATCCGACGATCCGGTCAAGATCGCGTCAAACGGCAGCCTGATGATCTACAAGGCGAGCGAAGCGACTTATGGCAATTACACCTGCAACAGCACGTCTTCGGGCACAGTTTTCTACAGAGTCGTCCGTGAGTTATTTTTTTTTTAAATCCATTTAAAATACTTTTGACAAGAAGATAAAAATAAGAACGAAATCAATGAATTTTTCACTTTCCGTCCAAACGCTGGTCAAACAACGCTACCTAGATCAAAACTTCACATGAACAATCTTGCAGAGAATTGAATTTCCCACAAAAAACGTCATCGACGACATACCTCTAACTTCGATAATCGACGCGTGGGAAAGCTCGAAAGTTGACTTTTCCCCAAATGGAATGATTTTTTTTCTTGGATTTTAAAAAAACGTTTCCACATATTTTTTTACAGCGAGGCCAACGGCAGTTCTGGTTAAATCCATGAGCGTGATGGAGGGCGAGAAGCTCCATCTGGTGTGCACGGGTCGTCAATTGCCCGGAATAAAGATAAGATGGATATTCGCGGGCAGGGAATACAATTCGAGCGAGGGACGCGTAAGACTGAGTCGGGACGACGAGAGGGGAATAAATCGTGCGGTTTTGAACGTCGACAACATCGAGATGGAAGATCGTGGCAATGTGACGTGCATCGTGTCTTACGATTGGTCGGATTCCATAAAGGACAGCGGTGACGAGGCCATATCGTTGCTCAGGGTCAAGGACAAACTCGCCGCTCTTTGGCCGTTCCTCGGCATCTGCGCCGAGGTCATCGTACTGTGTGCCATCATTCTCATCTACGAGAAGAAACGCAACAAGGCGGAACTCGAGGAATCCGACACCGATCAGAGTCCCGACACGTGAGTCAAAAAACAAACAAACAAAAATTCATTTATTTCCATTTAATCGAATCCAAGAAAAACAAACCGATGACAATTATTTCCAAATCATTTTTGATAACATTCCTGATTGCATCAATCTATCCCACGTTCCCGACAAATTGTCCATTATAATTATTATTATTGTTTTATTTTATTATTATTATTTATTTGGTTTTATTTTTTATCGTTTTGTTTTTGTCCTATCTCCAAGTTTATCTTTATCTATAATTTTTTCTGTCTCTTTCTTTCGGACACAAATAACAGAAACAATTTCCTCGCGAATGAAGATTCGGATTCGCCTTTCATACCCCTTCGCGGTCCACTTCCGCCGTCCGATCTTCCGGTCCGTCCGCCGATTACTCCTCCCCGGCCCTCGAGTCCCATTTACAAGACCGTGCAATTTCGTACGCCCTCCAGGGAACCACGACGCGATTCGCCTCTCAGATCGGCCCCACCGTCGCCCACCGGAAACCAACCCTAAACCCCATCCCCCACCCCCCCACACCGAAAATCCGTCGAATATATTCCTCCCTCGCTCGAATCGTCAAACCCCGTCGATATCCGTTTTCGAGCTATTTGCAAACAGTCGAGTTCGAATTTGCATCTGCAAACACGAGTTAGCCGAGTCCAATGATCCCCAAGCGTTTCGATGTCTCGTATCCACCGTCGCGACTATCGCGAATAATTCGGAATCTTCGAAATCGGAGTCGAAGATGTTGCTTCTCGAATCGAATGGAAAAGCTTCTCACGAAAATTCTGTGAAATTATTCGAAATGCAAAAAATTGTTAAAAATGTAAATTATGTATGAAGAAGACATTGAGTGACCGATTCGCGTTCTTTTCGAGTCTCACATTCGTCGTGGGCAATTAGACGCGATGGAGGGTGAATTATATATGACTCTCATCCCTCGCGTCGCGATTTTCTCATCCGCTTTTTTCGTTCTTGGCGGAGGGTTCGGAAAAAAAAAAAATTACACGTCGGTACTGAATATTGATGAGCATCCGTCGTGTGCCCAAGCACTATCAGAGCACACGTTGGCGGTCGTTCTCGGTGACGACCGGGAGGATCACAAAAAAAAAACAAATCGGTAAAAAAAAATTTTTAAAACGAAAAAAAAAAAAAAAAAATCGTACCGCGTAAAATTCTCAGGACGAAGATAATGCTCCGGTCGTTTACGCTAAAGTGAGGAGGCCCAGACGCGTACCTCCGGATTCTCGGTTCTAGAGCGGATGATAAAAAAAAATAAAAAAAAAAATAAAAAAAGGTCGCGGTCGAGGCAAATGGCGTAGAACAGCAGAGCCTCGTCGTTTCGCGGGGTCGTTCGAGTCTGGGGACAAAATATAAAGGAAAAAGAAAAGTCTTTTTCGCCTGCTCTCGTCCTCGAGCTTGTTCCACGCGCGCCATTTGCCGTCTGAAACGCGTTTATTCATTTTTTTTTCTTCATCTCACTCTGAATCGTTCAATTCAACAGCTTCGGTCGTTTCGTTCGAGACCGATCCGTCGAATTATCATTCACCAAACGACGTTCACATTCCTACGAATCGTTTTCTCCATTCACTATTTTTTTTTTTTTTCATATTTCTTCTTTTCAATTCATTATTTTTATTATTATTTTTTATCACTCGATATTCCGCACGTGCTTGGATTCCACGCTTTTTTTCCTTTTCCCATTGATTTCCACGAGGGAAAATGAAAACCCGATTCCCCCTTTTTTAATTATCCAATCAAATTGGAGAGAGTGAAAAAAAAAAAAAAATAACATACGAAAATTCGATCGAATCCACGATCCAAAATCCTGTGCTTGGTTGTTGGTCTCCCATCCGCACCATCCGCCCCACATCGCAGTCCAATCTTCATCAGGTAACTGACATCCAATATTCCTCATCCAACCGAAATTAATGCAACGAAACACCTTGCGGTTGATTCCACGTGATCATTTTCATGTGTTTGATGCAGCAAACCAACGCCCAACAAGGACTCGGACGTGAGGCAGAGAAAGTGAATCGTCGATGACGATTGAAAGGAGGACGAGAAGAGAGCGAGAGAGAGAGAAAGAGAGGTGACGACGCGAGGGATGGTCACCAACAGCCGGAGGAACAATCATCGTTCGACGCAGCGACAAATAACGATTAATTATTTTTCATCTTCGTGTTAATTAACATTTATGATGGATGTACATTTTTTCTTTTTTTTCGACGACGACGTCACGAAGTTGAAGGACACACACAGACACACACAAGCACACATACACACACGCAACCTCGAAGAGAACAAACAAATAAAATAATAACTGAAAAACGAAAAAAAAATTACAAAAAAAAAAGTATTTAAAAATCTAATCGAGTGAAAAGGTCCTATAAAAAAATTGTGGGAGGCAAAAAAAAACTGGAACAAGTCTCCATCGAATGGTGATTGAATCACGAAACGTCGAATAAAATTAATCATTGAACTTGATGAAAAAAAAAAAATTAATACCAAACACACGAGATGCTTCATCATCTTCGTCGTTGTTGTTGTTGTTGTTGTTGCTGTTGTTGTTTCACGCTGTCCACGGGCCGAATCGACACGTCCACCGTCGACGCACGAGGATCATCCTCCGGGGAGGTGGAAAAAAAAAAGATTTGCAAAAAAAGAAATTGTTTTTTCCCTCAACGACGAAGACATTGTTTATTAAATTGATAACGTCATCGATGAACATACATTCGAAACTATATTGCCATCGCTGAATCCACCGCTGTCACCGTTTAATAATAACGATTTATTATTAATTGATTATTATTATTACGAATTATTACGAAATAATTATTATTAATATCGCTGTTGTTATTATTATTATTATTACTATTATTATTATTATTATTATTATTATTACGACTTCGTTATTATTATTATTAATATTAGTATTATTATTATTGACCACTCATTGCCGTTGAAATTATTACTCACGATAACGACGATTATTAAAGATGATGATGATGAAAAGAAAAAAGAATATTTAAAAAAAAATTAATGATAAGGATTAAAAAAAACATAATAGGTAATAATAAAAAAATAACTAATAAATAATGAATTTTCATTCGTTGACTACGAGTTACGAAATAAACATCTCGCCCTTTTTTTTGTTTTTCTAATTCATCAGACGCATAGGTGATATATATAGATGCCTGTAAAACGATTAATGAAAAAGTTTTACGAACGAACGAGAGCCGCGATGAAGATTTATAATATTAAACATGTTTTACCAACGCATATATGGCCTTATTCGCAGTGCCTCATTGCGATCGCGTGCAATCGTTCGATCGAAAGTCGATAGGGCGAGTGCGCTTGCGCGAGCCACGTACCTCTAATATTTTTCGGTTCTCGATTATTCCTCCCCCCTCCCTTCATCTCTGTGGCCCAGCCCGAGGGGTTAATATTATTATACAGGTATTATGATTCAAAGAACACGAATGACGATGAGAAAGCAGTTATGAAGAAATTTAAAAAAAACAATTACGAATAATATAAACCAAAAAAAAATCGAGTCGTATAAATAGGCTATCGAGTTATGAAACAAATTGTAGATTAGACATTAGGGACGTTATTCGTTGACGAACGTGAAGACGAAATCGATACCACGAAGAATCCCAAGACGATCGCTTGACCGAAGAAAAGATTTTCAAACAAATAATAATAATAATAATAATATTATTAATAATAATAATAATAATGAAGATAATGATAAAAGAAAAAACAGATGAAATAAATGAAGAATTTATGGAAATTGCGGTGGGTTTAAATTTAATTAAAAAAAAAGAGGGAGAGAGATGAAAGAAAAAAATAAATAATTATTATGAAAGTTGGACAGATGGCGACACTCGAGACAGAAGAAACGGACGGACGGACGGACAAATGAGACGATTCACACACAAACAAACACACACAGACGTTCCTCGTCATTACACTTCAAACACACGATTGCAAACATTCAACACGAACGAAAAAAAGGGAATAACTGCAATTCAATTAAACGTTAAATGATGATAATTCGATAAGCCCGCATGCCTTCGTGATCGGTACTTAATAATAAAACGATATTGACACGTTCACGAGTTTCGTTTCGATCTGATTTACCTGAAATTTCCTTGCGATCATTATCATCATTATCGCCATCCTTTTCCCCCATCGCTCTTGCTCAGAAATATCGATTTACTCGAAATGCACGATAATTTCTCGTGCAACAGCATTCGAGGTGAAGTACTTGCGTGTTCCTACGTGCAACTTCCCAGAGATGAACCAGAGAGGCGTATACAGACTGACGAAACAAATAATTAAATTCAATATTTTACAAATTTTTTTTTTATTGACGAAATTTTATTGCACTTGTGCGTCGACAGCGTCAAGTTTCTCTCGGCACAATGTCAACGTCGACACACACATACTCACACACACACGCACACACAATACAAACACGATTCGCGATTAATTGTCGACGATGATAAAATTCAATCGCATTGTCATACATTGGCCCGTCTCTCTTTCGTACAATTCACACTCTTCTCTCTTATCTACATTAAAAAAAAATGAAACAACATGAAAAGAAAATAATGATAATAATCAGTGACGAGTTATCATATATTTATATTTATATATATAAGGTAACTTACTTAAATAGCACTTTGTGAAAACAACGATAATCGATAATCTTATTGTTAACAATGTGTATAGGTACTTGTGTGGTCGGCGTGAAGAGCGTTGTGGGGGTGAAAGAGAAAGCTTGTGCGACGTCGTCAGACGTTGCAACGATGAACATTGTCATTAAAATCCTAGATCGGTCACCACAAGCGACCCAACGACTTTGGTCCCGTATTTCGACGTTTATTCCATCCAATTATTTTCCTACCTCCATTCCACACGTTTTATTCGATTAAAAAAAATATATAGTCATCTTCCAAAAGCTTCAAAATACAAACTCGAATTGTTTCAAATTTTTTCTGCCGATAGTTTTGCAAGTAAAAAAAGAAAATAAGGATTTCCTCGTGTGGTGACCAATTTAGGGTTAAATTGTGTCGAAAAAAAAACTTTGTCTTTCTTTTTACACTCTTTAATTGACACGTCATTGTAACTGCCAGTCGCGTGTCCTCGAGTCTCGAAGGTGTGATAAAAGTGGGGGGAAAAAAAATGACGGAGAGGAAAGAAGCGGGTGGACAGTCTCTTTGGTCGTGAGCGCTTGTCGCGCGACTTGATTCGGCTTGAGAAAACAAAAAAAAATAATAATAATAATAATAACAACAATAATAATAATATATAAATATATGCGTTTGCGTATATATATTAATATATATATATAAAAAAACAGAAACAATTCATTTACAGAAAGCGTTTGTGGATTGAGTCGATTGGAATATGTTGTCGAGGATAATTCGAACGCGAGGACTCGCGACTTGGACCCTTTGATAATTTTCTCCCTTCCCCTTCACCTCCCCCACCGCCCCTGTAAAAATATAATAATGCTCTCACGCTTGTACTGGTCGATCGCCTTAATTTCGGTCTTTAACATAATTTTCTTTTTTTATTATTTACTTTAATCTTTATTTATTTTATATATATATATATTTATTTATTTATTTGAATATTTACAACTAGCCGATAAATTGATCAAGGGCCGGTGATGGTCGAGCCCTTCGATCGGCTACCTTTTCAACGTTTCTGAGTGTATGTGTGCGTTTGGTAATTCACGGATCGATTGCGATGAAAAATTAAAAAAAAAATTTGTTCAATTTTATTTTTATTTTTCATCACGACGGTCCTTTCGAAAGCTTCGTCCTGTCGGAGCTTTTAGCACGAAGGTCGCACAACTCCCTAGAACGAACAGTCCTAGCACCATTGATTATCCCATTATGGGCAAAGGTTCTTTCTCAAGAGAGAGAAAGAGAGAAAGAGAGAGTCTAGATAAACAAAGTAAAAATAATTGCGACGGTCACAATAACGAAGAACCTCTCAATTCCCCAAGGATCAATGATCCTTCCCCTTCGTCCACACTCTCCTCCCCCGTTACCCTTCGCTACGAATAAAAAAACATATTAAAAAAAAATAAAAAATAAAAAATCATAAAAATATCTTTAAAAATAAAAAAATTGTTATTTACATTCCGAGCGAAAGGGTCATCGATGGATCGGTTGTTTTTCGTCTTGAAAAAAAATCGATCAACGTTCTCTATTTGGATTTTTGATTGCCATAATCAACGTAAACGCGTACAACTTCGCCGCTGTATTTTCGTTGACTGGGCATGAAATAAAAATCCGGTTGTTGCGAACCCGATTGATTCGTCGTTGTGGCCGTGCCGTTGTTCGCACCGCCGGGCGTTTTGAAACGATTCGTACGACGATCCTGGGTGTAGTAACTCGGTTGCGGGGGCGGCGGTGGTTGTCGCGATCCCGGAGCGCGAGGAAGGCTGTAAGTCGCTCGGGCGGCTGTCATCTGATGGCTCTGATTACCATTGCCGTTGTGATGATGATGATGATGTTGATTATGTCTGTGAGAATCCGTGGGACCGGAACCCAGAGCCGCCGCCGCGGCACCGGCCGACGATGCGCGCGCAGACGCGACGCTGTCCGTGACGTCGCGCGAACGCGGAAGACTCGAGACCGGCGGGGGCGGAGCTTTTTCCTCCGTTTCGAAAGCTTCGAATGCGAAATTCGTGTTCGCGCCCGATGAATAATCGCGCCACGCGTTGTTCGCTATCAGTCTCTCTTGCTGCAATTAGATGCAACATTTTTATGAGTTTTTTTTGTTTGTCGTCGATTAATGTTTAAATTATTGCAAAAAAATCTGAAATATTATTTTCAATCTTTTTTTTTTTTGCATTTTGGAAATTTTCATATCCAGAACTGTGTTCAAAATATTGCAATTTGAAATCGACATTTCCATCTATTTTCTTTAAACATCATTATCAATTATTCTCGAATTAATAAAATCAGTTTTTTCTGTTAATCGTCGAATTAATTCGAATACTGAAAAAAAAAAAAATGTTTGTACAAATTATTTCCTTTTTGTTTTGGGTATTTATAAATATTTACGAATATGTTTCAAGTTGGCATGCTAGAGTTAAGTATATAGTGCAATCGGTTGAGACGAAATATTTTTTTTACGAGCGACAATGGTGCAGATGAGATTTTTTTCGAATAACTTTTGTTGAATAAAAAGTATTAGAGGCGCGTTAAGGGAAAGAGGGGGGGGCGGGAGGAATAAGGTTGTTAGATCCTGAAGAGAGTACCTCGAAGGCAAAAAGCGATGCTGAGGTTGAATTGTTTTTTTTTCTAACGAGTCTCATGGACTACCAATTGGGGGAAGGTCGGTGCATATTTGGCGGGACGTGTTGATGATGAGATCGATGATGACGAGGCTCGGGTTGATACTGTTGATGCAGCTGAGGCTGACGCGGGTGCTGCATATACTGCTGCTGCTGCTGATGATGATGATGATGATGGTGGCTTTGATGATTGTTGTGATTTTGATGATCGTTTTGACGTTGCGGACGGTTCGCGTTCGTGCGATGAATCGGATTGGCCGAGGCCGGAGAAGTTGTCAGAGGCAGCGAGTAAACCCTCTGCACGCAGGGTGGTTGTTTTACCGTTGGACAGTAGTCGAGGAGAGGCGCGCGGGTCATGCAACACAAGCAAAGCAACAAAAGATGGATTTATTTGAAAAAAAAAAAAGGAAAAGAAGAAGAAGAAGAAGAAGAAGAAGAAAATAGAAAGAAGAAGGAATTGATTTTAATTTTATTTCATTAAAATTTTGTTGAAGAAAAAAAAGAATTCAGAAACATTTTCCAGGAAACCCACATTTTTTTTCGATTAATTTTGGAAAAAAATATATTGAAAAAAAAAAAATTTCTGAGGATAAAAAAATGCAGAATGAGGCGACTGCATTTTTTTGTGGGTGTTGGGAGGATGGGAATTGACACACACGCGGATAGATTGATGAATGAGAGAGTTAGTTGAGATGCAAGGTGGAAAGAATTTTTATTAATTTATTATTTCGATTATTATTATTATTGTTTTTTTTTTCTTATTGTCGCTAAAAAATATTTATATCTCGAACGATTGCACTACTTGTTCTCGATGGGTTTTAATAATTATTGGTGTGTAATAGCCACATTACCTTGGTCGTTCGTTTTCTCGTGGCTCTGTAAACTGTGCAGGTAGCTTGAAGCAATGCCAGAGCCAACAGAGCGGCCACACAACCGATCAGAATGTACGTCTTCGTTGATCCAAGCTTGAGCAGATTCATAGAATTTTGTGTGATTCCATCTTCCTCGTCGATTATCAAATCGTTCGCTGTAAACAAAAAAAAAAAATAACGTTCGTTAAAAACCTTTTTCCTGAAGCTACTGTTAAAAATTCAACAAACAATTCAAAGGGTTACGACAAGGAAGGTACCCTTTGAATTGAAGGGTTGTGAATTTCTACTTTTACCCAAATCTGTTTTTAATTTAATTTTCAATTAATTAATTTTTGTTTTTTTCAAATTTAAAAATTCTCACATAGAGGAGCCGTGACAACGAGATACTGCGGATCGACGGTCAAAGATCCGACCCTTCCGGTCAGCAGAGCGTCCCTCAGAGCGGCCTCGGCATCCTTGACCGCCTGGCCCGGTTTCATCGATCTCGATTTCTCATCGTTCTTGTCCAGTATCAAATTCATCTTCGCGATAACCCCATCGTCGTTCGTTTTCATCAACTCGTTCAATTTCAAACCGTTGTAACCGACAATGTTTTTCAACGCTGGTCCAAAATTTTCCGCCAAACGATTGGAAATTATTTCGAAATCCGGTGTACCGGGTTCGGGAGCGCGAAAACCGTCGCCCAGCTTCAACAATTTAACTTCCACGTCGTAGTAAACCCTCGCTGGGGACGGTGTCGAAGCAACCTCTTCGTCTTCCTCTGAAAATCGTGCGAAAATTTATTTTTCATTTTTTTTTCAATCCACAGGGGTCGAATATATAAGAAATAGTTAATATTGAAAAAAATGTCGAACCTTCTTGACCGCAAGACCGGATGCAAATTTTTTCCGACGAAACTATCGGGGTTGCCGCGTGTTTGCGAATTTTTTTGTTAACCGGATTGAATTCGCCTCCGTGAACCGGAAACATCATGTACAAACAACGATCGTCCGTGAACGAAAGATCACGATTGTCTTTGGTTATGCGTTTTCTGGAAAATCTCAGAGTCGTCGTGCCGTCCTCGATCTTTCCGCTTTCGTCGTAAATGTCCTGAGACGGATCCAACAATGGGGCACCGTAACTGCTCATCCAAGTGTCCATCACGAATGCACGACCGTTGTTCTTGTCGACCCAACCGAGAACCGCGTCCGATTGCGACTAAAATTGTCAATTCATTCCAATTGTTATTTCATCGATTTGAAAAAAAATTTTAAAAAAATTGTTTAGGTAATTTTTTTATTTTATTTCGCTTGCCATTTTTTCGTTTTCGGAAAATCCCACACCCGTCCAAGCTGTCGTGTTCTTGGAAATTATGGTGAACGATAATTGATCCTGCAGAAAAAGAAGAAAAAAATAATTTAAGAGACAACGATAAAATAATCCGATTATCGAAAACGTGGGGTCGTTTCGACCCCCGGGGCAAAAATTGGGATCGTCAACTATTGCCCCAACACTCGTTGAACTCTTGAGCTTGAATTTGAGCTTCGATCTATCGAATTTCCTAATTTTCAAACGAATTTACAAATTTCTTTCCATTTCCTAATTTTTTAAAAAGATTTTTCCACAAGTTTTCTTCAATAATAGCTAAAGTTCATAGATAAACATCATATCTAACAATTTTGTTATAAAGTAGAAGGTTCAATCATGCCACACGATTTTTTTCAGATTTTTCAAACCACAATTATTACTCCCACAAGAATTTCAAACGGGTGGGGTCCATCTGACCCCCATCCCACGTTATTCACCAAAAAGCTTGCAAAGAAAAATGCGTATCAGGAACAGAAATGTCAATTCGATCGTCACAAAGTTGATGGCGTAACGCGACTTTATCTCGTGAAACAATAAAAATGTTGTTGCTCGGTAAGCGGGCGTGTAAATGTGTCGGTGCTTGTGGGATTCGCTTGTTTCGCGGATGGAAAGTTTGCCCGCAGGTGGATAAGTCGTCGCAATCGACTCGGTAGAAAGCGAGAGAACGGTCAGACTGTGTGTGTGTGTATGTGCTTACCTTCTTCGTCTTGTAGGTCCATTTGATGTAGTACTCGCAGGTACCGTTTTCCGTGGAGCACCGCCTCGGGTGTCTCCACTCGCCGCCGCATCCGCCACCCTCGAGAATCGTGTGGCCCTCGTAATCATCTTTGTTTTTCTCATCTGCAACCACCAAATTCATCGTCCAATAGAAAAAAATAAAAAAACATCTCACTCTTTCGTGCAAAATAACAACCCCAGAACGATACACTGGGGTATGGAACATAAAAAATTATGATTTTTAAATTTTTTACATATATACATATTTTTATATATATTTTTAATCCAATATTCATCAATTCGAATAATTATACTTATTGAAGGACTGACCACACTTGGGGTAACTTATTACCCCAGTGTACCGTTAACGCGAAAAATTCCATGATAATTATTTATTTACTAATTTATTTATTTCTTCACTCCACCGAAAAAAAAACGTACCGAAAAAATTGAAAGAAGCGACGCCTCTCTGCGACTTGTGTCCGTGATACTTCAACTCGTCGACCTTGTAAAAATCTTTGACCCCGACTTTGGCGGTTTCGACACCGCTCGCAGGCACGTGAACGTATTTTCCGGGTTCCTGTCCCTTGGCCCATATTACTTGCATGTCACCGTCCATTATCTCGTGATCCGTCAATTCCGTGGTTTCCAATTTTTTTCTGAACACAATGGTCGTCACACCGTCCTTCTCGAATCCCATAGCCGCCGTGAGACTGTCCTTACCGCCCCAAAATGCGTCCACGCGGGGGGTCGAACGATCCCTCGTGTAATAATCACCTATGCGATGGGTATTGCCCCTCGCCATACCGATCACCATGTCCGTGCAATCCATCGGATTGAAATCGTGTTTGGGCGTGTATTTGTGAACCTCCGGTCTCGTCGGTGCTGCATTATTTCATTTTTTTTTTCAAATTTCCAATGGAAAAATATTGGGAATTAATTAAAAAAACGAATTAAGAATCGGCATTGTCATACTATTTTTTTTTTTTTCGGCAATTGCGTGTTTTTTTTTTCATGTGCTATGTATATGGGTGAGGTACGGGGAAACTACTTTCGTGTGTTAACTATAGTAAAGTTTATGTGTTATGTTGTGCGATGTATATTCAAATAGTTACATGTCTATATATATGATACATTGCAAATTTTTCCGTCGGCGATATGCTAATCGACGTCGGGTAAACCCATTATGGCTTGTGTGAATTATAATGTGTTACACGGGCTAATATACGTGATACGCTAATGTACATGTATGTGTCGGCGTTTGTGTTTGCGATACACGTGAACTTTCAATGGTATATTCGTCTACAAACCAAAACGAAAAAAAAAAAATAACTACTTTCCGCTACTGAATTGTCATGCACTTTCTAATGAAGAGCGTATATATGTATGTGTGTATGTATATATATATATATATCGTTGCGAACAACGAAACTGTTTGCGCCATTTTCTATCTACTTTTATTAAATTGTTACCTTTCGTAGCTCCCGACTTGGTGCTAGGCTCGGCTTCCCCGTTTGCGCGGTTGGAGGTGGGTTCCGGTTCAGAATTTGGCTCAGGTTCGGATTTTGGTTCGGGTTCGGATTTTGGTTCGGGTTCGGATTTTGGTTCAGGCTCAGATTTCGGTTCAGGTTCTGATTTTGGTTCAGGCTCGGATTTAGGCTCGGGTTCGGATTTAGGCTCGGGTTCTGATTTTGGTTCGGGTTCTGACTTGGGTTCGGGTTCTGATTTGGGTTCAGGTTCGGATTTAGGTTCAGGTTCTGATTTAGGTTCAGGCTCGGATTGAGGTTCAGGCTCGGATTTAGGTTCAGGTTCTGATTTTGGTTCGGGTTCTGATTTTGGTTCAGGTTCTGATTTTGGTTCAGGTTCTGACTTGGGTTCGGGTTCTGATTTGGGTTCAGGTTCGGATTTTGGTTCAGGTTCTGATTTCGGTTCAGGTTCTGACTTGGGTTCGGGTTCTGATTTCGGTTCAGGTTCTGATTTTGGGTCGGGTTCTGATTTTGGTTCGGGTTCTGATTTTGGTTCGGGTTCGGATTTTGGCTCAGGCTCGGAACTGGGTTCCGGTTCAGATTTTGGCTCAGGCTCGCTGGTTGGCTCTCCTGTGCAACAAAGCAACGTACGACATGCAACTATTTTTTAAAAACCAACACCTTGTGCGTATTACCAGGATACTTAATCAATATTCCACTGGAGAGGGGGGGGGGGAGTTATATCAACGGGATGTCTTTCCATAACAAGAAAAACTTGATATATTTTTGGATCAAATGTATTTCAAAATTAAGCCAGCGGGTCCTTACGGCGTGGGTGGGGGAAAAAAAATTGGGACAAGATAATACAGCTATTGACGAAAATTATTATACACCAATTCCTGTTGGCAAGGGATACCCCACGGTTCGTTAATACCTTACATTACTTAAGATTTATATATATATATCCTTCTTATTTCTTTTTCCCCTGAATTTTTACATATTTATAAATACAATTATTAATCTACCGAATCCATTGTGACAAAAAAAAAATAATTTCAACCAAAAAAAAGCTTCGTAGGAATTCTTCTTCCTGTTTTACTCATATATCTCACATCTCCATCTCGTAAATCTACGGCCACCGTCAAAACATATATTTTATTTCTTTTCTTAACTTTTTTTTACATTTGGGAACCACGCCAAACGATTGAATAAATTTATATTTGACAAACTTACCCGTTGGGTTTGACGATGCTGGCTCGGGGGACCTTCTTCTGCGACCTGTTCGCACACACACAAACACAGATACACATAGATTAATATTACCGTTAAGCTTAGAACGTTTTTTCAAATTTTTATTTTATTTTTCTTCAAATTTTTCATGATTATTATTTTTTAAGTTCCCGATTATGGGGAAGTTATTGTGATGACCCCGAAAATCGAAAATGTGTCGTATGTACGTACGGGCGTACGCACATACGCACACATACGCAAAAGTCCATTAGTGAACGTCGTTTCATTTGTAGCGTAGCCAAAAACACCTTATTCGGACTTTTGAAGGTTTTCAACCCCCCAATTTTGACGAAAATCTTCTCTTCAAAACGAACAAAATGGTTTTTTGGCCATAACTTTTTTTCTATGGGTCCGATTGAAATGATCTTTGTTTTGGCGTGTTCGGGGGGACAAATCCTATCCAAAACACCCGCTTCAAAGGTCCATTGCTCGAAAATTCGAAATTTCGACTTTGCGTACACGCACTTTTCCCCGAAGCCTTATCTTCTCAAAACGAACAAAATGGTTTTTTGGCCATAACTTTTTTTCTATGGGTCCGATTGAAATGATCTTTGTTTTGGCGTGTTCGGGGGGACAAATCCTATCCAAAACACCCGCTTCGAAGGTCCATTGCTCGAAAATTCGAAATTTCGACTTTGCGTACACGCACTCTTCCCCGAAGCCTTATCTTCTCGAAACGAACAAAATGGTTTTTTGGCCATAACTTTTTTTCTATGGGTCCGATTGAAATGATCTTTGTTTTGGCGTGTTCGGGGGGACAAATCCTATCCAAAACACCCGTTTCGAAGGTCCATTGCTCGAAAATTCGAAATTTCGACTTTGCGTACACGCACTTTTCCCCGAAGCCTTATCTTCTCAAAACGAACAAAATGGTTTTTTGGCCATAACTTTTTTTCTATGGGTCCGATTGAAATGATCTTTGTTTTGGCGTGTTCGGGGGGACAAATCCTATCCAAAACACCCGTTTCGAAGGTCCATTGCTCGAAAATTCGAAATTTCGACTTTGCGTACACGCACTTTTCCCCGAAGCCTTATCTTCTCAAAACAAACAAAATGGTTTTTTGGCCATAACTTTTTTTCTATGGGTCCGATTGAAATGATCTTTGTTTTGGCGTGTTCGGGGGGACAAATCCTATCCAAAACACCCGTTTCGAAGGTCCATTGCTCGAAAATTCGAAATTTCGACTTTGCGTACACGCACTTTTCCCCGAAGCCTTATCTTCTCAAAACGAACAAAATGGTTTTTTGGCCATAACTTTTTTTCTATGGGTCCGATTGAAATGATCTTTGTTTTGGCGTGTTCGGGGGGACAAATCCTATCCAAAACACCCGCTTCGAAGGTCCATTGCTCGAAAATTCGAAATTTCGACTTTGCGTACACGCACTTTTCCCCGAAGCCTTATCTTCTCAAAACGAACAAAATGGTTTTTTGGCCATAACTTTTTTTCTATGGGTCCGATTGAAATGATCTTTGTTTTGGCGTGTTCAGGGGGACAAATCCTATCCAAAACACCCGTTTCGAAGGTCCATTGCTCGAAAATTCGAAATTTCGACTTTGCGTACACGCACTTTTCCCCGAAGCCTTATCTTCTCAAAACGAACAAAATGGTTTTTTGGCCATAACTTTTTTTCTATGGGTCCGATTGAAATGATCTTTGTTTTGGCGTGTTCGGGGGGACAAATCCTATCCAAAACACCCCTTTTAAAGGTCCATTGCTCGAAAATTCGAAATTTCGACTTTGCGTACACGCACTTTTCCCCGAAGCCTTATCTTCTCAAAACGAACAAAATGGTTTTTTGGCCATAACTTTTTTTCTATGGGTCCGATTGAAATGATCTTTGTTTTGGCGTGTTCGGGGGGACAAATCCTATCCAAAACACCCGCTTCGAAGGTCCATTGCTCGAAAATTCGAAATTTCGACTTTGCGTACACGCACTTTTCCCCGAAGCCTTATCTTCTCAAAACGAACAAAATGGTTTTTTGGCCATAACTTTTTTTCTATGGGTCCGATTGAAATGATCTTTGTTTTGGCGTGTTCGGGGGGACAAATCCTATCCAAAACACCCGCTTCGAAGGTCCATTGCTCGAAAATTCGAAATTTCGACTTTGCGTACACGCACTCTTCCCCGAAGCCTTATCTTCTCGAAACGAACAAAATGGTTTTTTGGCCATAACTTTTTTTCTATGGGTCCGATTGAAATGATCTTTGTTTTGGCGTGTTCGGGGGGACAAATCCTATCCAAAACACCCGTTTCGAAGGTCCATTGCTCGAAAATTCGAAATTTCGACTTTGCGTACACGCACTTTTCCCCGAAGCCTTATCTTCTCAAAACGAACAAAATGGTTTTTTGGCCATAACTTTTTTTCTATGGGTCCGATTGAAATGATCTTTGTTTTGGCGTGTTCGGGGGGACAAATCCTATCCAAAACACCCCTTTTAAAGGTCCATTGCTCGAAAATTCGAAATTTCGACTTTGCGTACACGCACTTTTCCCCGAAGCCTTATCTTCTCAAAACAAACAAAATGGTTTTTTGGCCATAACTTTTTTTCTATGGGTCCGATTGAAATGATCTTTGTTTTGGCGTGTTCGGGGGGACAAATCCTATCCAAAACACCCGTTTCGAAGGTCCATTGCTCGAAAATTCGAAATTTCGACTTTGCGTACACGCACTTTTCCCCGAAGCCTTATCTTCTCAAAACGAACAAAATGGTTTTTTGGCCATAACTTTTTTTCTATGGGTCCGATTGAAATGATCTTTGTTTTGGCGTGTTCGGGGGGACAAATCCTATCCAAAACACCCGCTTCGAAGGTCCATTGCTCGAAAATTCGAAATTTCGACTTTGCGTACACGCACTTTTCCCCGAAGCCTTATCTTCTCAAAACGAACAAAATGGTTTTTTGGCCATAACTTTTTTTCTATGGGTCCGATTGAAATGATCTTTGTTTTGGCGTGTTCAGGGGGACAAATCCTATCCAAAACACCCGTTTCGAAGGTCCATTGCTCGAAAATTCGAAATTTCGACTTTGCGTACACGCACTTTTCCCCGAAGCCTTATCTTCTCAAAACGAACAAAATGGTTTTTTGGCCATAACTTTTTTTCTATGGGTCCGATTGAAATGATCTTTGTTTTGGCGTGTTCGGGGGGACAAATCCTATCCAAAACACCCCTTTTAAAGGTCCATTGCTCGAAAATTCGAAATTTCGACTTTGCGTACACGCACTTTTCCCCGAAGCCTTATCTTCTCAAAACAAACAAAATGGTTTTTTGGCCATAACTTTTTTTCTATGGGTCCGATTGAAATGATCTTTGTTTTGGCGTGTTCGGGGGGACAAATCCTATCCAAAACACCCCTTTTAAAGGTCCATTGCTCGAAAATTCGAAATTTCGACTTTGCGTACACGCACTTTTCCCCGAAGCCTTATCTTCTCAAAACAAACAAAATGGTTTTTTGGCCATAACTTTTTTTCTATGGGTCCGATTGAAATGATCTTTGTTTTGGCGTGTTCGGGGGGACAAATCCTATCCAAAACACCCGTTTCGAAGGTCCATTGCTCGAAAATTCGAAATTTCGACTTTGCGTACACGCACTTTTCCCCGAAGCCTTATCTTCTCAAAACGAACAAAATGGTTTTTTGGCCATAACTTTTTTTCTATGGGTCCGATTGAAATGATCTTTGTTTTGGCGTGTTCGGGGGGACAAATCCTATCCAAAACACCCGCTTCGAAGGTCCATTGCTCGAAAATTCGAAATTTCGACTTTGCGTACACGCACTTTTCCCCGAAGCCTTATCTTCTCAAAACGAACAAAATGGTTTTTTGGCCATAACTTTTTTTCTATGGGTCCGATTGAAATGATCTTTGTTTTGGCGTGTTCAGGGGGACAAATCCTATCCAAAACACCCGTTTCGAAGGTCCATTGCTCGAAAATTCGAAATTTCGACTTTGCGTACACGCACTTTTCCCCGAAGCCTTATCTTCTCAAAACGAACAAAATGGTTTTTTGGCCATAACTTTTTTTCTATGGGTCCGATTGAAATGATCTTTGTTTTGGCGTGTTCGGGGGGACAAATCCTATCCAAAACACCCCTTTTAAAGGTCCATTGCTCGAAAATTCGAAATTTCGACTTTGCGTACACGCACTTTTCCCCGAAGCCTTATCTTCTCAAAACGAACAAAATGGTTTTTTGGCCATAACTTTTTTTCTATGGGTCCGATTGAAATGATCTTTGTTTTGGCGTGTTCGGGGGGACAAATCCTATCCAAAACACCCGCTTCGAAGGTCCATTGCTCGAAAATTCGAAATTTCGACTTTGCGTACACGCACTTTTCCCCGAAGCCTTATCTTCTCAAAACGAACAAAATGGTTTTTTGGCCATAACTTTTTTTCTATGGGTCCGATTGAAATGATCTTTGTTTTGGCGTGTTCGGGGGGACAAATCCTATCCAAAACACCCCTTTTAAAGGTCCATTGCTCGAAAATTCGAAATTTCGACTTTGCGTACACGCACTTTTCCCCGAAGCCTTATCTTCTCAAAACGAACAAAATGGTTTTTTGGCCATAACTTTTTTTCTATGGGTCCGATTGAAATGATCTTTGTTTTGGCGTGTTCGGGGGGACAAATCCTATCCAAAACACCCCTTTTAAAGGTCCATTGCTCGAAAATTCGAAATTTCGACTTTGCGTACACGCACTTTTCCCCGAAGCCTTATCTTCTCAAAACGAACAAAATGGTTTTTTGGCCATAACTTTTTTTCTATGGGTCCGATTGAAATGATCTTTGTTTTGGCGTGTTCGGGGGGACAAATCCTATCCAAAACACCCGCTTCGAAGGTCCATTGCTCGAAAATTCGAAATTTCGACTTTGCGTACACGCACTTTTCCCCGAAGCCTTATCTTCTCAAAACGAACAAAATGGTTTTTTGGCCATAACTTTTTTTCTATGGGTCCGATTGAAATGATCTTTGTTTTGGCGTGTTCGGGGGGACAAATCCTATCCAAAACACCCCTTTTAAAGGTCCATTGCTCGAAAATTCGAAATTTCGACTTTGCGTACACGCACTTTTCCCCGAAGCCTTATCTTCTCAAAACAAACAAAATGGTTTTTTGGCCATAACTTTTTTTCTATGGGTCCGATTGAAATGATCTTTGTTTTGGCGTGTTCGGGGGGACAAATCCTATCCAAAACACCCGTTTCGAAGGTCCATTGCTCGAAAATTCGAAATTTCGACTTTGCGTACACGCACTTTTCCCCGAAGCCTTATCTTCTCAAAACGAACAAAATGGTTTTTTGGCCATAACTTTTTTTCTATGGGTCCGATTGAAATGATCTTTGTTTTGGCGTGTTCGGGGGGACAAATCCTATCCAAAACACCCGCTTCGAAGGTCCATTGCTCGAAAATTCGAAATTTCGACTTTGCGTACACGCACTTTTCCCCGAAGCCTTATCTTCTCAAAACGAACAAAATGGTTTTTTGGCCATAACTTTTTTTCTATGGGTCCGATTGAAATGATCTTTGTTTTGGCGTGTTCAGGGGGACAAATCCTATCCAAAACACCCGTTTCGAAGGTCCATTGCTCGAAAATTCGAAATTTCGACTTTGCGTACACGCACTTTTCCCCGAAGCCTTATCTTCTCAAAACGAACAAAATGGTTTTTTGGCCATAACTTTTTTTCTATGGGTCCGATTGAAATGATCTTTGTTTTGGCGTGTTCGGGGGGACAAATCCTATCCAAAACACCCCTTTTAAAGGTCCATTGCTCGAAAATTCGAAATTTCGACTTTGCGTACACGCACTTTTCCCCGAAGCCTTATCTTCTCAAAACGAACAAAATGGTTTTTTGGCCATAACTTTTTTTCTATGGGTCCGATTGAAATGATCTTTGTTTTGGCGTGTTCGGGGGGACAAATCCTATCCAAAACACCCGCTTCGAAGGTCCATTGCTCGAAAATTCGAAATTTCGACTTTGCGTACACGCACTTTTCCCCGAAGCCTTATCTTCTCAAAACGAACAAAATGGTTTTTTGGCCATAACTTTTTTTCTATGGGTCCGATTGAAATGATCTTTGTTTTGGCGTGTTCGGGGGGACAAATCCTATCCAAAACACCCGTTTCGAAGGTCCATTGCTCGAAAATTCGAAATTTCGACTTTGCGTACACGCACTTTTCCCCGAAGCCTTATCTTCTCAAAACAAACAAAATGGTTTTTTGGCCATAACTTTTTTTCTATGGGTCCGATTGAAATGATCTTTGTTTTGGCGTGTTCGGGGGGACAAATCCTATCCAAAACACCCGTTTCGAAGGTCCATTGCTCGAAAATTCGAAATTTCGACTTTGCGTACACGCACTTTTCCCCGAAGCCTTATCTTCTCAAAACGAACAAAATGGTTTTTTGGCCATAACTTTTTTTCTATGGGTCCGATTGAAATGATCTTTGTTTTGGCGTGTTCGGGGGGACAAATCCTATCCAAAACACCCGTTTCGAAGGTCCATTGCTCGAAAATTCGAAATTTCGACTTTGCGTACACGCACTTTTCCCCGAAGCCTTATCTTCTCAAAACAAACAAAATGGTTTTTTGGCCATAACTTTTTTTCTATGGGTCCGATTGAAATGATCTTTGTTTTGGCGTGTTCGGGGGGACAAATCCTATCCAAAACACCCGTTTCGAAGGTCCATTGCTCGAAAATTCGAAATTTCGACTTTGCGTACACGCACTTTTCCCCGAAGCCTTATCTTCTCAAAACGAACAAAATGGTTTTTTGGCCATAACTTTTTTTCTATGGGTCCGATTGAAATGATCTTTGTTTTGGCGTGTTCAGGGGGACAAATCCTATCCAAAACACCCGTTTCGAAGGTCCATTGCTCGAAAATTCGAAATTTCGACTTTGCGTACACGCACTTTTCCCCGAAGCCTTATCTTCTCAAAACGAACAAAATGGTTTTTTGGCCATAACTTTTTTTCTATGGGTCCGATTGAAATGATCTTTGTTTTGGCGTGTTCGGGGGGACAAATCCTATCCAAAACACCCCTTTTAAAGGTCCATTGCTCGAAAATTCGAAATTTCGACTTTGCGTACACGCACTTTTCCCCGAAGCCTTATCTTCTCAAAACGAACAAAATGGTTTTTTGGCCATAACTTTTTTTCTATGGGTCCGATTGAAATGATCTTTGTTTTGGCGTGTTCGGGGGGACAAATCCTATCCAAAACACCCCTTTTAAAGGTCCATTGCTCGAAAATTCGAAATTTCGACTTTGCGTACACGCACTTTTCCCGAAGCCTTATCTTCTCAAAACGAACAAAATGGTTTTTTGGCCATAACTTTTTTTCTATGGGTCCGATTGAAATGATCTTTGTTTTGGCGTGTTCGGGGGGACAAATCCTATCCAAAACACCCGCTTCGAAGGTCCATTGCTCGAAAATTCGAAATTTCGACTTTGCGTACACGCACTTTTCCCCGAAGCCTTATCTTCTCAAAACGAACAAAATGGTTTTTTGGCCATAACTTTTTTTCTATGGGTCCGATTGAAATGATCTTTGTTTTGGCGTGTTCGGGGGGACAAATCCTATCCAAAACACCCCGTTTCGAAGGTCCATTGCTCGAAAATTCGAAATTTCGACTTTGCGTACACGCACTTTTCCCCGAAGCCTTATCTTCTCAAAACGAACAAAATGGTTTTTTGGCCATAACTTTTTTTCTATGGGTCCGATTGAAATGATCTTTGTTTTGGCGTGTTCGGGGGACAAATCCTATCCAAAACACCCCTTTTAGAAGGTCCATTGCTCGAAAATTCGAAATTTCGACTTTGCGTACACGCACTTTTCCCCGAAGCCTTATCTTCTCAAAACGAACAAAATGGTTTTTTGGCCATAACTTTTTTTCTATGGGTCCGATTGAAATGATCTTTGTTTTGGCGTGTTCGGGGGACAAATCCTATCCAAAACACCCGCTTCGAAGGTCCATTGCTCGAAAATTCGAAATTTCGACTTTGCGTACACGCACTTTTCCCCGAAGCCTTATCTTCTCAAACGAACAAAATGGTTTTTTGGCCATAACTTTTTTTCTATGGGTCCGATTGAAATGATCTTTGTTTTGGCGTGTTCGGGGGGACAAATCCTATCCAAAACACCCCTTTTAAGGTCCATTGCTCGAAAATTCGAAATTTCGACTTTGCGTACACGCACTTTTCCCCGAAGCCTTATCTTCTCAAAACAACAAAATGGTTTTTTGGCCATAACTTTTTTTCTATGGGTCCGATTGAAATGATCTTTGTTTTGGCGTGTTCGGGGGGACAAATCCTATCCAAAACACCCGTTTCGAAGGTCCATTGCTCGAAAATTCGAAATTTCGACTTTGCGTACACGCACTTTTCCCCGAAGCCTTATCTTCTCAAAACGAACAAAATGGTTTTTTGGCCATAACTTTTTTTCTATGGGTCCGATTGAAATGATCTTTGTTTTGGCGTGTTCGGGGGGACAAATCCTATCCAAAACACCCGCTTTCGAAGGTCCATTGCTCGAAAATTCGAAATTTCGACTTTGCGTACACGCACTTTTCCCGAAGCCTTATCTTCTCAAAACGAACAAAATGGTTTTTTGGCCATAACTTTTTTTCTATGGGTCCGATTGAAATGATCTTTGTTTTGGCGTGTTCAGGGGGACAAATCCTATCCAAAACACCCGTTTCGAAGGTCCATTGCTCGAAAATTCGAAATTTCGACTTTGCGTACACGCACTTTTCCCCGAAGCCTTATCTTCTCAAAACGAACAAAATGGTTTTTTGGCCATAACTTTTTTTCTATGGGTCCGATTGAAATGATCTTTGTTTTGGCGTGTTCGGGGGGACAAATCCTATCCAAAACACCCCTTTTAAAGGTCCATTGCTCGAAAATTCGAAATTTCGACTTTGCGTACACGCACTTTTCCCCGAAGCCTTATCTTCTCAAAACGAACAAAATGGTTTTTTGGCCATAACTTTTTTTTCTATGGGTCCGATTGAAATGATCTTTGTTTTGGCGTGTTCGGGGGGACAAATCCTATCCAAAACACCCGTTTCGAAGGTCCATTGCTCGAAAATTCGAAATTTCGACTTTGCGTACACGCACTTTTCCCCGAAGCCTTATCTTCTCAAAACAAACAAAATGGTTTTTTGGCCATAACTTTTTTTCTATGGGTCCGATTGAAATGATCTTTGTTTTGGCGTGTTCGGGGGGACAAATCCTATCCAAAACACCCGTTTCGAAGGTCCATTGCTCGAAAATTCGAAATTTCGACTTTGCGTACACGCACTTTTCCCCGAAGCCTTATCTTCTCAAACGAACAAAATGGTTTTTTGGCCATAACTTTTTTTTCTATGGGTCCGATTGAAATGATCTTTGTTTTGGCGTGTTCGGGGGGACAAATCCTATCCAAAACACCCGTTTCGAAGGTCCATTGCTCGAAAATTCGAAATTTCGACTTTGCGTACACGCACTTTTCCCCGAAGCCTTATCTTCTCAAAACGAACAAAATGGTTTTTTGGCCATAACTTTTTTTCTATGGGTCCGATTGAAATGATCTTTGTTTTTGGCGTGTTCGGGGGACAAATCCTATCCAAAACACCCGTTTCGAAGGTCCATTGCTCGAAAATTCGAAATTTCGACTTTGCGTACACGCACTTTTCCCCGAAGCCTTATCTTCTCAAAACGAACAAAATGGTTTTTTGGCCATAACTTTTTTTCTATGGGTCCGATTGAAATGATCTTTGTTTTGGCGTGTTCGGGGGGACAATCCTATCCAAAACACCCGTTTCGAAGGTCCATTGCTCGAAAATTCGAAATTTCGACTTTGCGTACACGCACTTTTCCCCGAAGCCTTATCTTCTCAAAACGAACAAAATGGTTTTTTGGCCATAACTTTTTTTCTATGGGTCCGATTGAAATGATCTTTGTTTTGGCGTGTTCGGGGGACAAATCCTATCCAAAACACCCGTTCGAAGGTCCATTGCTCGAAAATTCGAAATTTCGACTTTGCGTACACGCACTTTTCCCCGAAGCCTTATCTTCTCAAAACGAACAAAATGGTTTTTTGGCCATAACTTTTTTTCTATGGTCCGATTGAAATGATCTTTGTTTTGGCGTGTTCGGGGGGACAAATCCTATCCAAAACACCCGTTTCGAAGGTCCATTGCTCGAAAATTCGAAATTTCGACTTTGCGTACACGCACTTTTCCCCGAAGCCTTATCTTCTCAAAACGAACAAAATGGTTTTTTGGCCATAACTTTTTTTCTATGGGTCCGATTGAAATGATCTTTGTTTTGGCGTGTTCGGGGGGACAAATCCTATCCAAAACACCCGTTTCGAAGGTCCATTGCTCGAAAATTCGAAATTTCGACTTTGCGTACACGCACTTTTCCCCGAAGCCTTATCTTCTCAAAACGAACAAAATGGTTTTTTGGCCATAACTTTTTTCTATGGGTCCGATTGAAATGATCTTTGTTTTGGCGTGTTCGGGGGGACAAATCCTATCCAAAACACCCGTTTCGAAGGTCCATTGCTCGAAAATTCGAAATTTCGACTTTGCGTACACGCACTTTTCCCCGAAGCCTTATCTTCTCAAAAACGAACAAAATGGTTTTTTGGCCATAACTTTTTTTCTATGGGTCCGATTGAAATGATCTTTGTTTTGGCGTGTTCGGGGGGACAAATCCTATCCAAAACACCCGTTTCGAAGGTCCATTGCTCGAAAATTCGAAATTTCGACTTTGCGTACACGCACTTTTCCCCGAAGCCTTATCTTCTCAAAACGAACAAAATGGTTTTTTTGGCCATAACTTTTTTTCTATGGGTCCGATTGAAATGATCTTTGTTTTGGCGTGTTCGGGGGGACAAATCCTATCCAAAACACCCGTTTCGAAGGTCCATTGCTCGAAAATTCGAAATTTCGACTTTGCGTACACGCACTTTTCCCCGAAGCCTTATCTTCTCAAAACGAACAAAATGGTTTTTGGCCATAACTTTTTTTCTATGGGTCCGATTGAAAATGATCTTTGTTTTGGCGTGTTCGGGGGACAAATCCTATCCAAAACACCCGTTCGAAGGTCCATTGCTCGAAAATTCGAAATTTCGACTTTGCGTACACGCACTTTTCCCCGAAGCCTTATCTTCTCAAAACGAACAAAATGGTTTTTTGGCCATAACTTTTTTCTATGGGTCCGATTGAAATGATCTTTGTTTTGGCGTGTTCAGGGGGGACAAATCCTATCCAAAACACCCGTTTCGAAGGTCCATTGCTCGAAAATTCGAAATTTCGACTTTGCGTACACGCACTTTTCCCCGAAGCCTTATCTTCTCAAAACGAACAAAATGGTTTTTTGGCCATAACTTTTTTTCTATGGGTCCGATTGAAATGATCTTTGTTTTGGCGTGTTCGGGGGACAAATCCTATCCAAAACACCCCTTTTAAAGGTCCATTGCTCGAAAATTCGAAATTTCGACTTTGCGTACACGCACTTTTCCCCGAAGCCTTATCTTCTCAAAACTAACAAAAATGGTTTTTTGGCCATAACTTTTTTTCTATGGGTCCGATTGAAATGATCTTTGTTTTGGCGTGTTCGGGGGACAAATCCTATCCAAAACACCCGTTTCGAAGGTCCATTGCTCGAAAATTCGAAATTTCGACTTTGCGTACACGCACTTTTCCCCGAAGCCTTATCTTCTCAAAACGAACAAAATGGTTTTTTGGCCATAACTTTTTTTCTATGGGTCCGATTGAAATGATCTTTGTTTTGGCGTGTTCGGGGGGACAAATCCTATCCAAAACACCCGCTTCGAAGGTCCATTGCTCGAAAATTCGAAATTTCGACTTTGCGTACACGCACTTTTCCCGAAGCCTTATCTTCTCAAACGAACAAAATGGTTTTTTTGGCCATAACTTTTTTTCTATGGGTCCGATTGAAATGATCTTTGTTTTGGCGTGTTCAGGGGGACAAATCCTATCCAAAACACCCGTTTCGAAGGTCCCATTGCTCGAAAATTCGAAATTTCGACTTTGCGTACACGCACTTTTCCCCGAAGCCTTATCTTCTCAAAACGAACAAAATGGTTTTTTGGCCATAACTTTTTTTCTATGGGTCCGATTGAAATGATCTTTGTTTTGGCGTGTTCGGGGGGACAAATCCTATCCAAAACACCCTTTTAAAGGTCCATTGCTCGAAAATTCGAAATTTCGACTTTGCGTACACGCACTTTTCCCCGAAGCCTTATCTTCTCAAAACAAACAAAATGGTTTTTTGGCCATAACTTTTTTTCTATGGGTCCGATTGAAATGATCTTTGTTTTGGCGTGTTCGGGGGGACAAATCCTATCCAAAACACCCCTTTCGAAGGTCCATTGCTCGAAAATTCGAAATTTCGACTTTGCGTACACGCACTTTTCCCGAAGCCTTATCTTCCTCAAAACGAACAAAATGGTTTTTTGGCCATAACTTTTTTCTATGGGTCCGATTGAAATGATCTTTGTTTTGGCGTGTTCGGGGGACAAATCCTATCCAAAACACCCGTTTCGAAGGTCCATTGCTCGAAAATTCGAAATTTCGACTTTGCGTACACGCACTTTTCCCCGAAGCCTTATCTTCTCAAAACGAACAAAATGGTTTTTTGGCCATAACTTTTTTTCTATGGGTCCGATTGAAATGATCTTTGTTTTGGCGTGTTCAGGGGGACAAAACCTATCCAAAACACCCGCTTCGAAGGTCCATTGCTCGAAAATTCGAAATTTCGACTTTGCGTACACGCACTTTTCCCCGAAGCCTTATCTTCTCAAAACGAACAAAATGGTTTTTGGCCATAACTTTTTTTCTATGGGTCCGATTGAAATGATCTTTGTTTTGGCGTGTTCGGGGGACAAATCCTATCCAAAAACACCCCGTTTCGAAGGTCCATTGCTCGAAAATTCGAAATTTCGACTTTGCGTACACGCACTTT